>CM022776.1:4704685-5132185 GCA_012411365.1 Ameiurus melas | reverse complement strand
ATAGGAAGGACAGAGAGAGCCACAGGATGGAGATACAGTGGTGTAAAAGTGTTTGCCCCTTCCTCATTTCCTGTTCCTTTGCATGTTTGTAACACTTAAGTGTTTTGAACATCAAACCAATTTAAACAATAGTCAAGGACAACACAAGTAAACACAAAATGCAATTTGTAAATGAAGGTGTTTATTATTAAAGTGAAAAAAATCAAACCATCATGGCCCTGTGTGAAAAAGTGATTGCCCCTAAACCTAATAACTGGTTGGGCCACCCTTAGCAGCAACAACTGCAACCAAGCGTTTGCGATAACGTGCAATGAGGCTTTACAGCGTCCTGAGAATTTTGGCCCACTATCTTTGCAGAATTGTCTAATTCAGTTACATTAGAGGGTTTTCGAGCATGAACGGCCTTTTTAGGTCATACCACAACATCTCAATAGGATTCAGGTCAGGACTTTGGCGACACTCAAGTCATTTTATTTTTTCAGCCATTCGGTTGGTGGACTTGCTGGTGTGTTTAGGATATTGTCCTGCTGCAGAACCAAGTTGTTTCAGCTTGAGTACGAACAGATGGTGGACATTCTCCTTCAGGATCTCTTGGTAGACAGCAGAATTCATAGTTATCACGGCAAGTTTCCAGGTCTAAGCAAAAACAGCCCCAGACCATCACACTACCACCACCATATTTTACTGTTGGTATAATGTTCTTTTATGAAATGCAGTGTTCTTCTACGCCAGATATACTTGGACACACACCTTCCAAAGAGTTCCACTTTTGTCTCATCGGTCCACAGAATGTTGTCCCAAAAGTTTGGGGATATAAATGTGTTGTGGAGAATGAGACGAGCTTTGATGTTCTTTTTGCTCAGCAGTGGTTTTCTCCTTGGAACTCTGCCATGCAGGCCATTTTGCCCAGTCTTTCCTGATGGTGGAGGCATGAACGCTGACCTTAACTGAGGAAGTGAGGCCTGCAGTTCTTTGGACGTTGTTGTGGGGTCTTTTGTGACCTCTTGGATGAGTCGTCGTAGCGCTCTTGGGGTAATTTTGGGCGGCCACTCCTGAGGTTCACCATGTTCTGTTTCGCCATTTGTGATAATGGTTCACTGTGGTTGCTGTTAAGTTTTTAATTCACTGATAGATCTCATTTTTCTCAATGTCTGAATTGGGGCATGATGTGTAGCTTTTAAGATTTCTGGTGGATACTGTGTCAACAGCCATTTAAGTGTGTATTGTAAAGGTGTGGAATAATCACTGGGTTAGAATACTAGTGTACAACCAAATAGTATGTAAAAGGGCAATACTTTTTCACACAGGGCCATATGGTTTGATTTTTTTCACCTTTAATAATAAACACCTTCATTTAAAACTGCATTTGTGTTTATTGTGTTGTTTGATATTGTTTAAATTGGTTTGATGTTCGAAAACTTAAGTGTGAAAACATGAAAGGAACAGGAAATGAGGAAGGGGAAAATTTTCACACCACTGTGTATATATATATATATGTATATATATATATATATATATATATATATATATATATATATATAGTATATATATATATATATATATATATATATATATATATATATATATATATATATATATATATATATATATATATATATACATATATATAGAGAGATAGATAGATAGATAGATAGATAGATAGATAGAGTAAGGGTAAAAGTACTAGCCCAAAGTTTCTGCATGTTAGGAATGCATGTCATTAAATGAAGAATGAGAATTCCAATACACAATACCATCTAAGACATGAAAAAATCACACATAACCATATGTTTTAATAAATACTAATAATAAAAAATTAAATATATATATATATATATATATATATATATATATATATATATATATATATATATATATATATATATATATATAAAATAGTGTAGATATCACGTGAAATAAACGGTGTGTATAAATCACACGGTGATAAATGAATTGTGTGTAGAAATCATGTGAATGTGAAATGATGTGAAAAATGAATCGTGAGAAGAACTGAATAACATGTACAGTAGAGGTCACGTGAAAACATTTGCATGGTGTGAAGAAAACGTGAAGATATGTGACAACAAATGAATCATGTTGAAATCAACAAATCCTGAGACAAATCACGTGGAAAATCTAAACACGTCCTACAGGACAAATGAAAAGTCTGCTTGTGAAAAATGTGGGAAACGTAACATGAAGGGAAGTGTTTAAACTACAATTGTGAGAGTCATGACTTTTCTTTAAGGCTGAACATGCACACGTTGTCATAGAGACAGGGTGACGGTGTTTCTTGAAGGCTGTGTGAGACAGTTTGTATTTAGATTTCTCCATTTTGTGCTTGAAAGCATTTTCAATAACCAAGCGGACAGCAGAACAAATTGATAGCGAAAGGCTCATTTGATTCCTGATTGTGTATATGATGTCTTTGTCCATAGAAAACATAACCATGATTTTTTTTTTTATTAGGCTAAATATTTACCGGTGGGAGAGCAGCATAATCCCTGTGTTAGGTTGCCAGAGTTCGGACTCAGTTGAGTAGTTGTTTAGGGAATTGAGGTTTCAGTAAACGATCATTCCTCCCTCATTAGCCTGCTGTTTATACGTGTAAAGATTTGCAGTCCTTGAAGTCAGGCCACACAAGCAAAGCTTATTGAGATTGTAAGCAGTCTGATGCAAGCAAAAGTCAAGGCAAGTTTCTTACCTTTTTTTTGTGTGTATGTGTGTTTTTTTAGACAAAAAAAAAAAAGTTTCAAAATAGAACTCCATAGCTCCATTGTAGAAAATGGGCTGTTGCCCACAGTGTAATCCCTAATTCAGCACCTTCTTAAATAAAACATAAGAAAAAAAAAAGAGATTCATACCTTTTGCGCTGTGCCCTCATTAATTATAATGTTACCCGTGTTCTTCATGGTTTCTTATATTACTATAGAGTCAAATATTATTATTAGTCAGACTTCTATTCACACAATTGTACACCCTCAACATTGTTGGTTTAACAGAAGGACACAAATGCGTCTTCAGATGCATCTCATTTGAACTTTTGTTTAAAATCTTATCTATCATATGTTTTTCCTAGAAATAACCAACTATTACATTATCAATGTAGATCCGTGTTTCTGCAGCAGATAGTTTATTTATTGTTGTTGTTCCATGTGAATAAAATCTTCACTGTATTATACGAGCACTTGAAATTCCTTGTAGTAAAGCCCAAGTCCCTATCATTTAAGGGTTGTATTTTCTTTATCAAATATATTAACCTCTCAAGAATGAACAGTTTATAAGGGGAAGTGCCTCCTTTATAAATTCCCCTTATCAATCTAAAGGGTTGAAGTGCTTTGAAAAGCAGCTGATGGGCGTCCTCTACAGGACAAATGTTCACAAAGCAAGCTATAATCTTACTATGGAATTAGTCTTTCAATTATTTAAAAGCTTTTACTAAACACCAAAAATGTAATCCTTATTTTATTCTATTTATTATTATTATTATTATTATTATTATTATTATTATTATTATTATTATGCATATTGTAATGGGTGTGTGCATATACCCACTTAAATAAATAAATAAATCATGTCATTCATTCACAGGTCCATGTGAATATAAATTGCCCACGTATTGGGGATATATTTATAGCCATACAAACCACTGATGATTGAAGTAAATGACACTGATTATCTTGTTATAGCTGCATTTGTCAAGGTGTGGGATATATTAAACAGAAAGTGATATAGCCGGAGTTGTATAGCCGGAGACCGGTCAGAGTGCCCATGCTGACCTCTGTCCACTGCCAAAAGTGCCTACAATGGACACGTGAGCATCAGAACTGGACCATGGAGCAATGGAAGAAGGTGGCCTGGTCTGATGAATCATGTTTTCTTTTACATCATGTGGATGGCCAGGTGTGTGTGTATCACTTACCTGGAAGAGATGGCACCGGGATGCACTATGGGAAGAAGGCAAGGCAGCTGAGACAGTGTGATGCTCTGGGCAAAATTTTGCTGGGAAAACTTGGGCCCTGGCAATCATGTGGATGTTACTTTGAAACATAATACCTACCTAAACATTGTTGCAGATCAAGTACATCCCCTCATGGCAGTGGTATTCCCTAATGGCAGTGGCTTCTCTCAGCAGGATAATGTGCCCTGACACACTGCAAACATTGTTCAGGAATGGTTTGGGGAACATGACAAACAGTTTAAGGTATTGACTTGCCCCTCCAATTCCCCCGATCTCAGTCCTATCGAGCATATGTGGGATGTTCTGGACAAACCTCGAAACTTACAGGACTTAAAGCATCTGCTGTCTATGTCTTGGAGCAAATACCAGCCTTTATTCACAGGTCCCTAACACACCTTCATAGGTCTTGTGGACTCCAAGCTGTTTTGGCAGCACAAGGGGGACCTTCACAATATTAGGCAGGTGGCTATATATAACTAGTCGATTACCTCTCTGTCACAAACCGCACACTTTCAAAAGACAACAAATTACCTAGCTAATAGATTTTGGCAAGTTATCCGCACACTAATTTATTCTTCTCCTCTGGCCTCATCTGGAACTTGTCTTGTTAGTTCTTGAATATATAACAGAGGAAGCCCAAAGAATATGCTTACAATATTATTTGGATCTCCACATGTAAGCTTCAGTGCCTATGCAAGGATGAGCAAGCAGGAGTCAACAGATAAAACATTTATTAGTAAATTTTACTAACTAAGCATGCCTTAGCTGGCTTATAGGAATAGTTACTATAGTTAAAAAATAGTCGCTATGTAGTATGACCCAGACAGCTATCTTCTGTAGCTAGCTCTAGCCAGTTGTTATAATACAAACATATTTAGACACCAAACAAGGTGTTTGAATGTTAGTATTCACCTACTTCCCCTGGTATGTGACATATTATACAGTGAAATAAATACAGTAAGACATGATCAACAGACATTCAGCAAAATTACATTATTTGCGATTATCTCATACGTTCTTCCAAAAAAGATCATTCAAACATCTGTTTCATCTTAGCTAGGTTTACCTTATTGCATGAATTAATGAATTAAGTTTACAATATTTTCCACATGATCTTATCAGTGTACAAATGTGCAAACCTTTCGGTTGGTCATTTCCAGTTATTAAAGCTGAACAGTTTCCCCCCTCATTTTAGCATAGGTGGCATAGCAGATAGCAATGCTGCCTCACAGCTCCAAGGTTCGATCCTGAACTCAGTTTACTGTTTGTGAGGAATTTCACATGTTCTACCTGTGGGGTTTTTTCTGGAATCTTTGGGTTCCTCTCATCTCCCAAAAAAATATCATTGTGTGAACGCTACGTTAAAATTCTGATAGGTGTGAATATTCTACTATTCAGGGCATTCGGGGTGTATTCCAACCTCAGGCTCCATATTCTTCAGATATACTCCTGATCTACTGCAACCCTGACCAGGATAAAGCAGTTAGTGAAGATAAAGCAGTTACTGAAGATAGTATGCAACCTAGTGTACAACTACAAATGGAGTATTGTTCTTGTGTAGGACCACTATTATTTGTACATGGTTGCCAGAATAATTACAAAATCCCTTAACTCTAAATTAAGTTGTTACATACAGGGCTCTTATGCCCACTAGATGGAGCCATGTATTCTAAACATTTTTCTCATCCCCACACTGTTTTCATGTAGGGGTTACTTGTGGACAAAATGATGTGCCCTTGATAAATGTCCCTGATAATTCAGTTAAAAGCAATTTGCCTTGAAACGGACATTAAAAAAATTACCTGTTGTATAATTTTATTGCTTTTCTCCTTTATCTAGAGACCAATTAAGAGGCAGACTATCTGCAGTTAAGATGCAGGCTGACCCTGCTCCTAGGTCTTTCCGCATGGGAAGTAAAGTCAAGTACATGCCAAGATTCTGCTATCTTAGAGTGCTGGAAAAGTATTTAGTATGAACCAGACATCCAGTAGTTTTCAGATGGTGACATATAAACAACAATTACTAGAGGCATCAAAAAATAATATGCACTAACAAAATGCTAGACTATAAACAAAGCACTCAGCTGTCCACTTGCTTCTTTATATACTCCTGAAAGTTATTGTGAAATGCTTCTCTTCTCAGAACCCAGTTGGGGATTGCCTGGATGATCCAGCCCTACAGGATAAAGGAAATGTGTCAGTATTAATTAAGACACAAGTACCGGTTTGGCATAACATGTCATGTCTGGTGGATGAAGTACGATTTAAGTGGTACTAACTGTAAGGAGTTTACTTTGTACTTGATCGAGGCACAACTTTAGCTTTCTCGGCATGTATTCTTCCTCACTTGTAGGCAAAAAGGTTTTAAAAAATTATTTAAAAATGGAATTACCAGAATTGCATGGCTGACACTCCCATATGTTTGCTCTCCAGCTTTCAGATGCATCAGGGAGCTGCTCACAAACCCCTCAGGAGTGAATGTAATAATGCTTGGTTTCTGAAAGCCCGTCATTGCAGTGGAGACCCCAAAAGGAGACACACTCTGAAAGAGCCAGGCCCTTGCTGAGATTACTAAATATTTAACATGGGATTCATTTGCTTGAAAATAAGCTCTTATCTTAATCCCCAACCCCAAAAACAAAAAAAAGGAAACAAAAATGGATTATGTCTTCTTCTATATCTAGTTCTCCTGACACAGTAGCTATTTGAGATACAACTGAGGAAATGCACTAACATTCATTGATGCTGAAATCTACCTGAATAAGAATTCCTCTGGATTTGTATTCAGCTTGAAGCCCTCGTGAGAATATCTCAGTAAACACCTGAGGGAGATGAAACCTTTATTGAAATTGCCCAGGTGATCACAAATGCAAGTGCTGTAAAAATGAAAGCAATCAATCCTTCCTCTTTTTATATAGACATCATTTTAAGGAAACTCAACTTCCTGTGGTAAGATAACTATTGCTTGAACTGTTAAACTGTTTGCATGACATTGCATTAACAGCAATTTGCATCTTACGTGTGTGTAGATTCAGATCAAAAGTGTTAAAACAACAGATCTCGCCATTATGATCTGAGCTGAAATGACCATTGTTTACTATTGTAAACACTGCACTGTGACATTTAATTAAGTGTTCTGTTATGCCTAGATGAACCCAAATCAATGTCAGATGTTAACAGTTCTGTTGGCTCAAGACAAAAATGTGGATATAAATGTGTTTCCTTAGTTAGAGGTTATAAAGTGCTTTGAATGCATCTTGCAAATATAAACACACGGTCTATGAATCCATACGTGTACTAAACTGTTGTCTAACTTGGGCTTTTAATGGGGAAATACATTAGTAGATATAATTCAAGTTTGAAATTTAGATAAAATAAGAGATTAGATGCCTAAAAAAGATACTTAAAATGCTATAAAGTGTATAAATTAATATAATCAAAACAGCTTATGATACAAATAACAGAGAGTAGAGAATCAAATATGTCAGCTTTTTTTCTTGAAATAATTTACTGACCTTTGTAGATGAATATAAAGTGTACAAGGGGAATGGAATTTTAGAAATGCCAGATGAAATGTTCAGGATGATACCCCGTTGTCTGTGGAAGCAGACACAATGAAGCTGTCATTAATAGAGCACAACCATAAATATACAATGCCCGACACACATATTAGCACCCTTTGTAAATATGAGCAAAGAAGGCTGTGAAAAACTGTCTTTTTTGTTTTACCTTTGGAACTTTTGTTTAAAAAATTCACAAATACAGGATATCAAACAATTGCAAACACAACACAGGTTTATAAAAAAATATTTTTATATCTGTGCCACAATTATTGGTACCCATATGAAATCATATGAGAAAAATATATTTGAAGTACATTCCCATTGATATAGATTTTTTTTAGTACACCTGGGTGACTGGGAACATGAAATTGTTTGATTGTGACTTCCTGTTTCACAGGAGAATAAATATTAGGTAACACACAGGCCAAATTCCCCTAGTCATTTATAACAATGGATAAGACCAAAGAATATATATAGCTGTGATGTGCAGCAAAAGGTTTTTGAGCTTCAAAAAATGGAAAGTGGCTATAAGAAAATAGCACAAGCATTGAAAATGCCTGGTTCCACCCTCAGGGTTATAATTAAGAAGTTCCAGTCAACTGGAAATGTTATGAATCAACCTGGAATTGGACATCTGTCAATATTCTCTCAATGCACCGTGAAAAGTTCAATTCAATTCAATTCAATTTTATTTATATAGCGCTTTTTACAATAGTCATTGTCTCAAAGCAGCTTTACAGAAATAAAAAACAGGTATGAACAGTCAGAAACATCTAAAGAGAGACAAACAGAAACAGATAAACAGAGACAAACAGGTAGAAAACAAATGGAATTTATCCCAACTGAGCAAGCCACTGAGTGGCGACGCGTGCGCGAAGGAAACTCCCTAAGATGTTTTTGAGGAAGAAACCTTGAGAGGAACCCGACTTAGAAGGGAAACCCATCCTCATCTGGGTAACACAGATTGTGAATGTAACACAGATAATGTGAAAATGAGAAGTATGTATGGCCTTAGGAGCAGCCGTAGTCCCAGCAGAAGATTTGGGCTCATCCAGAGGCAGAAGGGATCTGGATCTCCAATATCTCCATAAATTCGTGTGGGGCTCGGCAAAAAGAGAGAGAGGGAGAAAAACGATTAGGATTGTGAAGTAGTGCGATATAATCTAGTCAGGGTAAGCTTGAGTAAACAAATATGTTTTAAGCCTAGATTTAAACACTGAGACTGTGTCTGAGTCCCGAACACTAATAGGAAGACTGTTCCATAACTGTGGGGCTCTATAACGCGGAGGGCTCTTCCCCCTGCAGTAGACTTCACTATTCTAGGTAATATCAAATAGCCTGCAACTTTTGATCTGAGTAAGGCTGGCGGATCATATAAAACCAGAAGGTCGCTTAGATATTGTGGTGCGAGACTGTGTAGTGCTTTATAGGTTAATAAAAGTATTTTAAACTTAATGCGAAATTTTACCGGGAGCCAATGCAGTGTGGATAAGATCGGGGTGATATGGTCGTATCTTCTAGTTCTAGTTAGGACTCTAGCAGCTGCATTCTGGACTAACTGGAGTTTATTTATATTCTTACTGGAACATCCAGACAGTAAGGCATTACAGTAATCTAATCTAGAGGTGACGAATGCATGAACCAGTATTTCTGCATCATGTAGTGACAATATGTTTCTTATCTTAGAAATATTTCTGAGATGAAAGAAGGCTATCCTAGTAATATTATCTACATGAGCATCAAATGATAGACTGGAGTCAATAATCACTCCGAGGTCTTTAACTGCTGTACACGATGAAACAGAAAGACCATCCAGAGTTACTGTGTAGTCAGGAAGATTACTTCTAGCTACACCTGGGCCTAATAAAAGTATTTCTGTTTTATCAGAATTAAGTAAAAGGAAGTTAGTTAACATCCAACATCTAATGTCATTTACACAGTCCTCCACTTTACTAAGCTTCTGTCTGTCCTCTGGCTTCGCTGAAACATACAGCTGTGTATCATCAGCATAACAGTGGAAGCTAATTCCATGTTTACGAATAATTTGTCCTAGGGTAACATATATAAGGTAAAAAGCAGTGGGCCTAAAACAGAACCCTGGGGAAACTCCAAAAGTAACCTCAGTACGCATGGAGAAATCACCATTTATATCTACGGAATTGATAACGATCGGTCAGATAAGACCTGAGCCAGGAGAGGACTGTTCCTTAATACCAACAACATTTTCTAATCTATCAAAGAGAATAGTGTGATCTGTGCGATCGAAAGCTGCACTAAGGTCTAGTAACACAAGCAGCGAGACACAACCCTGATCAGAGGTCAGAAGAAGGTCATTTACTACTTTAACTAGTGCTGTCTCTGTGCTGTGATGAGGTCTAAATCCTGACTGATATATTTCATGAATGTTGTTCCTTTCTAAGTATGAGCATAACTGTTTTGCTACTACCTTTTCTAGAATCTTTGAGATGAAGGGGAGATTCGATATTGGTCTATAATTGGATAATTGAGACGGGTCAAGGTCAGGTTTTTTTATCAATGGTTTAATAACTGCTAATTTTAGAGATTTAGGTACATAGCCAGTGGTTAGAGGAGGAATTTACTATATTTAAAAGTGACTTAATTACTCCTGGACAAATCTGTTTAAACAAACATGTGGGTATAGGATCTAGTATGCAGGTTGATGAATTAGCTGATGAGATTAGTGTAGCTAGGTCGGTCTCTATAAGCGGGGCAAAACACTCTAAACATTGATCCGGTATTGCCACATTGTCATCTAATGGGTTTGTTATATTACTGACCGGTTGTAATTTAATGGCCTGTATTTCATCTCTAATATTTTCAATTTTATAAATGAAAAATTTCATAAAATCCTCACTGCTATGAAATGATTGGTTTTTTTCCTCTGAAGTGGTTTTATTCCTAGTTAGTTGTGCTACCGTGTTGAAGAGGAATCTAGAATTGTTTTGGTTGTCTCCTATTAAGGTGGAGAAGTAGATCTTTTAGCATCGACAAGAGATTTCCTATATTGCAGTAGGCTCTTCTTCCATGCTGTCTCAAATATCTCCAGCTTGGTTTGGCGCCATTTACGTTCTAATTGTCTAGATTTCTGTTTTAAGGATCGCGTTAGATCATTATACCAGGGTGCTAATTTTTTTGTCTAATTATTTTCCTTTTGAGTGGAGCCACTCTATCTAGTGTGCAACGGAGTGTTGACTCCAAACTTTTCAGTTGCCTGGTCGAGATCTACTGGATCAGGCGCTGATCCAAAAACAACTGATGTCTCTGGTAGGTTATTTATGAAGCTCAGTGCAGTAGCTGATGTGAATGTGCGTTTCTGCGGTGCGAGGCGAGGTGGAGATATTATAATCCATACGGATTATGAATGAGATAAGATGGTGGTCTGAGATAACTTCAGACTGTGGAATAATTTCAATATTTTCTATACGTAGTCCGTATGTTAGTATGAGGTCAAGAGTGTGACCACCACTATGAGTAGGCCCGATCACGTTCTGATTAATCCCTACTGAATCTAAGATGGACACGACCGCTGTTCTCAGAGGGTCCTCCAGGTTATCAAAATGAACATTAAAATCTCCGACGATTAATGCTTTATTTACAGACACAACCAGGTTTGATACAAAGTCTGCAAATTCACTAAGAAATTCAGTATAAGGCCCTGGGGGTCTGTAAATAATAATTAGAGGAATTGACTTATTTTTTTTGGCTATGGGATTTACACTGGTATAAAGAATTTCAAAGGAATTAAACTTATGACTATATTTTTGTGTGACGACTAGATTTTCACTATGGATAAGACCAATACCTCCACCTCTACCAGTTGAACGAGGCTGATGTACATAACTGTATCCAGGAGGACTGGCTTCATTTAATGCTATGTACTCATTTGGTTTAACCCAAGTTTCCGTTAAACACATTAAATTACATTCCTGGTCAGTAATGATGTCGTTGACAATAAGAGCCTTAGACATAAGAGATCTAACGTTTAATAGTCCTAGCTTCAGATCAAAAATGCTGGCTGTGCATTCAATATGATTTAATTTTATGTTAATCAGGTTACGAAGGTTACGAGATTTCCTATTTATGTGTATAGCTCGGGGAACAGACACAGTCTCAATAGTATTTATTACTGGTGATTGACTATTAAATGAACATTGATTAAACTGACTGTTATTGTCAGAAGATGTACTTACGGTAGAGAGTCACTTGGTTTGTATTGGAGATCCAGATCCCAAAGTATGGTTTGAGTGGCCAAAAAAATTCCAAGGATCACAGCTAGTTGTGTCTTAGGGTCAGAAAGTCTCCAAATCTACAATCCGAAGTCACCTAGATCACCGCAAGATGTTTGGAAGGGTTTAAAGAAAAAATCCTCTTATCCAAAAAAAACCCTCAAGCGTGTTCAGTTTGCCAGACACTACTGAAACTTCTAATGGGATCGGGTTCTATGGTCAGATGAAACCAAAATAGAGCTTTTTGGCATGGTTTTGGCACACACAGATAGGTAGCCATATGGAAAAGTACCTCATGTCCATGGTTAAATATGGTGGTGGCTCTTTTTTTCTGCAGGAGGACTTGGCATACATGGTATCATGACCTAAATATCAACAGATATTAAATGCAAATCTGACTGCCTCTGCTAGAAAGCTTTGCAGGACAAATATCCAAAACATGGTTTACTGAGCACAAAATCAAGGTCCTGCCATGGCCATCCCAGTCCCCCGACTCGAAACCCATAGAAAACCTGTGGGCTGAACTGAAGAGGAGAATCCACCAGCATGGACCTTGAAATTAGAAGGATCTGTAGAGATTCTGTATGGAAGAATGGTCTCAGATCCCTTGCCATGTATTAATCAACCTTATCAGGCATTATAGGAGAAGACTCAGAGCTGTTATCTTGGCAAAGGGAGGTAGCACAAAGTATTGACAAAAAGGGTGCCAATATTTGTTGCACACATATACTTAACAAAGATTTGCAAGATTAGCAAAGATAAGCCTGTGTTTTCTTTGCAATTGTTTGATATCCATGAGAGCAGAGTATTTCTGTGATTTTTTTTTAACAAAATATCAAAAGTTATACAATAAAGACAGCCTTCTTTGCTCATATTTACCAAGGGTGCCGATATTAGTGGAGGGCAGTGCAGATCTGTAGAACCTGTTACTGCTTATAGTCCTCTAACCTTTCCACCATTCCAGGAAGGACAATATGGCACATCTGTATTGAAAAAAATTATGCAATATGATAATATAAATTTTCCTTTAATAAACATGCAGTACCAGCAAAAAGTAATTTGCCTATTATTTATAACTATACGAACATATAGATCCTGTATAAAATAACTGAATTAAAATGACTTGAGCCATCATACCTTGACCACTGCTTTGACATTACAGTTGATCATTTGATGAACTTTCTGTGAGATTAAATGTACAATGTTAGCAGCTTCTCTCTCTCTCTCTCTCTCTCTCTCTCTCTCTCTCTCACACTCCCACTCGCTCACACACACCCTCTTTTTCTCTTACACACACTGCAAAAAAAAAACACACACACCCCCCCCCCCCCCCCCAAAAAAAAAAAAAACCCAAAAAAATTTTTTTTATACGTCCGCAGCTGGCTAAAATAAGTCAACATGATAAACCACTGTGCCAAAATGTAAACATTTTAAGTGCATTTTATTTAGTGGATTGTACAACAGCATGGAGGAAAATTGGTGAAAATTTTAATTGATATTTTTCACTGCTGAAAAACATTACATTTCTTATTAATGTTGTGATTCACTGCTATGCTATCAATGTCATATGTTTGTTTCATACATTTTGGGTTTCTTTCTTTCTACACACCACTCAAATTCATTATACATTTTTAGACCTATTTCAGTCTCAGTCTAGCTAGTGCCTAGACAACATTTATGCAAAATAAATATTTTGTGTATGAACTATACAAGTTAAACCACACCTTTTCTGATACTTTACATGAAAAATGCTGCAGATGTTTGAAAAAATGTGATACTATACTAAAATTATAGTAAAGAATCTATAAAATACTGTGTTCACCTCTTCCAGATGAACTGTTTCAAGGAATTTATAGGGTACTTTACTTGGCAGAATTCCCACATTGTTAACTGTAACACAAAGAAAATTATTAGATCAGATTAGATCAGATTAGACCTTTGACTATTTCACACTAACATTTTACACATCTTAAAGTTCGTCATTTTACAAGTTCTAGTGGGATTTGCATATTAGGTTGAAGCCAACAAACCTAAAACGGCAATATCCAAACCCTGAATATTTTCCTTAATGTGTCCATAAATGTCATCCTTGGTAAAATCGGCGGCTATGACCATGACCTTTCTGTCCATTTTAACCTCTGTTGGGAAAAGGAAAGAAGGCAGTATGAGGACAGACACTCCACCCATGTGTACTATTAGATTGTAATGTCCTGAGTCACTCATGAATTGGCAAAAGTCACAAAAGATTTTCAAGATTATGATCCATGTCCAGTCACATTTAGGTACCACTAGTGGACATAAGACATGATCTGAACATTTGAAAACCTTCACATGCACTCCACCTATGTCTCGTGCAGCTCTGTCAAGCTTCTCTTTACTCCTGCTAATGATTACCACATTCAGCCCAAGTCTTGCAAACTGGGAAGAAATTTAGTAGCATTAGTAGGAAAATTATTTGGAACAGTAATCAATCAATACAGTGTGTGCAATGTAGTGCAGCAGAGCATTTAAACAAACTGTACTGTAAAATTCAGAGTGGCTCAGATACCTCTTCTGCATAAGCTTTTCCTATTCCTTCTGATCCGCCAGTGATGACTGCAACAGAGATAAATGGTAAATGTGCACTTATATAGCGCTTTTATCCAAAGCGCTTTACACTGTGTCTCATTCACCCATTCACACACACACAGAAATGATAGCAGAGCTACCATGCAAGGCATTAGCTTGCCATCGGGAGCAACTTGGGGTTCAGTGTCCAAGGCACTTCGGCATGTGGAGTCACACGGGCCGGGAATCGAACCGCCAACCCTACGATTAGTGGACAACCCACTCTACCAACTGCGCCACATATTAATAATAATAATATTACTAAACATTACATTACAACGACGCATTTGGCAGATGCTCTTATCCAGAGTCACTTACATTTGATCTCATTTATACAACTAAGCAGTTAAGGGTTAAGTACTTTCCTCAGGCTCCCATTAGTGGCAGTTTGGCGAGGTTGGGATTTGAAGGTTTTAAGCACTAATTTCCAAAAGAGATTTACTGTGGAAATAGCATGCAACTGAGCAGTTGAGGGTTAAGGGGCTTGCACAAGGATGCATCTGTGGTAACTAGCTGGGATTTCAGCTCACAGCCTTCGAATTAGTAACTCAAAGCCTCAACCACAGAGCCACAATTCCAGCTGCATAAATATGACCTAAAAATGTTCACATGATTTTCACACCAGTCTTAAAAGTAGACAAAGAGAACCCAATTAAACAAATAAGAAAAACAATTATACTTGGTCATTCATTTATTGAGGAAAATGATCCAATATTACATACAGTAACTGTGAGTGGCAAAAGTATGTGAACCTCTAGGATTAGCAGTCTATTTTGAAGGTAAAATTAGAGTGAGGTGGTTTTAATAAATGGGATGACAATCAGGTGAATGAGCACCATGTTTTATTTAAAGAACAGGAATTAGATTTATTTAAAAATCTAATCTTCACAACACATCTTTGTCTAATTGAATCATGGCATGAACAAATTAGATTTTTGAGGACCTCAGAAAAAGAGTTGTTGAAGCTCATGAGGCTCAAAAAGGTTACAAAACCATCTATGAAGAGTTTGGACTCCACAAATCCACAGTCAGACAGATGGTGTACAAAATTTAAAACCACTGTTACACACTCCAGGAGTGGTCGACCAACAAAGAGCAAGATGTGTAATAGTCCATGAGGTCACAAAGGAACCCAATGTAACTTCTAAGTAAGTAAAGGCCTCTCTCACATTGGATAATGTTAACGTTCACCATCAGTAGAACACTGAATGACAGTCACGGATTCAAGTTGAAAGTCACTGTTCTTCAAAAAGAACATCGCTGCCCCTCTGCAATTTGTTAAAGATCACATGGAGAAGCCAGAATGTTATTGGAAAAATATTTTGTGGACGGATGAGACCAAAATAGAAATTGTGGTTTGAATGAGAAGCATTATGTTTGGAGAAAGGAAAACACTGCATTCCAGCTTAAGGACCTTAACCCATTTGAGACATATGCTGGTGGTAGTATTATGGTTTGTGAGTGTTTTCTGCATCTGGGAAATGACAACTTTCCATCGTTAATGGAACAATGAATTCAGAATTATACCAGCAAATTCTACAGGACAATGCCAGGATATCTGCCGATGAACTGAATCTCAAGAGAAAGTGGGTCATGCAGCAAGACAATGACCCTAAACACACAAGTTGTTCTACCAAAGAATGGTTAAAGAAGAATAAAGTTAATATTTTAGAGTGGCCAAGTCAAAGTCCTGACCTTAAAAGGCCTGAAGCAAGCAGTTCACGTGAGGAAACCCACCAACATTCCAGAGTTGAAGTTGTTCTGTATTGAGGAATGGGCTAAAATTCCTCCAAATCGATGTGCAGGACTGATCCAAAGTTACTGGAAATTTTGAACTGCAGCTATGGCTGCACAAGGGGGTCAGACCAGATACTGACAACAAAGGTTCACTTACTTTTGCCACTCAAAGATGTGTAATATTGGATAATTTCCCTCAATAAATAAATGACCAAGTTTAATGTTTTTGTCTCATTTGTGTAATCATGTTCTCTTAGTCTACTTTTAGGACGTTTATATATTTCAAAAACCTACAGTATAATCGCCACTGTAAATGAAAGTCACTCTATATTCTGTATGAAAAACACAATCTGATTGGTACAATTAGAAGCAAATGAATGCCTTGTGTCTTTTTTTAGTCTACTAGTATTGTTGATGACTTAATGATTTGGCATGTAGACAGTATCCAATTGTCTCTGAAACATCTTCAATTTATAAGTATTCAAAAGATAAGAAACATTTATCAGTCAGCATTTCACCACACTGACATACACACACTTACAGGCAGAACAGAATAGAGGATAGACTCTGTGTGTGTGTGTGTGGTGTTAACAGTGTATACTTGAGAAGACAGTGTGTGCCCAGATGCTTGATAAAGAATCAGGGAACACTGCAGAAAGGAGCTGTTCAGCATGTTCTTCAAAAGCACGCCCTGTTTGTTTGTTTGAGGTTTTTTTTTTGTTGTTTTTTCTTAAATGGGCTTCTCCCTATTTCATGAAACAATTCAAGCAAGTGGGGGAAAAATTAAACCAGACTAGTGTATTAAAATGAGTACACAAACACACACACACACACACACACACACACACACACACACACACACACGCACTCACAAAATGACAGTTCAGGCAGTTTGTGAATGACCATTCATTCACGCATGCCAACTTGATCTTGTCAAACTCAAGGGGAAGGAAATCGTGTAATAATACACCCTGGAACATAGCGTTCTAATTGCTTTTTCCTTTGCCTCTTGTAAAACAAGAATGGAGACTGGACAAAGCTTGGGAACAAGTTTTGCATTTTCAATGTGGAGTCCCACATTGATGGAGGGTCTCTCTTTTTGAAATAACATAAGTGTAATTCCAGACATATGACATTAACTCACTTAGAATTGTTTTGGCTAACAATAGTCAGCGGAGGATGGGGGGTTTGTGGTGGGGTTTGGGTTGGGGGGGTGTTGGTCTTGGGGGTGTGGGGGTTTTGGGGTTGGGGTTAATGAGTTCCTAAATGCAGAACAATCAGTCACAGGGCACATAAGGTGTCTGATCCCTTGTTGTTTTCTCTCCTGTATCATATAGTGAGTCATTTCGGCAGTAGATTGCAATCAGTGTGAGACATTGCCAAGAATAAGTCTTGAGGTACCCCTCCTCATAATTAATCAAGTGTTGCCATCTTCTTTCCAATGTCCCTTTGGTTTTTCTAGTATGGTTTCTGGGGTTCTTCTGAAAGCTGTCAAGCACAACCAAGACTTTTAAGATCTTTTTTTAAGAACCAACACCAGTGCAAACATTTGTCAGCCCACTTGAAATGAAAGGAAGCATAAATCGACAAAAATATAAAAACCATCAACATATAAGCATGCTATGTAAAGATTTCTGTGCACTGATTTTATTGAGTAAAGAATACCTCACCTGCCCATTTACCCATGGAGGTAAAGAAATTCCCAGGAATCGGCCAGCAGACCTTCAGAGCAAGCATCATAAACCCACGTGCCAGCCAAAAGAGGACAACGCAGGCGCCACTCAAGATAAAGATAAGCTCAATCAGTGCCATTCCAGAACCACAGGCGTCCTTTAGGACAGGATCTGAATGTATCCTGTCAACAAGCCTGGTCCCTTTTGTACTGCTCTTCTCCTCCGTTGGCTTTTCAAACACAACCCTCCAGCTTACACACACTCCCACTGACTGATGGCAAATTCATCCAATCAGCCCCAACAAGTTTAACATTCCCAATTATACTGACTTGTGGGAATTTTTCACTAGTAGTCTGGCTGTTCTCTTGAAAATAATATTATCGTGTATAGGCGAAGTGAAATATGTGGTATTGGCAAACAAAGTGTTTACAGTACAAGATGTGAAAAGAAGATTAGAGAACAATGCTACCATGTGTCATTCCTTATGGTGGTGATATTCAACGGACATGCCAAGTTCAATGAACCGATCACCTCATGCACATTGTGACAAATATGTTATTATTCATTTTATTTGCATGTCCTTGTTTTCTGTCCTTGTCAGGATCTGATGTGGGTTTGTGTGGACATTTTTCAGGGCCCTGTAAGATAATTGCTATTTTTCCAACAACAAATCTACTTTTATTTTATTTTAACCTTGATGTTCCTGAGGGTTATGGATAAAGAATTTCTTATTATTGTTATAGTTAAATTCTAAAAACATTCAAAACTAAAAATGTAGCATAAAGTGTAATTGTTTGGAAATATTATTTTGTGTGGACCACATATCTATTGTTTATATATTACAATCTTCGCTAGTTAGTTTGTTCATTCTCTGCTGATTTACCCAACTGCATAGATGTTTTAGCCAGCTAGCTAATGTAAGCTAGCTAGTCTGTCTAACAGAAAAAAAAATCACTGTTTTAGTAGTCATTTTAAAACATTTTTGTAACACTTTGCCACAGATTTGTTAATTATAATAATAGTTATAATATCAATGATTAATTCAGTTCAATTTGATTCAGTTTTATTTGTATAGCACTTTTAGCAATAGCCAACAGTGGGAAGGAAATACTCCGAGAGACAGCATGTAAAGAAGCCTTGACATATTCATTCACACCCCTGGGGCACATTTAGAAAAAGGAGTGAGAGGACATCCAGAGTGTACATAGCTTAATATTGAATCAGCACCTTTGGCCCCTATACCGCTGTGGAATTTATTGTGAGTCCACTGGCTCTGCTCAGCAGAAAGGGCAACTTTCTTCAACAAAACTCTTTTAAAGTCTGGAAGAATCTAGAAGAATGGATTGGTCAGAGGGCAAATTGTCAACGCATTTATGGTGTAATCCTGATTTTCCCCTGGTCTTGAGCATACTGTATATCCTATTCACTATGGTTAGATAATTGGGCAACTAGGGGACATAATAGAACATAAATCTGTTTTGTCATTTGATCATTTAAAAAAGAAATGTCATTCAAAGCATTCAGCTTGTTTTTAAAAGTTCCTATAGCTGAGAAATTCTGACACCTTGTGTAATAGACTTTCTCTTGGTAGAAGGGCAGTCTCCCTTTGTGAAAAAAATTATAACCAACAAGAAGCCTGATAACTAAACTGATAACAAGGTTTTACTGGGTGCTTCCAGTTCAAAGAAACATGATATTTAGACAAAAGCTGGGAATTTTACTTTCCCTATGTAATCTGTCAAAGCTATTAAAACATCCTACTTTTGTGTACAAGGAGAGGTATACTACTGCTTCAAGTTATTTAATGCTAAAACAGTAGATTCCTTAAATAGGACTCCAGAAAAAAATAGATAATGGTGATTTTATTTTAACTGGACACTCAACTGCCTGTATTAACACTGTTAACACTGTGTAATACTCATTATGATGCCAAAGGGTAAAAAAAATTTGTGTTTTAAAAAATAGGTCAATTAAACAGAAATTTATATTTGGGAGGTACTTATTGGGGCTTTTTGATTTTTTAAGTTAAGACTAACAATCTACAAACAGGATGGTGAGTCACAATGTGTGTCATTTGTGTTGAATCACAACATTTGAGTTTATGTTGTTTTCTAATTTGCTTCATATATCATGCTTTGGCATTACTTACTGGCCTACTGGTTATGAAAATCTACAGTGGCCTCCACTAATATTGGCACCCTTGCTAAATATGAGCAGAGAAGGCTGTGGAAAATTGTCTGCATTGGTTAACCTTTGATATTTTGTTAATAGCAATTCACAAAAATATTCTGCTCTCATGGGTTTCAAACAGCTGCAAACAAAAAATAGGTTTATCAAAAAACATATTTGTTAAATATAGGTGTTTATTATTGCAACAATTATTGCCACCCTCTTAGTCAATACTTTGAGCTACCTCACTTTGCAAAGATAACAGCTCTGACTCATCTCCTATAATGCCTGATGAGGTTGGAGAATACATTCTCAGGTTCAGACTCATTCTCAACCTCACTTTCACTTTTGTTTCTATCAGCCTACTGCCTTTGACTTGTCCAATTAGGGGGCCAATCACTGAAGGTGCATAGATACCCTATTGTTATTCTACCTTTTATTCTTCTTCTGGCTAGGGTGTTTATGGCAGCCCATACAACTGTAGGGAAAAAGTTGTGAAATTTGGCGTACTGATTGGGGAGGGTTTAAGGAACATTCTGACCAAATTTGGGCCGAGTGCTTCCAGTGCTCTAGCATCACTATAGGGGTCAAATTTAATTTGGAAGTACATCTTTGGTCATAACTTTCCATTTAAAACTAGGCATCCCTGGATTCCATGGGTCGAGATGAGTTCAACAGAAAATATGAAGTCAATTAATTAGATTTTCTTGGATTTTGTCACAAACTGTTTTTTCACTGCCCTTCCATACTACTCTTACAATGGCACACATCATATTCAGACTAACCTGGACAAATTTTATCAAAAGAAATTTGATTATTCCAACTAGGTTGGGCCACGAATCTGACAGTGAAGCTGCCAAGCAGAATGCGAACTTGTATCTCAGAAACAACTTGGTATACATCCTCAAGACCATGTCCTGAGGCTATGCAAAACATTTTCTGTGACAGCAGCTCTTACTGGTCAAAAGTGTACTGGTAAAAAATATGCTGAAAATTCTTCCATCTAACTAGAACTTTTGCTACTCCTCCAAATCTTCACCAAATTTGCCTCACAACATATTGAGAAATGTCTAAATTTTCACAAAAGAGGGGTTAGACTAATGAGAAAAAACATAAATACCTTAGCTTTTTTTAAGAAGAAATATTTAGGTCATCATGACCACAGGTCAAATAAGTAACAAACAACACCACAGGTCATGGGAGCCGCAATGCCACAGGGTATGATTTCTGAAATATTATATCAATAAAAACATTCGTTTTTTTATATTCAACGTAAGCTTCAAGTCTTCATAAAGTGGATTAAAAATGAACCATATACATATCCTATGGAATTTTAAATGATCATGGTATTAAAAAAAATCTAATGTCAATAATAATATTTCTTTCCTTAAAACTCTATGCATTACTCAAAAGTATTATCAAGTAACTGGCATTTTAGACACAATATGTCCAAATGTTCTGGTTGTTTTTGCACCGCTATCAGAAATAGATCATGACGAAGCCACACTTGCTTGATTTTTACATTAAAGGTACTTCCAGTGAAATTGGCGTTTCTATCTTTCATATTTTAAGATAACAAAAGTTATATTTCTGAAAATGATCATATGCCATGTTTGCTGATGATGTCACTAACACTACTGTAGTAACTGTTTCGAACAAGGAAGTGGAAATTTATGGATTGAGCACAAACGACTAGAGTGATACACATAGTGAAACATCCCAACCGATCATATTAATGAACCAACACTAACTGTTGTATAATACAGCATAAATTGATGTTTGCTTGGTTGAGGTGTGTGTGTGTGTGTGTGTGTGTGTGTGTGTTGCGATAGACTACCATCCAATTTAGAGTCAAATTTTTCCTTGTGATGTGCACGTGTTAAAGTGGTTACTCATGTTGTATGAATGAAAACAATGAATTTAATTTAGGATGGCACAAAATGCGCACTTCACAGCAGTTAAATGCTATAAATTATTTAGCATTAATATTCAAAAGGATTTTATGAACGTATACATTCATTTATAATACCCTTAAAGTTGCAGTACTGAATATTTGCCTCTCTATCACCATCTCTGTTTGAAACATAAAACTGCAACTTGCTGAGTATTTTTTTTTTTTTCATTCTTGGTTTTGACAACAGCTGATTCCTGTTACGGAACGAAGTGGACGGCAGTCGGATGCAGATGCAGATCAGAACTCTTTATTCAAAGCAGAACACAAACTCAAAGCAAACGGAGTATAGAGCATATCCTTCTTGGCATAAACAATAGCGCTACAAACATAAACAGATTTCCCTCCTGCTACTAACCGATAAACACGTAAATAATAACGAGCGCCGTGCTCTGAAAACCCGGCGTTTAAATAGCCAGCATCATTAGACCTCACACACAAAACACCTGTGCTAGATTTCGGTTGTTAAGCTAGCCCTTAACCCGGAAGTGCGCGCCCAACCCAAAGTCCTTTCAAATGAAGCGCCACAGCGGCCTCTGGCGGCCGTGGCGTGACAATTCCCCAGATGTCAGCCATGATTGCGTTCAGATCTATCCAGATTAAAGCATCCATCTAGATGACAAGTTTAAATTCTAAGCAACTGTTATAAGAGCAGTCTACAAAAACTCCACCATCCTCAACCCCCACATGCAATATAGTAGCCTGGTCTTCTTTCTGTTTACGAATGTGATGTAACCATGCAAAGGCGAATGACGTCAAGTGACATTTCTTGCGAAATCTGACCAACAGCTCAATTTATAAATAATTATTATAAGCTTACCATTGCGAATCAGGGTAAGGTAAAGTGGCCGCTTTGAACACTGATATATTTTTTAATTTATTCACTCAATAACTGATTACGTATTGCAACTTTAATTTAAAGCCTTCTAGCTGGCTTCTAGGAATAGTTGCTAACCAGTTATAGATCAGTTCTAGCTGATTGTATCTGTCTAGAAATAGTGAGGTTAAATAAAAAGTTAATCAACATTAAAATATATTCTTTATCAATGACGAACAGTAAATTTTAATGTTGATTACCAATGTTGGTCCACTGGCACATTCAGCCTAATGCTTAGATTTGTGTTGTAGCATGCACTGAGCAGTTCACTGATATAAAAATCAGTGGAAATATGTAAAGTACAAGGAAGATCACAGAAGCAGAAGTCAGAATCAGAATCACAGAATTTAAATACCTATATTGCACTGAGCAATTTCTAAAGTTCTACCAAAATGTCTTCAGAACAGTTCACAGTTTTTAATGCTGTATAACAGCATCTCTACAGAACAGCATACAATCTTTGATCTATAACAGTGTCTATATAGAACAGTGCACAGCCTGTAATGCCCTCTTGGGCATTAGGCTAGGGTAATTATCATGAGGGTAGGGTAGTTATAATGAAAGCTACAATAAATGTGTCACTGATATTTGATTATCTATTACTGAAACTTGTAAAGTATTTCAATTGAACCACAAAGCATATTGTACATCTAACTTTGTCAATTCATGGATAATTATTATTTGAACAATTTTCCAAATTTACAGTGTTTTGTTTTTTTGCCATTTAGTGAAGACATATGTATACAAAATCAAAAGTTAAATATGAGATTATAGATCCGAATTTCCTGATATTTACATCTAAATGTGTTAAACAACTTAGAACATGTCACCTTTTGTTGGAATCCACCCTTTGTCTCCCTGTCAAGTGATCAAAAAGGAGTGCCCTGTTAGTTTTTTAGATTGATTGTTTGTTTAAACAATTAAAAGCTCTGAACTGACTTGAGCCCTGGGTTTCATCTGTGAAGACTGCATTTGTTGTTAATAAGGATAAACCAACATGAAGACCAGAGAATTGTTTATGGAAGAAAAGCAAGTCATTTTGAAGCTGAGAAAAGACAGAAAATCAGAGTCATTGCACAAACACTGGGTGTTATACATAGCCAAGACAACAATTTGGAATGTCCTGAAAAATAAAATAACTACTGGTGTACTAACAACCAGCCAATCAAACAGGTCAGCCAAGGAAAACAACAGCAGTAAATGAAATAAATATTGTGAAAGCTGTGAAAACAAAAACAAAAACAACAGCCAGTGACATCACCAACAACCTCCACAGGGTAGGTCAAATCCGTTGTTCAAAGAAGACCTCCAAAACAGACTTCATCTGGACTTCTGCCTGAGCGACAGATGGAGTAAGACGCAACTTTTGGAGCTCCTGCAATAACTTTTAATATTATGTTAAAGGCACTTTTTTGTGGAGTGTTTTTGTGGTAAGTCGTGTCCAACACATTAATCTTTACTTTTGATGTCCAAAATGCCAGCAAAAGCCAAAAGCGGGAATGGTTCGGCTGCTCCGCTTCAGCGGCCTGCTCCACATGCAGCATCCCTGCCTGGTAGTGATTCCTCCTCCCCCTGCGAAGGGGTTGTTATGCCCGCTATTCCCCCTGGTTTCAAGGAGGAGCTCCTTGCATCACTACGATACGAAATGGCGGCCATTTTCAAAACTAAGCTCTAGGCGGCCTTGGGGGAAAACTTGACCTCTATTAAGGGAGAGCTACAGACCGTAAAGGCAGACTTAACAGTCAGTATTATGGTTATCCAGTCGGAGGTGTTCACCTTGAAGAATACCGTGGGTGAAATAGGAACTTTGCTCTCCACCTGTTGCGCTGACATCAACCACGCTACAGGCTAAAGTGGAGCGCCTTTCTGCCGAGCTGGGGTGGGTGGAAAATAAGTGCGAGGATCTCGAGTCTAGATCACACCGCAACAATCTGAGAATCGTAGGTGTCCCTGAAGACTCAACCTGCACGTCCACACCGGCAGCTGTTCCCACTCTGCTTAAAGAGGCTTTTAAGCTGGACAAAGAGCCACTTCTGGACTGGGTTCATCGCACTCTGCAGCCAAGGCCCAAACCCGGTGAGCGCCCCCGTCCTATAATCGCCCGACTCCATTACCGCGTGGACTGTGTAGACATCCTTTGATGGGCCAGAGATCAACAACGGGTGAAGGTTGGTGACATGGTTATGTCAATCTTTCCCGATCATACCGCGAAGGTAGTAGCCCATGCTTGTGCTGCCTGACTGCTGCTGCCAGCTGCGTGAGATACCGGGAATACGGTTTGGTCTGCTTTATCTGGCGCGCCACCGCGTTGCACACGACGGAACTGAGAGGGATTTTAAATCCGCGGAGGATGCCAGAGCCTTCATTAAGACACTGATCAAGTAAGAACACTAATGACATAACAGGCTGAGTATCCGTCTCCAGAAGTGAAATGGACGACTATTGACTCTACAACACATGATGGTGCAGTGACTGTGCTTATGTGCCTTGATCTTTATCATTGTTTAGTTTGCAGGAACCCGACCCTGGTTGACTATTACTATCGGGTCAACAGCTGTTAGCTTTTCTGTTAGGGATTTAACTCCTTGTGGAGTTTGTACTGGGGTCTCCATCGTTTGGGGATGGGGACGATGTAAGTGCAATGGGGAGGGGGATGGGGCTGTTCACTGTGTTTGTTTGGAGTGTGTGAGTGTTTTCTCTTTTATTTACATTTTTTATTATTTATTTTTATTGTACTTATTTATTTATTTTTTCACTCTTTACCTTTTCTTATTTTATCTTTGTTTTTGTCTTTTTTCTCCCCCCTCCTGTTTCCTCTCCTCTTTTCCTTCTCTCAGAGGCGATGCTTCATTTTCATTCTCTTCCTGCTGTAAACACTTGATAGATATCCACTAATACTGGAAATTCTGGCTCACATGTGAACTTTGTGAGCTGGAACATTAAAGGTATGGGGAGCCCTATAAAGAGATCTAGGGTATTTGCTCATCTGAAACGGCTCAATGCGGACATAGTGTTTCTACAAGAAATTCATATGCACACCACAGACCAGGCTCAGCTTATTATTAGTTTTATATTATTAGTTAATATTTACGCCCATATTTTGATGACCCACACTTCATTAATAAGCTCGTTGAGCGCCTCCCTTCATTACATAATACTCTCCTTATATTTGGAGGAAATATGAATTGCGTTGTTGATCTTAGGTTGGACCGCTTTACTTCCAAGACCATGACACCCTCACTAATGTCGAGTACACCTTCTGATTTCATGTCTAAAAATGGTTGCACTGAACCTTGAAGATTCCATAATCCCAGTATCAAGGAATATTCTTTCTTTTCGCAGGTGCATAAGTCCTTCTTTAGAATTGATTATTTTTTCATCGACGCCAAACTTATCTCCAAAGTGTCGTTGGTTAAATATCACCCTATTGTGATTTCTGACCATGCCCCGCTTTCTTTGGATATTCAGCTTCCCCCCCAACCTTGATATTCAACACCGTGGAGGTTTAATACTCTGCTTCTGTCAGATAACAAATTTAATACATTTATTGCAGCTTCAATTGACGATTTTATTGAAATCAATCAGAATGAGATTGAACCTATTTCGTTTTCCCTGCTGTGGGAATCACTAAAAGCTTTCACTAAAATAAATCACTAAAATACTTTCGGGGCCAAATAATTTCCTACTCCGCACATTTAAACAAAATGCGTATGGCCAAACTTCAAGAGCTATCGAGTAAAATTGAAGAACTAGGTAGACAATTGGTCACTGGCCCCACTTCTGCTTTACTTAAAGATCGGGTTGAATTACAGGCTGAATTTGACCTTATTGAATTTGCCCTACTACGTTCACGCTCCACATATTATGAACATGGTGATAAACCCAGCCGACTCTTGGGCCACCAATTGAGACGTCAAGCAACTTCACGCATAATACCTCAAATAAAAGATTCATCTGGCAATATCCACACAGACCCTAACACCATTAACTCAGTCTTCTGCTCATTCTATTCCTCTCTGTATACGTCTGAATTTCCATCTGGGACTTCTGATATGAATGCTTTTTTAGGCAGTCTCAACTTCCCTACCATTAACCCAGATGTTGCTAAAGATCTTGATTCTCCAGTAACCTTAGAGGAAATCAATCTAGCCATAAATAGCATGCAAAACAATAAAGCTCCTGGCCCTGAGGGTTTCCCAGTAGAATTTTTCAAAAGATTTAAATCTAAACTGTCCCCTTTATTGTACTCTGGAATCTCTGCAGAATGGCTCTCTTCCTCCCACTTTGCGACAAGCCTCTATAAGCCTGCTTTTAAATAAAGACAAAGATCTGAATCTCTGCACCTCTTACAGACCCCTCTCTTTGATAAATGTGGATGCTAAGATTCTTGCTAAGGCTTTGGCTAGTCGTTTGGAAAGACTTCTTACTGTCATAGTTTCAGATGAACAAACTGGATTTATAAAGGGGCGTCAGTTATTGTACATCTACATCTCCACCAATAGTATTCAATCAGCTTATTTTATTGAATCCCTTGGCACTCGACAGGGTTGTCCCTTGTCTCCTTTACTGTTTGCATTAGCTATAGAGCCCTTGTCAATTTATCTGAGGCCCTCCCTCTCTTTCACTGGGATATCACGTTTGGGTATGGAATTTAAACTATCTCTTTATGCGGATGATTTATTACTGTATGTTTCCAACCCATGTCACTCTTTACCTGGAATTCTCTCCTTTCTCCAGAGATTTGGTTCATTTTCAGATTATAAAGTTAACATTTCCAAGAGTGAGGGCGGCTGTGGCACAGTTGGTAGAGTAGGTTGTCTACTAATCGTAGTAGTTGGCGGTTCGATTCCCGGCCCGGGTGATCACACTCCACATGCCGAAGTGTCGTTGAGTAAGACACTGAACCCCAAGTTGCTCCCGATGGCAAGCTAGCACCTTGCATGGCAGCTCTGCTACCATTGGTGTGATAGTGTGTGAATGGGTGAATGAGACACAGTGTAAAGCGCTTTGGATAAAAGCGCTATATAAGTGCACATTTACCATTTACCCGGTTAATACTTTGGCATTACAAATGAGTCAATCTGATATCCCCTTCAGAATGAGCCCCTCTGGCTTTTATGTATTTAGGAATTAATATAAGCAGAACTTTGACTTCATTCTTCTCTGCTAACTTCTCCCCGTTGATGTCTGAAATCAAAACTGATGTAGGTCTTTACTTCAGCCACTTATAGGAACGATTAAATGAATATCCTGCCTAAGTTCCTCTTTTTATTCCAATGTCTCCCTCTATTCTTATCAAAGCGATTTTTTAAGACTATTGATCACTATTTTACGGTGTGGAAAGACACACAGAATAAGTAAGTCAGTGCTTCAGAAATGTAAGCTCAATGCTGGCCTCTCTCTTCCAAATTTCCAGCTGTATTACTGGGCATAACATATTCACAAGATCTTATTTTGGTTGAGACCAGCGCATTCCCCATGGTGTACGTTAGAGGTACATTCATGTGGCTTGTCCTCTCCAATGGCTCTGCTTACCTTATCTACTTCTACCTACTTCTCTGGCTTTACAGATTACCCTGTGGTTAGCTCAACTCTAAAAATCTGGTACCAGTTCATGAAGAATTTTAAATTCGTCTCCGCATCTGCCTTATCGCCATTACTGAAAAATCACTAATTTCAACGTGCATCATCTGACCCCACATTTGCTATCTGGCATGACAAAGGTCTCAAAAATTTCAAGGATCTCTATAAGGACGGGGCTTTTCGTAGCTTTGCAGATCTGTCGAGTGAATTTCAGCTTCCACCGTCGCATCTTTTTCACTATTTCTAAGTTAGACACTGCGCAAAATCACTGTTTCCTACTTTTCCCTCCTCACCCCCAAATCAACTATGGGATGATATTCTCTCATCTGACCCTCTTCAAAAATCTCATATTTCAAGAATTCATAATAAACTTTTATCCTATCACTAAAATCAAGGTGGCCTGGTGGGCCTGGTGGGACGATGTCCTCAGCAAGATCCACACAAGCTCATCTTGTGCTCGTCTCTCTTTGATAATGTTCAAGGTACTGCACAGGATTCATTTCTCCCAAACACATCTGTCACAGATTTATCCCACTGTCATTGACAGCTGTGATAAATGTCATGCCTCTCCCTGCAACCTCACTCACATGTTCTACTCCTGCCCATTGTTATTCTCCTTTTGGCAGAAGTATTTCAATAGCATCTCTGAAATACTGTCCACTACTGTTAAACCCTCTCCCCATTTTGCCATATTTGGGTATCCGGAGGATTATAACAGGTACAACTCAAACCAATTAGATCTCCTGGCATTCACTTCCTTGTTAGCAAGACGGTGCCTTTTTTCCATTGGAAATCCACAAAGCCTCCAGCACTCAGTGGCTTAGGGCTGTAATGTCTTTTCTAAAATTGGAAACGATTAGGTACTCTCTGGGTGCCAACTCTGACAAGTTTCACAGGAAGTGGCAGCCTTTTTTTTTTAACCTTCTTCAAATCTCTGCCACCTTGCCTTCTGATTGAGGGACCCCCCCCCCTATTTTATTTATTTGAATTTGATTTAGTTTATTCATTTATTTATTTATTTATTTATTATTATTATTATTATTATTATTATTATTTTAATCATATATTTATTATTACAAGTTTTGCTCCCGACTTGTTGATTCAAAGATATATTTGAGATATACAAAATAATCTCTAACTTTTTTCTCCTTTTATACATATATAATTTTTTTTCCCCAATGAGCCATGTCCTTCAATAAAAATATTATTAATAAAAAAAAAACAACTGAACTCCACTTCCCACAATGCACCTGCAACAACAAACATGTACTTCACCTTTGGCTACAACACCCACGAACCACATTCATCTGCTGCATCCAAAATTGCGTACTACCCTACTAGTAGGCGAAAAGCTGCATGCCAGAGGGGTAGTATGTCCGAATTCTCAGTAGGCAAAGGAAAACTTCCTGAGACGATGTGAGGAAAAATCCTTGAGAGGAACCAGACTCAAAAGGGAACCCATCCTCATCTGGGTAAAACAGTGCAATTATAAATAAATAAATCCCTTCTACAAATGTACTAATATGGTCAAATAGTGCAGTTGTGTAACCAGAAAAATCCATTACAGTTTTTACATGAAGTCTGTTTCGTTGAACTTATCCACTGTTCACTGATGGAGACTTGAGTGCAAAACTGTTTGTGGCAATTGCATTCCAAAAGCTATCATAGCAAGTGTAGTCCTAGCCATCATAGCATAACTGTTGATATGAATTGAGGTATGAAACCATCTTTATGGTTTTTACGTGGTTCCATCCTGAGCAATCTCAGTGATCTTCAGGCTGCACCATGTCGGGCCATCCTCAGCAGCAGCATGTGAATTCCAACTGATGAGAAGGGAACAGGATCAGTGGTATCTCAGGAGTATCATGTGTAGCTAGACAGAAAGAGAAAGGGAGAGTGGGGGAAAGAGTGGGAGAGAATATTAGGTATGCTTAGTGTCTTGTAATGGTTAAGGTGACCTCAGAGCTCCAGCTTGAGACCCTCCAGGAGGTCTTACCTGCTGAGCTCCAGCCGGAGGTCAACGTGGTGACCTCAGAGCTCCAGCTTGAGACTCACAACGTGGTCTCACCTGCTGAGCTCAAGCTGGAGGTCGACGTGGCGACCCCAGAGCTCCAGCATGAAGTCAAGTTCCTGCTAGAGGTCAACGAGATGTCCTCCCATGCCATGTTCATGTCCAAAGTTGAAGAGGCGACCTCTCAAGACAAGTTCCTGTCAGAGGTCGAAGAGAAGGCCTCTCAAGACACGTTTCTATCTGAGGTCGAAGAGATACCCTCCCAGGCCAAGTTCTTGTACAAGGTCGAAGAGGCAACTACTCAAGCCAAGTTCCTGTCAGAGGTTGAAGATGCAACCTCTCAAGCCAAGTTCCTGTCCAAGGTCGAAGAGACGGCCTCTCAAGCCAAGTTCCTATCCGAGGTCGAATAGACGACCGCTCAAGTCATGTCCTTTTCCAGGGTCGATGATGTGACCTCCCATGCTCCCATACCACACACACACACACACACACGTTCACCTTCTCCAGAACTCTAGTCGCCATTTATAGCTACAAACTGATAGCGATCGGTCATATAAGTAGAGGAGATATCTCCATATAGGAGAGGGCTGTTCCCTTGATGCCAACAACGTTTTCTAGTCTATCACAGAGAATAGTATGATCTATAGTATCAAAAGCTATGCTATGGTCAAGCAACACAACCAAGATAAAACCATGATTTTAGTGGTTTAGAAACACTTAAAAAATGAACGAAATGTTTTAAGAATGGTTTAAAAATTTATACATGAACAAATTAACATGTAGAGGCACAGTGATGCAGTGGGGAGCACTGCAGTCACACAGCTCCAGGGTCTCTGGTTTAATCCTGAGCTTGGATTACTGTCTGTGTGGAGTTTTCATAATCTATGTTTTCGTTTAGGTTTCCTTTGGGGTGTCTGGTTTCCTAACACTATCTAAAACATGCGGATAGACAAATTGGCTACACTAAATTGCTCCTAGGTGTGAATGTGTGTACATATTTCCAGTTATGGTTGGTTCAAACCTTATAACTCACAGACCCTTACAGCTTCTTCACCTGCTGAGCTGTCTTCAAGTCAAAAGTTATATTCATGAAAAATAGATAATTTGCCTGGTCTGTTGATGATGTCGCTAGCTCTGCTATAATAATCATTTCAGTTAACCATAACTAGAATTGTAATTCTGCATGGCAACATTTACATGGCATTTCACACAGTGAAATGTCCCAGCACAGACATACTAAATATAAGCTCACTTGGAATGCTGTTCCTTCAATCAGATTAGTGAATCAGAACTACCAGTTGTATCAAGAACCATGTCAATTCAGAAAATGGTTGTGTTATTCACAGTATGTGATAGTTGTCTCCACAAGGTTAGTTACCACCAGTTGTCTTGCATGTACAGTACATTGTATAAGAAGTAATAAATCATAAAGACAGTGGCCTAATTTATGTACTTATTTGTTATTTATTTTTTTATTTTATTCTATTAAACATAGCTGTGCCATATGTTTGGTGAAAATAATTAAAGTAATTAAACTCGTCTTCATAAAAGTCATTTTTGCTTAAAATCAAAATTAAGGCAGAACCACAGTCAAATCACAGTGCATAATGAGTGGGAGGTCTTGAATTATATAAAGAGCAGGCACCTACTAGCTAGTCTCTATCCTCATACTTTCAGATCACTTTCAGATAATTAAATGTTACAGTAATTGCTATAATACTGTCTACTACTATTTGTTATGCCATTTAAGGTTATTTCAGAAGTGACTAATTGATCATGTTGCTATTTGCTGACAGGTACAGTATATGTGACAAATATTGCTGTTATTTTTCTGTTAATTAGTGCATGTTTCTTATTAACAGCTCCACATACAGGTTTTGTGTAGAAGCACACGGTATCATTATTATAAAGCTTCATTATGTATGAATTTTACAATATTGTCTTAATCTGCGGAGTTTGTTCCAATTTCCTTCAGTACTAGTCTACTTTTACTGTTTGCTCATTTGCAAAGTACAAAGAGCAAACTTGTAATCCTGTGACAGTGACCCCACAGGTTTTAGACAACAGATCCCCCTTTTTGTGCTCCCAGAAAGCAAACAAACAACTGGTCATTGACCTGCCAGTTGGCACTCATGTCCATATAGCACTAACTGGACACAGGGCTGGCCTATCTAACATTCTCAGCACTAGCACCCTCACTGGAAACAGGCCTGATCTGATGGATGAGCTGCAGTGTCATCTATAACAGTGACACTGTTGAGAAAACAGATACTGTAGCCATAGATTTTGTTAATCATAGGCCAACAAATTCTTGCCAAAGCCACTGTCTCTGACCTATGTGTGTACCACATTGGGCAACAAAGTGCCCGACTGTTTACAGACAGATTTCTCCTTTGCTGTAGATGTTTGAAATTAACTGATTTACATTCTTGTGGATTTGCCAAACCCTAGGTTTAGGCTTGCTGCAAGACAGCATGTATACTATCTGATTTTATCAGTAGATAAACAGCACTCAAAGATAGAGGTGTGCATGTTGTTTGCACACCTGAACACTGCTTGTGATTTTGTGCCCCCCCCCTGGTGGTTGTAGTGCAATACTACTGTAGTGGGGTTGTTCCATATTAGTAAACTTTTAAAGGATTCCTGAAAATGTTGCAGTACTACAACCTCAATTCCAAAAAAGTTGGGAAAAAAGTTGTGTAAAATGTAAATAAAAACAGAATGCAATGATTTGCAAATCTCATAAGTTATCCACAATAGAACATAGCAAGCATATCAAATGTTTAAACTGAGGAGATGTACCATTTTTAGGAAAAATTAAGGTAATTTTGAATTTGATGCCCGGAACACGTCTCAAAAAACTTGGGTCGGGCAACAAAAGGCTGGAAAAGTAAGTGTTACTAAAAACAGCTGGAGGACATTTTTCAACTAATTAGGTTAATTGGCAACAGGTCACTATCATGATTGGGTATAAAAAGAGAATCTTAGAGAGGCAGGTGTGATGGAATCTCGATGGAAGCATATGTTGTTCTAAAACGACATAATGTGCAAGCTGCCCATTCCTTAGGCACTAATGCACCCCCATCCCATTCAAAAGATGCAAGCTTTTGAACTGAGCACTGCTAAAAATCCAGCTGATCCCTCTCCTCTTTAGTCCTCTTTAATTTAGAGGGATTTTGGGGCGCAACCCATGTCTCAAATTTTTCTGTTTTGCCTCAGTCCATTTTTATGAGATGCAGGCTCTGATTCAAGCTCCTGAGACTTATCTGTGCAGACTGATGATAGTTATGTACTTTTGAGGAACATTATAATTACTACACAATTCGTTGTAGACACAGTTTTTTTTTCGCAGATTGGTGAATCTCTGCCCATCTTTACTTCTGAAAGAATCTGCCTCATTAAGATATTCTTTTTATACCCAATCATGTTACTGACCTGTTGCCAATTAACCTCCAGCTGTTTCTTTTTAGTAACACTTACTTTTCCAGCCTTTTGTTGCTGCATCCAACATTTTTTTATATGGGTTGAGACCATCAAATTCAAAATTAAAAATGGTACATTTCCTCAGTTTATATATTTGATATACTTTCTATGTTCTATTGTGGGTAACATATGGGTTCATGAGATTTATCCCAACTTTTTTGAAATTCGGGTTGTAGCTATACTGCTTTCTTTTCTAGGATGCTGATATGCTGACATGAAGATTTCTTTTTCCTTCATTTCATTTCCTGGTATGTCAAAAAAAAAAAAGAAAGAAAAAAAAGCCCAGTCAGGTTCTCTGGACTCATTTTTGGCTTCAGATATTTCAAAACCAATGTTGGGAATTCCCTGGCAGTCTCAGCAAAATATGGTATAGAGGCTAGCTTACAAAACTGCCACAAAACCATCTGTTCTAGGCTAAACCAATGTGGGCTCCTTTAGATTTCTCTTCACTGGAACTAAAGGGTCCAATCCTGTTTCATCATGACAATGCCCAATGACCTAACAAACTGAGGTCGAAAAAGACATATTTTTCCAAGTAGCCAGAGCCCTGACCCCAACGCCACCAAACACATTTGGGATAAATTGGAATACCTACTGCACACCAGGCCTCCTCACCCGACATCACTGCCTGATGACATCCCAAGCCATGTTCCTGTCTCAGGTTGAAGAGATCATCTCTCTAGCCAAATTCCTGTCCAACTGCTTCGCCCCTCTCCGTCAGACCAGACCAAATGCTGTGATCGTCGGGGACTCCATTGTGTGAAACATCCATGTCGCTTCAACAAAGGGTAAGGTGCACACACATTGTCTTTCTGGTGCTCGTGTCCTTGATGTCACTGCACAGGTATCTGGGATCCTGAAGAAGGATGAGCGCATTGGGGCGGTCGTGCTGCATGCAGGGGCAAACGACATCAGGCTGCGGTAGACGGAGGTTCTGAAAAGGGACTTCACCAGCCTGATCCCGACGGTACGAGGTAGATCACCCATCATCTCGGGACCTCTTCCCACATACAGACGTGGAGCTGAAAAGTTCAGTAGACTTCTTGCTTTGAATGACTGGTTAGTTTCTTGGTGTAATGAACAGAATCCGCTGTTTGTTAATAACTGGAATCTGTTCTGGGAGCATCCTAGGTTGTTTCGTCCTGATAGCCTGCACTCCAGCAGCCCCGGATTGGAACTGCTGTCAGACAACATTTCCAAGGCTCTACACACCAAGTGACTGCCTACCGTAAGTACATCTTCCTACAATAACAACGTTCATCATAAGCAATGTTCAATTAATAAAATAAAAGTTCAACACTTCTAGTACATACTATAGAGACTGTGTCTGTCCAACAAACTATACAAATACATAGAATGGTTCAGAAAATTTGTTTTAGTAACCTAATTAACTTAAAATGATATCATACTGAACGCACATCCAGCACTTTTAATCTGAAGATAGGACTATTAAACATTAGATCTCTTGCATCTAAGGCTCTTATTGTTAATGAAATCATTACTGATCAGGAATGTAATTTAATTGGATTAAACCAAACGAGTACATAGCATTAAAGCCAGTCGTCCTGGATACAGTTATGTACATCACCCTTGTTCAACTGGTAGAGGAGGAGGTGTTGGTCTCATCCATAGTCAAAATCTAGGCATCACACAAAAACCTAGTCATGAATTTAATTCTTTTGAAATTCTTTATACCAGTATAACTTATGTAGCCACAAAAAATAAGTCAATTCCTCTAATTATTATTTACAGACCCCCATGGCCATATACTGAATTTATTAGTGAATTTGCAGACTTTATCTCAAACCTGGTTGTTTCTGTAGATAAAGCATTAATCATCTTTGATTTTAATATTCATTTTGATAATCTGGAAGACCCTCTGAGGACTGCAGTTGTGTCCATCTTAGATTCAGTAGGGGTTAATCAGAATGTAATCAGACCTACTCATAATGGTCGTCACACTCTTGACCTCATACTAACATACGGATTAAATATAGAAAATATTGTAATTTTTCCACAGTCTGAAATTGTTTTCGACAATTATCTGATCTTGTTCATAATACGTATTGATTATAATATTTCCACCTCACCTCGCTACCGCGTAAAACGTACTTTCACATCAGCTACTGCACCGAGCTTCATAAATAACCTCCCAGAGACATCAATTAGAGAGAACTTGATCAGGCGAGTGAATGCTTAGAGTCAACACTCTGCTACACTCTACTCCACTCAAAAGAAAATTAATCAGAGAGAAAAAAACTAGCACCCTAGTATAACGATAAAAAGCGTACCTTAAAACAGACCACTTGACAATTAGAATGTAAATGACGTCAAACCAAATTGGTAATATTTCAAACAAATATAGACAATCTCTTAGCGATGCTAGAAAAGTCTCTCTCTCCATCTCAATAGGAGATAACAAAAACAATTTGGGATTTCTTTTCAACACAGTAGCAAAATTAACTAGGAATAAAACCACTACAGAAAGAAGCACTCAATCATTACATAGCAGCGAAGATTTCATTAAATTTTTCATTGGTAAGATTGAAAATATTAGATGTGAAATTCAGGCTATTAAATTAAAACCAGACAGTATTATAACTAACCCTAAAGATGATAATATAGCAATATCAGATCAATGTTTAATATGTTTTACTCTCCTTAGAGAGACCGAACTAGCTTCATTAATCTCTTCAGCGAATTCATCAACTTGCATACTAGATCCTGTACCTACATGTTTCTTTAAACAGATTTGTCCTGGAGTAATCGAAACACTTTTAAATATAGTCAATTCTTCCCTTAGCACTGGCTATGAACCTAAATCACTTAAATTAACAGTTATTAAATCCCTGATTAAAAAGCCTGACCTTGACCCCTCTCAACTGTCCAGCTATAGCTATATCAAATCTACACTTCATCTCCAAGATCTTAGAAAAGGTTGTAGCACAGATGTTATGCTCATACTTGCATAGGAATAGCATTCATGAAATGTATCAGTCAGGATTTAGACCTGATCATAGCACAGATACAGCGTTAGTTAAAGTAGTAAACAACCTACTACTGGCCTCTGATCAGGGTTGTGTCTCGCTGCTTGTGTTACTTGACCTTAGTGCAGCTTTTGCTACTATAGACCATACTATTCTCCTTGATAGATTAGAAAATGTTATTGGCATTAAGGGAGCAGTCCTCTCCTGGCTCAGGTCTTATTTGACTGAACGTTATCAGTTCGCAGATGTAAATGGAGACTTCTCCACGCATACCGAGGTTAAATTTGGTGTTCCAGAAAGTTCTGTTTTAGGCCCACTGCTTTTTACATCATATGCTACATCTAGATCAAATTATTCGTAAAAATGGAATTAGCTTCCACTGGTATGTTGATGATACACAGTTGTATGTTTCAGCGAAGCCAGAATACAGACAGAAGCTTAGTAAAGTTGAGGAATGTGTAAAGGACATTAGACATTTAATGCTAACTAACTTTCTTTTACTTAATTCTGATAAAAGAGAAGTACTTGTATTAGGACCATGTGTAGCTAGAAGTAAGCTTTCTGATCTCATAGTAACCCTGGATGGACTTTCTGTTTCATCATGTACAGCAGTAAAAGACCTTGGAGTAATTATTGACTTCAGTCTATCATTTGATGCTCATGTAGATAATATTACTAGGATAGTCTTCTTTCATCTCAGAAATATTGCTAAGATAAGAAATATATCACAATATGTCACAACATGATGCAGAAATATTAGTTCATGCTTTCGTCACCTCTAGCCTAGATTACTGGGCCTAATTACATTAAGCCTAATGCCTTACTGTCTGGATGTTCCAGTAGATGCATAACAGACTCCAGTTAGTCCAGAATGCAGCTGGTAGAGTACTAACTAGAACCAGAAGATACGACCACATCACCCCGATTTTATCAACACCGCATTGGCTCCCAGTGAAATCTCACATTGATTATAATATACTACTATTAATCTATAAAGCACTAAATGGTCTTGTGCCACAGTATCTAAGCGACCTTTTGGTTTTCTATGATCCTCCACGCCTACTTAGATCAAAAGATGCAGGCTATTTGACGGTACGTCGAATAGCGAAGGCTGCAACAGGGAGAAGAGCTTTCTCTTATAGAGCCCCACAGTTATTATTTCAAATTAGTGTTTGGGACTCAGACACAGTCTCAGTATTTAAGTCTAGACTTAAAACGTATTTGTTTACTCAAGCCTACCATGACTAAACTTTTTGTTATGCTATGCACAGTCCTAATAATCTTTTGTCTCCCTCTCTCCTTCTGTTGAGCCACACACGATTTTATGGAGATACTAGAGATCCTGATCCCTTCTGCTCTCCGGACCTGCCTGATCCATTTCGGATGTTCTCCCACTTAATGGAGCTCTCATATCCACTCCAATTCCAGATTCCTGGGACTACGGCTGCTTCTAAGGCCAAACAGACTTCATATAAAACCATAATGAACTTTTTTACCCAGATGAGGATGGGTTCCCTTCTGAGTCTGGTTCCTCTCAAGGTTTCTTCTTCTTAACATCATCGCCACCGGCTTGCACAATTGGGATAAATTCGCACTTTTAATATCTGTATACCGTGTTTATATATTTCTGTAAAGCTGCTTTGAGACAATGTCTTTTAAAAAGCTCTAAACAAATAAAATTGAAATGAATTTAATTGAACCGTCAACCAAGTTCAGCCTGCAGAGTCGATGGAGGATGACGCTCCGCTTTCCTGCTCAGCTGAGGATACCGCTCAGTCTGGTTCAGCTGAAGACCTTTTGCCCAAAGGGCCAGGACCGCCAGGCGGGTTTGTTCTGTCATGATAGTCCCTCGAGCTAGCACCGCTGCATTGCAGCGTGCTCGGAAATCTGAAGCAGCAGCTCGTTCGAGAGCTTGTTGTGTGAGTTAGAAGGTTGAGACCAATTCGCAAGCTCTTAGAGAACATACGCTTTTGGGTCTTCAGTGACCTTGACTTTGTTTACTTTGGACTCGTGCTTTGTTATGGTTTATGTCCTGACTCCGCCCCTGTATTGTTATTGGTTGTGTCTTGTATGTGTGGCATCATTGTTTTCAGCTGTCTTGTGTTTCACCCCGGATTACATTTGTCATTTAAACCCTTTGTCTCTTTGCACTTCAAGTAGTATTGAGTGTTATCACCATGCCAAACATTAGTGCCCTGTTCCTCGTTTAGTTTCATGGTCTTTGACCTTGTTTCTCGTTCTTGATTCTAGCCTTGCCCAGTTTATGCCTGTTTGCCAATCGCCTGACCCATTGCCTGTTTCTTGACCTCGCCATTGTCTCCTGTTTTGGATTTGTCTGCCTGTCTCTCTCTAAATAATCTCTTATTTGCACTTGCATCTGTCCTAACCTTCATTAAGTGGATTATGTGACATTATCCTACTGCATTATACATTATTTTCAGACTGCTCCAATCTTGGGGTACCAGCACTCTCCACCAAAGTGGGCCTCAAGCTTAGAAAAAGAGGCAAAGCCACTGAAGGCACATGAAGATCTGTCTCTGCATGTGAGGAAGATGTACTAAGCTTACCCAAACTCTATACTTCATTGCAATATTTTAATGCAATGTTTGTCTTCCATGAGAACCATCAGCTGAGACAGCTGCCCATTTCTTTTCTTGTCCTAAACAATTTGGGCATTGATCATGTCCATCATCCAACTTCATTGGGGCTTGTCAGAACAAACACCTTGCCATCCTGCCCTGAAAACACAAGAATTTGGGAAACTTGGCAAAACTCATTTATGAATGTATGGACACATTGCTAGATGCCAACACAAACAATAGGCCACGTGTTTGTTCAGCACTCAACCATGGCAAAAATAGTAATATGTTAAATACTAAAAATAACATCACCTGCAGTGCACATTAACAAAATATAGTATATAGTGGAGACCTTTTATAGATATGTGATCATAGTCTCAAGAAGATAACCTTGATATTGATATCTGGCAGTCCGGAACAAAAGTAAATAAAATATTTATAGCTGTTATAATGGAGTAAGTTTTGAGTTTAAATCCGTTTCCTGAGTTATTTTAATTAATGTGATATACTGTTTAAGGTGCATTATTATTAATAGTAGTATTATTGCTATTATTATTATTATCTAGCGAAAACAGAACAAGTATAAACAATAAGCATGCTATTACCAGCATGATATAGAGTTCTATATAGCAACCTAAAGGTTTTATGTGGAATCTGTTGTATGTGGTTTTTTAGAAAGACTTTTAAAATGGGTCTAAATACCAACATAAAGGTTTCCATTATTGTAAAAAGACAAATAAACTTTTAAGGACTTTGTAGAACCTTATGCTTTCAGTGTATGTTTAGGCTGTTTATATCACCTGGCTAACATTTTTTTTTGTCTTTTATTCCTTTCCATTTATCGAGAGACTTACACATGTCTTACAGATGGTGGTGGAAAGTAATGAACTACATGTACTACGCATACTTTTACATGTACTCCGCATACTTTTACTAATTTAAAAAAAAATGTTACATTATATATATATATATATATATATATATATATATATATATATATATATATATATATATATATATATATATATATATATATGGAAAATATTAACATATTACAAAATGTTAAATAATAAGCATCATCCAACCTGTGGAAACACATTTGTAGAGGAGAGTGGGGCACAACCTAACACGGGGCACGTTCTAACATGCTTTATTTGGTAGATTCCACATACACTGGTATGGCGAACCTTCCTGCCTGTATTGGTTGCCATACCAGCACTGTGTAAAAAACAAATTGCACCCAAGTTCAAATGACTTTGGACGATATCAAGGGAAGATCATTATACCATAGCAGAAGTCGAATTTCACACAGACGTTAATTTTCAGCTCTGTTTAATGTTAATGGAAAATGAGGCAAATGTAGTATCATTTTAATCTTTAATCTCTCAGTTACAATCCTACATAGTCTCTAAATGCTTATATAACCTGCTGAATTGAATAAAAAAGGGCCGAATCTCAGTTGTCCACAGGGGTCACATTGTAACACTGTGTTAAAACTTGCCCCGCTATTACTTAAGAAACTATACTATTCTGTGCAGTTAGCTATGTAAATAAAAGACACCTTTATAGTTTTATTTACTGCAGCATGAGAAACAAACCAAGGAAGACAGGCAGGGGTGTACCTGTGTATGTGTTATCTCTTTGTCTTCATTATGTTGGCTTTGGCTTTGTTCTGTGCTCATTGTCAAGCATTAAATTTGTTGTATGTAATTTGACATTATTTCATATAACTTTGATTTCATTAATTAATAAATGTTTTTACTGACATAATATCATAGTTTATCTTATATGTTTTTTAATTAAATCAGATTAAATTGTTAGAGGGGGATTTTAAGTTTTCATATGGTAATGTTGCAACATACCCCTCACATGTTACACAATCTCACAGTTCGCTTCTCTTTCTGGTTGAATAAATGAAAAATGTATATAATTTATTCAGAAAACAACACCACATATTTGTAGCAGACATTTGTAAAAATTAACGTGAAAAAAAAATGCTTTAAACCCTAGGTACTTTTCCAGAAACTTGAGAAAACAAAAAGCGTTAGGTTGTGCCCCACTCTTCCCTAAGGAGTGAGCTAAACTAGCTAGCCAGACCTTTTGATGTTTTACTGCCCATTGTTTAAAAAAAAAAAAAAAAAAAAAAAAAAAATATATATATATATATATATATATATATATATATATATATATATATATATATATATATATATATATATATAAAACTGATGATGCAACAGTCTATAGGTAACACAGCTGACAATGTAGCTATAGTAGAAGTGTATGAATTAACATGAGCTAGCTAATGAACCTAGCAAGGTAGTGAAACCACAATAATCGATAACTGAAGTGGTTCAGTTCAGCATTGTTCACTTGCATTAGTTAGTTGATTTATTTGTCAATTGTAGACATATAAAAAACATGAATTATAAAGTAATTCCTCAGTTACTTTTTCATCAGATTACTTATTCACCCATACTTGATTAATTTTCTTGATCACTACTCAAGTGAGTTATTAGTACAGTAGTAACCCGTTTACTCAAGTGTGTTTTGTACACTTTCCATCACTATTCATGTTAGACAGTAAAATCATGATTAATTGCACTCTTAAAAATGTACAGAGTACACTGACCAAGAATGGTGAAACAAAAAACGATTTATTTCCCTTAAAAATCTTACCAGAGGGCTAGAAACTCAGTGAAGGTCATGCCGACCTGACAGACCAGCAAGATTTCAGTTAATCCCTAATGCTTCTAATGATCACAGTATGTGGGAAAGTGTTACACAATGTGGAAATGTGAACGTGAATCAGTTATATTTTATATAGCTGTCTTCCAAAAAAACAACAACAACAACAACAACAACAAAAACTCCCGTTGGTTTTTAGAGATCTTTAAAATGTCTTCCACAAAAAGCACAACGCATTACTCCACACTGACTCATCCCATGCTGTCAGATGGTACCTCCATGTGAGTCACAGTCAATCGGAAGCTGCTGTTTTGAGTGATATGTATACACGATCGCGCGCCTTTCGGTTCGCACGTGAACTCCGGCCATAAACATCACGTGTTATGTAACGTTAGCGCAATAGCACGTACTTCGGTGCATCCTAAGTGGCTCCATACTGATACAGCGCACGTGTTGACAATAAAGACCTTGGTGTAAACAGGAAATAATGCAATCACAGAAAGAAAGAAAGAAAAAAACACACGATACATGGTCTATATACATGATATACGTTACATATAACAAGAAGCACAAGCAGAGGCGTTCTGAAAAGATACACAATAATACAATAAAAAAATAAAATAATAATTTTAAGCTCAAGGTGTTTCAAGCACATTCTCCCATAACACGATGGTTACATTTTTTACGGCGATTCCGTCTTCCGTTCCCTTTGTATTTTCCTCTTGGAGCTCAGCCCTCTCTCCCTCTCCTCCCCCTCTCTCTCCTCTCTCTCTCTCCTCCTCTCCCCTCTGTCCTCCAGCTCCATAAGCGCCCGGATGTGAACCCGCAGCTCCAGTCTGCACAACATGGTTGCTTGACTGAGCAGTGTGTTCGAGGAGCCTGCTGGAATCTCAGCGGGTAGCTGCTACAGAAAACCTGACCTTTCCTCCCTCAGATTTCCAGCTTCGCGAATCATTCTGGACTACCCTCTTCATTCTAGGTAAGTAAGAGCCGATTTGGATGCGTCGACGTTTAAACAGCCCAGACCGGATTGAAATGCAGCACATGTTTAACAAGTAACGAAGCCTCTTGATGTGACAATGCTTGATAATATCAGTCCTGTCTTTGGGGGGGGGAGAGACTGCGTGCTTAGAAACAACAGAACAACCTGAGCACGCGCGTGCTCGAGTAGTCAGTGGGATTATTATGATGATGATGATTATTTTCTCTCCTCGTGTTAAAACGGGATTCTATTTGACAGTAGTGTCGTGACTGAGATTGCACGTGAATCGGATGTAGCAGGACAGGACTGGACTGGGTTACACGGACCGCGCGAGATATGTTCGTGTAAATGGTCTGGAAGTGTCAGAATTGACTGCTCAGTCCACGTTACGGGACGCGCGTGGATACACTGTTGATGTTTATAGTCTGATAACGATATTATTGACCGAGACACTGCGCCGTTAAGATCTGCGTCGCTTAAAGTGCCCTTAAAGCGGGTTTGAGCAAAACATGGCTCCTTTTTTTTCCTTCTCAGTTTATAGTTTATAGAATCGCGACTGCCGCACATTGTGAACGCTATATCTGTAAACGCGATCATCTTCTGAGATAGACCAGACAGCGGGGGTTTTTGTTTGTTTGTTTGTTCGTTGACCGGAAGTTTGGGTTTAAATAAACGCGTCGGAACTCTTTCCCATACTACTGAGTGAAATGAACTCTTCCTAACAGAAAGGCTTACTATATGAAGAATGCAGGATACATGCTGCACCTGGCTGGTTTAGACCTGTGTGAGAGATTGACAAATGTCTTCCTCAACTTTTTTTTTTTTTTAGACGAATATAATATTTGCCTTCTACTTAAACCCGACGTGTCAGAGCTTGACCATCTCATTTGCACTCCACACAAAAGAATCCCTCGTGGAAGTGAGTACTAGCACTTACATACCTGTAGCAGGGTCTATACATGTTATTCAGCTACTGTTTATATAGCAGGGCTGTGCTCAAATAGGAACTCGGATATGTCTTGGCACAGGTGTAAGAGTCAGACCAGATCAAAACACCCTTTCTAAGTGCTTATCCAGTCACAAGTACATGCAGGATTCGCTTGGCCAGAATTGACGTGATTCTACGATAGGGAGTTGATGTTAATTAAATCCTTTGCACAACTGCTTCTCTCTCGCGTATAAAGTTTGGACCAATCCAAAAACGAGTTATACTTCTAATAAAGGATGAGACAAGGTTTTCCACAATATGGATTGTGAGTCATCACCCGCAGACCCGTCACTCCGGCCCCTGCGCTTTCCATAATACTCTGGCTATGCTCTGAATACCAGTGGTCTCACCAAGGCCTTGTGTGTATCCCTGACAACACTTTGCTGTTAGTGTGGCTTTCCCACAGTCTCTTTCCCGCAATCTGCCCATTTTCCCCACCGATCTTTTGCTGGGCTGTAAGTCTGGTAGTTCATTGATGAGTGTTCTGGTAAATACAGTCCAAATGTATACTTTTGTCATGCACAATAACATCAGAGGAAATGCAGTTTATAGAAGCGTTTTGTAAGCAAAAAAAAAAAAATTATGAGAGGCCATAATGATTAATTTTGTGAACCACAAATGTTCTGGTTAAAATGACTCAATGACTCTAAACATAGAAAAATGCCTTAAAAGGCTGAGAATATAGGGCTTAATTATTTTCCAGAGATGGACTACTCTTACAGGACCAGACATGATCTCTAAAGAGAAGCCGCTAGTGAGAAGTTTTACTGTAGGATGTACTTGACAATGGACTCGTCATATATATATAATATTATATATTTCTAAGCTAAACCAATGGCTTATAATGTCACAGTAAGAATGGCATTGACCAAAAACAAGCATACACAACTATGTATGTAAGCCAAATTAGCTGAAAAGTTGCCATTAATAACCCTTTTCTACTGGAAACCGTGCCATGGCTTAGCTCTGAAAATGAGATATAATCATCCTGGTGGATATTTTCCATTGCCAGATGAAGTGTCATATTTATCTACCCATGTTGAATTAATAGTTGAATTTGAATCTGAATTTAAATGTGCTTTTATTGTCCTAGTACTATGCAAATCAACATATGGGTCAAAATGAAAATACGGTCGATTGATCAAACACACTAGTCACAGAATTGTCCTGATTAATGTTCTCTGATTTTCTTTTTTTTTGGTGGTGAATTTAAGAGGTCAGCAGTGTAATGATTTGAATCAGTTTTAAATAGTAAATTAGTTTTTTCCCACAGTAGAATTTTCTTATCCCTGTTTAGCTTGATCTTACATTTCTTCCCCCGTAATTCAAACCCCAAAGGGATTTCGAGGGAAAGCCTTTGGACGTAGTGTTGTGATCATTTTTGCAGCAAGTATTTTGGAAAGACTGTCTCCAAATGTATATTATCCAAATAGATATTGTCCACATTTGGCACTGTGAGACTACCGATGGATAGACAACCAAAATTAAAGTAAATAACCTGGGAAGGATATATAGAACACCAGAAGAACTTAATGGAAAGTATATCTTTGAACTGGGTTAAAGGGAATTTAATGAGACACCTGCGTAACAATGTTCCTCATGTACTGGTAATGTGATCAGTAGCATTGTAACTGATTGGATCAGTGGCTGCCTTTACATCCATAATTAGCTGATACATTATCATTTAGCTAACTATTATTTTGGATGAATTACCTTCATATATTGTATGTGATAACTGCAGCTAACTGTGCTTGTAAGCTCAGAATAATGTGGGTGGCTAAAATTAGACAAGTGATCTGAGCTAACATAGCAAAGGCTGTGACGCTAACAGACCAAGCTAGCAAAGGCTGTGACATTAACAGAGTGAATTAATGTAGGTAAAAAAAATGGCATGTCACAATATCGGGAATTAGACAGCTAAGGATATGTCGAATCAGTCCAATGTTGTTGTAGTTTACCATTTAACTGCTCCTTTTAAATTGTAAGATTTTTAATTATTTTGGTGGTTATTACAGCCGCAATACTAATTCAGACTATTTACAGTATAAGGTAAATGAATTATAATATTGTATGCATCACTCTGGTTCTTGTGAATGTATGTCTACTGTTTTGACCGTGTTTTAACTATGGGATCACCCTGTGCAGCCTTGTTGTTAAGGAGTATCTGTCATGTTCTCATACCAGGGCGGTGACATTGATCTTACTAGATTAGATGTCAAGCGTTTATAGTCATCTTAATAGCTTGGCTGTTGTGTGGGAATTGATTTGTTTCCTTCAACAGTGAGAGAGCATGGGAAGTCTTCATGTGGCGTGAGTGCTTGCGTGACGAGACCCTCTACAGGATTCATTCAAACAACTGTTGGCCCGAATGTAACAACCTATGTGTTATGACATAATCATGATATTACAGTATGTCTATTTTCTGTGTGACTGTTGTACTTTAAGGTCATCTGGTGATGCTGAAGATCAATATGACTGGATAGTTAGTGGTTACAGGGTAGATCCTAATATACCATAAACCAAAAACCATTTGTTGCTGAGTAAGAAGAGATTTCACTTTTGATCAAAATATAATATCACAGTAATACTATTATTTATTTCAGCATGAGTCATATAGCTGAGAAAGTTTACATATAACTATTGACATTTGTATGCATGGTAAAAGATACACTTTGGTGAACATCTTTTTGTGTGGAACAGTACTGGATCAGCAAGAGCATTTGCTCATAATATACAATACTACAAAAAAAACATGCTTTAGAACTTGTCGGACAACCGCAGAACCACAGTGATATTCTGTTTAAAGACAACCATTATTTGGTATGATTGTGCTATGTGAAGAGGCTATGGCCCAAAGCATATAAACACACAGTTGTTTACTTTAGGTTTATTACAAATGCAAGCATTGTTTAAGTTTTGATACCACGGTGTTTGGTTAGGCAATAATCTGCACCTGCTCTTGTGATGACAGGTGGCATGTGCATGTATATTTTCTGTAAACCTCTAGCTAATGCTTGAAATCCTCAAGCACACTTTTAGTCTCTGTATGGCACAATAACCATGGTGAGGCAACCAAGTGCACATCCAAAAATATCAAATTGCTCCTTGGAATTTGATTAGAGCAAAGGTGATGGGTGGGCTCAAGAGGTGCAGTGTGTGTGGTGTGCGAGTGTATTTTTTGCTGAGAGTGTGTATGTTCTTGGCAGAGTCTATGAATTACAGTCAAGAGGTGAGTATGTGCATGGACAGCTGGTTGGGCTTTCCTCTGGATAGCCTGTGACAGGACTATTTCCAGTGCCCACGGGTCACGTTGCCACTAGGGAAGATAACACCCTGATAGCACTGTATCTGGCAAATATATTGAGCTATAGAGCCTCTTAAAAGTTAGATTTTTTTTAACAATGTAAATGCATAATGATATGAATTGAGACAGAATCCAAAGATTCAGAACAATTTGGCTAAACTGCCTATGTATTGAATGGGCAGGACATACAATCATAAGCTATGAATGAACAGGAAGGGAAAGACAGACTTAGAGACAGAGTAGAGGACGAGCCATGGATTATGGTAGAGAGATTCATGTATCATGTGGAAGAAATTGTAGAAAATGTTTGTTTGCCAAATGTTCCAGTTCCACTGTAGTTAACATAAAATGAAGAACGCACAGGGAAGGGGGAAAAGAGTCAAGAAAGGTATTGCCCAAGCGAGAATGTGGGCAAGACTGAACATAATGTTCTTTGCTGAAAAGATTTGAGGGTTTTGAAAACTGATGCCAAACTTGCTTTGCTACTTGCAAGGTAACTATCTTACATGGGAGGTTTTTCCTGTAACATTTATCCAACATAATTACTGTACTTATCAGACGGGACGAGTTTTCTGGGCATATGTCTGTTGGGTAATGTTTCCAATGGGCGTGTGTAGTAAGTCTGATCGATTCACATAGGATAAACAATCTTTATATAAATTACAGCAGTGGAAGTGTCTTCATGATGTATGCATGGCTGTACCAATAAAAATTTCATGCATACTATATATTTCTCATATGAATGCAACCTGCTTGCATTGACCTTTTGTAATATATGCTTGGTGTAGGGCTTGCACAAGTAGGTGATTGCACAAGTTGTGCTTGATTATTACTAGTATAGTAGTAGTAGTAGTAGTCATAGTAGTAGTTGTGGTGGTTTTATGACCAATAAGGTAGGCTGCACCTGTGCTAGGACCTCTAACTTACCTAGAAGTGTCACTTCTCTGACCAGTCCTTTTAAATATTGTCTGTTTTATTGTTTGAAATGTAAAACTGGGTAGTACCTGGTTTTTTGTTTTGACTGGAGATGGTAGAAAAGAAACTCGTTTCCACAGGATAATAGGCTATTGTAATGTTTCACCATGTCAATTTGTTGTTAACCTGGTGTTATGTCTGTCTTTCACAACAAATGCAAAGTTAGTCAATAACCATTATACAGTATGTCCTAGGGCTGCACAATTAATCGAATATCGATCGTGATTACAATTTTGACGGCCCACGATTGAATGAACATGGTCGACTGCGATTAAAGTTTGTCCTCCGCTAATAGAAAACTCCGCTGCAGATCAAATCAAGCGCTTCCTAAACTTGCAGCCAATCACAATTGAGTGACATAGGGATGACATCATTTTGTAGTGTCAAAACCCGGAAATGGATTTAGCATTTTAGCATATTAAAAATATGTTCACTAAACCCTCCACCCTCACCGGCATTCTGGATCTGATCTTCCACGGGGGGGGGGGATGAGCAAAATCCCCCAACATAGATTTCTGTGGATTTAAGAACGTTGTCAGTTTGGCGAATGTCAGTTTGGCAACGAATGTCAGTTTGGCTTCTTTGAGCAGATACACTGATACAAATATAGTGCTACACTGCAGAGAAATTCAATACACCCTATAGTGAAGAATGATGATCATGTTGAAGTCAGGAAGTGACTAACTCACTTCCCTACATAGACTTTACCTCACTTCATTTAGGACAACGAGTGGTCATAAAGATGCTCTGGGTTCAGAAAGTAAAGTTGTTGCCCTAAGGAAAATGTCGGCCTCAGTTTTTTCGTCTTGCATCCAATTATGTAGTTATAATAATGATGCATGCTTTATATGTTTAGCTTTTTTTTCCCATAAGCAAAATGTGATATATATATATATATAAAAATTAAGTTCAAGTGCTCTCCCTGACTGTTACGATGGTACTGGTGAATACTGTGAAAATCAGATTAATTCCTGATCTCTAACTTGGGTAATGAGACCAAACTGTATGTCTCATTCATATTATGTTAAAAGCTGAATCTGTCATACTGCTGACATTTTGCCAAATGTGAGGTTTGTGGGTGGTGTATTTTAGCCAAAGGAAAAATAAACATATTGTAGGCTCATGACGCAAAGATGTTTGATGGAGTATGCAGTGGATTGTGTAGCTTATTGTGACTTTCTATTCCAGTCTGTGACTAACCCTTTTCGATCTCTGCCTGTTTGACTGAAGTTTGTACGCCAGTCAACACTCATCTCATGGTTCGGTCAGGTGTTGTAGGAGGGCCATAGCCAAACTCGGTTTAAACGTACTGTATTAAATATGTAGACAGCTCACTCACTGTTATATTTATATACACTGATCTGCCATAACATTAAAACAGCGTGTCTAATATTGAGTAGGTCCTTCTTCTGCTTACAAAACAGCTCTGACCCCTTGAAGCATGGACTCTGCAAGACCTCTGAAGGTGCGCTGTGGTATCTGGCACCAAGACGTTAGCAGCAGATCCTTTAAGTCCTGTAAGTTGCGAGGTGGGGCCCCGTGGATCGGACTTGTTTTTTCCAGTACATTCCACAGATGCTTGATTGGATTGAGATCTAGGGAATTTGGATTTCAAATCAACAACTTGAACTCTGTCATGTTCCTCAAACCATTCTTGAACAGTTTTTGCAGATTGGTAGGGTGCATTATCTAGCTGAAAGAGGACACTGCTATTAGGGGAGGTACTAGAGGTGTACTTAGTCTGCAACAATGTCTAGGTAGATGGTACGTGTCAAAGTAACATCCACATCCATGCCAGAACCCAAGGTTTCCCAGTAGAACGTTGCCCAGAGCATCACACTGCCTCCCCCGGCTTACCTTCTTCCCATACCCAGGTAAGCGACACACATGCATCCGGCCATCCACATAATGTAAAAGAAAACGTGAGTCATCAGACCAGGCCACTTTTTCAGTTCTGATGTTCACATGCCCATTGTAGGTGCTTTTGGGGTCTGCATGAGCACTCTGACCGATTTACGGCTATTCGGCCCCTTACACAGCAGGCTGCGATGCCCGGTATGTTCTGAAACCTTTCTATTATAGACAGCATTAACTTTTTCAGCAATTTGTTGCAGTAGCTCTTCCGTGGAATTGAACCAGATGAGCTAGCCTTCAATCCCCAAGCAGATCAGTGATCATTGGACACCTATGACCCTGTTGCTGGTCACTGGATTTCCTTCCTTGGACCACTTTTGGAAGTTACTGACCACTGCATACAGGGAAAACCCTACAAGAGCTGTTGTTTTGGACATGCTCTGACCCAGTTGTTTAGCCAACACAATTTGGCACTTGTCAAAGTCACTCCGATCACAACGCTTGCCCATTAAAAAAAAAAAAGTTTTTTTTTTTTTCTGCTTCCCATACATCAACTTTGAGAACTGACTGTTCACTTGCCTAATATTTCCCACCCTTTGACAGGTGCTGTTGTAACTAGATAATAAATGTTATTCACTTCATCTGTCAGTGGTATTAATGGTACGGTGTTTAAATCTGACAATGATCTTCTCCAACCATTAATAGATACTGTAAAATACAATGTTTTTTATTAAAATGTGAAACAGGCCAAATGTGTTTGTTTAACACATCACAGCTCTTTCTGTAGCACTATGTGACACTTCAATTTGGTATTTTATTATATAAACCCATGCTGAATGACATGACAAATAGTTTGGGCTCAGTTTAGAGTGACGACCTTAACTGGAACTGGTGACCACTCATTTGACCGGGACACCTGTTAAGATATGAATAAGATTTTTTAAAATACAGAGGTCGTGTGACCTTTCACGTTGAAATTCGACACTGTTAAGTTTTTCTCCTTTCTCCTTAAAGAGGTGGAGCCTCCCCTCCAATGGCAGTGGTTAAAATTTGATTAACTAAAAATTTTCTTTTTGTCATCAAATTTTCCAACCCCAGGCGAACAAAATGCAATCTTTTACTGTATTCATTCTCAGACAAAAGGAACTAAACTGCCATTCATTGTCACTGGGGAGGTATCACGTGTGCACCTTTTTGTACCTTTTAATATGTGTCTTTTTACTTAGAATAGTGCATGTAGTGTACCTGTAAAGCTTTTCTCTAAACGATAATTACGGTCCATGTATGTACTCTAAATCTTTTTAAAGTTAAACTATTCACACTTCCAGGTAAAAGATGTGTTCTACAAAAGAGGTAGAAAAGATCAGGGTACTGTAAATTCTCAGAACAAAGGGTAGTAATAGGTAACATTTTTCTAGTTGCTGTGTTAGCAACTAGAAAATTATATATTAATATCACTTGTTCTGAGAATTTACAATATGAAAGCAAGTATTAAAAAGTCCAAGTTCTAGTGCTCTTACAATGGGCTACCAGTTTACTTTGAGAACTTGCCTAATTAGCTGACTCTTGTCTCATTTGCCTCCTGAGTTCTGCTCAAAAGGTTCAATATAAACATTTTATTTTTAATATTTATATTTATTACTGGTTGATATAAACAGCAGCCATTAAGGGTATGAAGAGCTCACCCATAACAGCAATCACCATCCATATTTTTTCTTTTATTATATTGTTGTTTTTTTTGTTTGTTTGTTTGTGTTTTTTTACAACTCTGATATGTCCGCCAGATTTATTAGGGAACTGTATAATATACAAATATCACTACATACTCTTGTTTATAAATATCTTGAATTTTTGACTATCCAGTCATGAGTTCTTGCTTCAGAATGGTATAGCTATATATTAAAGAGGAAACTTCACCATTATATGCATCGTCTATTCAACCACTTTATTTTAACAACTGTAAAGATTGCTATACTCATAGTTGTTGAGCTTTACCTCTAGAGACAGGGTGGAGATGACCGTTCTAACTTTGTTTTCTATTGTTCTGTAATCTGAGCCAATGCTCTCAAAAGGGAAGTGTACAAAAATAAAATTCTATTAAAGGACTAAAAATTGAGAGCACTAAAACATTGGCTACCCATGCTATATGATTGGCCACAATTCCTTGGTCTGATTATTTGAATTGTGGTGTCACTAGGTCATGAGTAACTGCCATGGAATTGTACAACCTTATTTGCTTTGTTGTGTAGCTAATGTTGCTGCTGTCAGAGTTGTAGCACTTCTTTGTAACATTCTTTTTTTTTGTTGTTGTTGTTCATTTCAGTTGCTTTTTTTGTTTACCTTTCACAAGGTGCACTTTCAGAGTGTGAAAGTAGGACCGAGCAGTAGGGAGTAGAAAGGACCTTCTTTGTTTTCTCCTGAAGGAAAGGATGTTTTTGAAAGGAGACTCAATGAAAATGCATTATGCAATGTCATGCTGTTCAGCTCACCTGATGTGCTCTTACCCAAGTGACATGCATTCTTCTTGACATTTCAGCAAAGAAGATTCAAATGCAGTCAAGTTAGCTTTAGAGCTTTGTTCTCGGTGGAATGATATTTGACGGTCTGTATTATGTCTTGTGTGCTTGTTTGAAAAGGCCAGTTTGGTGTAGTGGCTTGGCTGGACTTGCATCATTGCATATCTTGTGTTTATTTTGTTAGTTAATATATGCATAAAAAGTAGAATTTGTGTGTAGTAGTACAAAAGTGGGCTGCCAAAGAGTGTACTTGGATGTCAAAATACATTTGTGTAGTTACCAAGGAATGTCTAATGTGCCTTCAAACTACTTTGGAGAATTCAGTGCAATTTATCTCAAATCAGATTTATTTGACCAGACTTTGTCACAAAGCAGATTTACATAGATCTGGACCTAGATTTCTAATCAAGCAAAATGCAGCATTGATGAGAGAAACTGAGATTGCATAAAGAAGAAACTTTTCCCCATTTTTTTTCTTCCCAATTTTGTCACCATGCTAATTCCTACCTGACCTCCAGTTCTCCTCTGTCATACAACATCTTTCAACTGGGGAGGGTGAAGGCTAATACATGCTCCATTGAGACCCATGAAGCCATCCAGACTCTTCTTTTCAAATTGCTGCTCATGCTGCATCACAGGACGGCATAACACTCCGTACTCATCCGCAGTGTCGCAGTCTACCCTCTTCCACATACATGAGCTCATAAATGCCCGTGACTGTCTAGGATCACTGTGATGGGCAGAGGAGTGCGTGTATGCGATCCCTTCCACCCAGCGAGCACAACCAATTTTGCTCGCTTGGAGGAATCCGATAGATGGCTTTGAGTCCCATAGATTTCTGTGGCATTGTTGGGATTCAAGCTCGTGATTTGTCACTAGGGCAGTTGCCCAAAAAGGACACTGTGTTACAATTCCTTTGTGGAGACAAGCACGGACGAACAGTTCAGAGTAGTGCGTGGGGCAGACGAAAGACAGAGTACGGCAGGAAATCAAGGTCAGATGATTGTGCAAATCGGTGTTCCTGGGATTAGGCAGAATCGTAGTCAACAAACAAGCTAATGTCTAAACCAGGAGAGCGGATAAGAAACTACGGCTTGGTATATGACAGAGACGAGGCTGCTGAGCGTTTACTTCGCAAGCAGCTGATGTTAATGAGGTCCTTTTATAACCTTTGATATTTGTAATCAGAACTCCGGCGAACTCGAGCGCGGGCATGGCTGGGATGTGTAGTCCTCGTCCGCCATGTCCATGGGCGGCACTACACGCTGGGAACTGCAGCCGCGAGTTCGACATAGCGTAACACACTGAGAGCAAACAGAAGAAAAACAGAAATCCATCCTCGTGTAGGATTTTGGATTTAGTTAATTATGGTATAAATTTGATCAAATTGAAATTGTTTTATCCAATGGTTTTGCTTAAAGAAAAATACAACCGGCAAACATGTAATTTGAGAAGTTTGAACTATTAATTACATTTTTACAGAATGTGAAGTTTTAAATGCTTGTTTATCTGTATATTCCACGCCTTTTTATTTATTTATTTATTCAATTTTTTTATGAAGCTACCTGAATGACTGTATGGTACAGACGACTGTTTAAAATCTATAAAGTACTCTGATATCTGTGAAATGTCTCATTCCACTACCTTTCATAATGGTATTGTGTACTGAAATGAAGTTTTTAATTGGTACTGACAACGAGGTTGATACTGTCTGTGGGTTTAAGGCAAGGGCACTTTTTTTTTTTTTCTTTAACAAATGAAGTTCCAGGGGCCATGCTCACTTCTGCCTTGGGTTAGGGTGAGTAATGTTAATTGTTGGTCTTCTCACGTTATGGCCTCTGCTGTGAAGGAGGCAGTCCTTCAGGAGGAAAAGTCAGAGCCACAATAGCTGCTGATCACAAGGTGTGCCTTTTGTAAACCCTGACAAAACCATGTGAGGGGAGTAGTTGAGTCAGACAGCCCACACACAACATATTTGGCACACTTTTGTAAGTCACTTCTCGGGGTAATACATTTGATTTGAAAGAAATCTACATAATCTGGTGACTGTACTCTTTCTGAATAGAAGTTTCACAGAATGTTCTCGAAGCTACTTGGGGCAGTTGTGCCCTTTGAGTCAAAACCAATGAATCATTGTGAAAGATATGACCCTGAATCAGTGTGACAGTGTCTGATGGACTGCTGCTAACATTGCTGCTTTGACAGCTAGTGTCACAAGAAACACTGTGATTGCTAGAGGCAACCCCAGTGCCAGCTGAGTGGATCTCTGTTTCCTCAGGTTAGGCTATTTTAGATAGATGTGTCTTGCATCGACACACCAGCTCTGGTTTGGGCAGCGTGTGATCTCCTGGTGAGAGGAAGTCATCCCAGTTCATGTCTCTCATGTCCCAACAGTTGTTTTGGTTTGAAGTGGTGGGCAGTGAAAGAGGGGGCACATGATAATGAGATCATCCTTGTGAAAGGAACAATTGTTCCAAGCGCTGAAAGAGAATGAGGAATGTGCTAGCATAACACAAATGAATTTGTAATGAATCTGATGTAATTGGCCTGTTGAGAGAAGTCTGTGGTACATATATTGTGATATGATTGTGTAATTGTTTAATGGTTCCTATTTTTGGGACCGCTCTGCTTTTGGCTTTGCTATTTTACATATTTCATTCCTCACAAATAATGCTGCCATGGTGCTAATCTGATTAATCAGTCATGCCGTGAGAGTTATTTCATAATGCTCATTGTGCTGTTATGGGGGGGACCCCTCTCTCTTGTGCTCTTAAAGGATCATGGGTTTCCTAATGGATACAAATGCTTTTATTAGTTATTGTTCTGTGCTGGTTTGTCTTAAGAGAGACGTAATGCGACTGTAGCAGTGCCCGCACTGTAAACACCATTGAATGTCCTTGGTTGCCGACATGCCTTTCCTGGTTTGGAAATTTGCATTCCCCCCAACCCTCCTTTACCGAGTGCGTCTGTCATTGGCTCAGTCACCACCATCATGCTTTCTTCCCATGCAGAACTGTCCAGTCAGAGGTGCTGGCTGCCTGAAGTGCAACAGGATTGGTCAGCCTTCTCTTGATGCCGATGCTTTCATTTAAGAGGCAGTCTAGACTGCAGTGACAGGCGTTTCATGAGGAGGGTGCTGCAGGATCACACGTCACCTCTAACTCTCGACCTCACGGTTCTCTATTCTTTCTGTTTAAAGTGCTTTTCCCCCTCTCTCTCTCTCTCTCTCTCTCTCTCTCTCTCTCTCTCTCTCTCTCTGTGTGCCGGACACTTTTTTTTTTTTTACGGATTATCTGATCTGATCGCCTTGATGCTTTGTCATTCTCATCACCACATCATGCCATTTTCCTCATTCTTCCCAGGTCATATTTAATCTGTCCATCACTCAGTCTGTCATTTTTCAACCCATTATCCATCCACCCCCTCCCTTTTCTAAAAGGTTCACTCAATACTGCATAGTGTGAAGGTGAGTAGAGCGGATCAGAGTTTACTGCAGTCAGTGCGGCAGTTTTTCTCCGTCTTGTCGCACTTACCTTTTTCATCATTCCATTTTTTTTCTCTCCCTGCAGTGCAACAGGTACTCTTCGTGCCTTCCGGATGTGTGTGTGAACATGTGAAACAGTAGATGAAGTGCAGGGTGTGTGTGTGTGTGTGTGTGTGTGTCTCATGTGGAGTTTGAGTATGATTTGTATTTCAGAGCTACCAAGGTTTAATCTGTCCAACCAAAGTCAATGGACTTTTTATTATTGATTAGAGTTTTTCTACATACAGTGTCATCTGGCTAGATTCATTACATATATTAATCTTTTTTTTTTTGTTGTTATTATTTGGAATTTGGTTCTTTCCAATATCAGATAAGGTGTTAAAAGGTTATTACATTTATCTGACTAAATCTGCACAGTGCTTAATGAATTGCAGTATTCTCAGGGTCATGTTTATTTGCATGTGTCCACGTGTGCATCTTTAATCTTTGTATGTAACGAATGTGCAAAGCACTTGTTACTCATATGCAGTTATATATAGGATTGAATGATCCATAAAATCTCTCCGCTTGATGCAGTGCATTCTTGTTATTAGGACTGATGAAAAAATGGGTGCTTAGTGGTTAGTGCGTTTGCCTCGCACCTCGAAGGTTGGGAAATTGATTCCAGCTGTTGCCCAGGGTTTGCGTAGTTTACATGTTCTCCCGTGCTGTGGGGGTTTCCTCCGGGTACGCCAGTTTCCTCCCCCGGTCCAAAGACATATATGGTAGGCTGATTGACATGTCCAAGGTGTCTGTAGTGTATGAATGGTGGTGTGAATGTGTATGGACTGGCATCCCATACAGGGTGTATCCCGCTTTATGCCACATACTCCCTCGGATAGGTGCTGAAGAATAAGCGGTATGGATGGATGGTCATGTTGGCATCTTGTCATGGGTCTCGGCATGATTAGCATCAATCATCCTGGCTCTTCAATTCCACTTCAGAATAACTATGTCCACTGTCAACAAAATGTTGGTGTTTGTATTAAAACGTAATAGCCTTTGGTTTTTTGATTTGTAAACAGTGAGCAGTTGAGCAATGTGTTAGGCTATGTTGTACTTCATACAGTACCACAACATTTGTTGCATTCTTGAATTCTTTGTCTCATTGTAATTTTCAGCACAGTAGTATCAACTGCAAAGCAGATTACAGACATGTATTAATCTGCTTTTTCTAATGTTATTTGCCTGGACTTGTATTGTAGATGCTAACAATTTAATAAAAAAAAACAACAACCCATAATTTAATTATTTAATGTTGTCCTTGTGAAGCTTTCTGTATGGAGACATTTATTTAACATTTCTTAATTGGCTACTTTTCCTTCAAGTTTTGCAATGTGGGAAAGTCTTCAGGATTGATTTATTCTGTATGTAGTATACTGTATACTGAATGTTCTTGAGTTTTTGCTCTTCTGTTTAAAAAGCACTTAAAGGCGCTATCTAGAACCCTATCCCAGTAAATGGCTTACAAGTAGAACCCCTTTGGGATGCTAAAAACATTCAAAACTATCCAAAACACCCTTGAAGAATGCATTATTTTAAAATGTATTATTATTATTTTTTTGTATAAGAGTACAGTTTCACTTTCATGCCTAGCATGGACTAAGCAATTCATGCCTTTTTTCCTTTATTTGCAGTAAGGTATGGTATGTGTTGAACTGGTCATAACATGCCTGTCAATCAAATGAACAAATAGGCCAATTTTATAAGTTACATTAGCTGTGCCGTGATGACTAATAGCATTATTTATACATTTTTTGCATCTTTATTTATAAAATAGTTCTCACAAGGTAGTATGGTACTTGAATGTTTTTCCACGGGAATGTACTAGAGACATCTGTTGGACTCTTGTATCTGTTTAAGTCATAAGAATCTTGCCCTGTTTTTGCCAGGTTTAAGTGTACAGAGGTATTCTATATTAAAACAATTACTGACCAAAAAAAAAAAATGCTTGTCCACCACAATTTGAAGTACAATGTGTGACAAACCTGAAAATGTACATAAAAAAAAGTGAAAACATCCTCTTATTACATCAAACACTACTAAACTAACTACTAAACTTTGTGCTGATATTTCTGTTAATCATTCTGAATAATACAGCACTGTCAGTGAATCTGGGCATATATCCATAGCATTGGTAACACCCAGGCCTTGTGCCATGAAATGATCGTTGTGCCATTGTGACAGGACATTGTGTATTCTAAGGCATTGTGGATTGGTTATTTTGTGCACTGCATTTGTGTGTTTATGAATGAGCAGTTTTGATGACTCTGCAGCGTGAACGTGGGAATGTCACCGAAATATCTGATCCTTTGCAAGCATGTTTGGTGTCAACCAGCCATGTGATGTTTACATGACAGATTCTGTAGCTCACCTGACTTCTGCATGCGAAATGTTAATGCCTAGAGAATGTCTTAACTTGGCTCTTGCCCTCTTTACATTTAATTCCCTTTAAACAAAAGGTTTAGTGTTTCACAAGAATGTGCTTTAGTTCCTGCCTGAGTTAAAGTGCATCTATTATGGTTTTTCAGATATTACCTTTCATGTAGTGTTATGTAGCTGTTTGTGAATGTAAAAAGTCTGCAAAGTTTAAAAAATCCAAGCGCACGACAAACAGCATTATTGATTCCCAAAAGAAGGAACCTATTCTGAACAGTTGAAACGAGTTATTGGTAATTCCTGTACTAACCTTCATAGGATTGTAACAAAAAGCCCCGCCTCTGGCCTTCATTGACTGCTGCCGAACAGACGGAGCTGAAACTCATTATGGTAGTGGGCATTTCCTTTTCTGACACACGCTGACAGCGGTAGACCAGTCACAACAGACTGGGACAACTGACCAATCAGAGCATAGTATGCTCTCTGATTAAAATTTAGAATGAATCCTATAGTACGGATCATTCAACATTGTTTGTGACGCCTGGGGGGGAGGTGATGCTGAAATTTAAATTATGAGCACATTAAAGTGTTTTTTGACCTTGGATGCATGTAAATCTATTGTATGAGACCTTTAAAACAAAAATAGGCATGTTTCAAAAACCATAAAATGTGCGCTTTAAGGAAAGTAGAAAAAGTGCCTTAATTATTGCTGCATTCAGTGCACATATCTTTGAGGATTTTTCTGAATATACACTGCTCAAAAAAATAAAGGGAACACTAAGATAACACATCCTAGATCTGAATGAATGAAATAATCTCATTAAATACTCCTTTCTTTACATAGTTGAATGTGCTGACAACAAAATCACACAAAAATTATCAATGGAAATCAAATTTATCAACCCCTGGAGGTCTGGATTTGGAGTCACACTCTAAATCAAAGTGGAAAACCACACTACAGGCGATCCATCTTTGATGGCCTCCACGTGCCTGTATGACCTCCCTACAATGCCTGGGCATGCTCCTGATGAGGTGGCGGATGGTCTCCTGAGGGATCTCCTCCCAGACCTAGACTAAAGCATTCGCCAACTCCGGGACAGTCTGTGGTGCATCGTGGCATTATTGGATGGAGCGAGACATGATGTCCCAGATGTGCTCAATTGGATTCAGGTCTGGGGAACGGGCGGGCCAGTCCATAACATCAATGCCTTCCTCTTGCAGGAACTGCTGACACACTCCAGCCACATGAGGTCTAGCATTGTCTTGCATTAGGAGGAACCCAGGGCCAACCGCACCAGAATATGGTCTCACAAGGGGTCTGAGGATCTAATCTCTGTACCTAATGGCAGTCAGGCTACCTCTGGCGAGCACATGGAGGGCTGTGCAGCCCCCCAAAGAAATGCCACCCCACACCATTACTGATCCACCACCAAACCGGTCATGCTGGAGGATGTTACAGGCAGCAGATCGTTCTCTGCTTTCGTCTGTGAAGAGAACAGGGCGCCAGTGGCGAATTTGCCAATCTTTGTGTACTCTGGCAAATGCCAAACGTCCTGCACGGTGTTGGGCTGTAAGCACAACCCCCACCTGTGGACGTCGGGCCCTCATACCACCCTCGTGGAGTCTGTTTCTGACTGTTTGAGCAGACACATGCACATTTGTAGCCTGCTGGAGGTCATTTTGCAGGGCTCTCACAGTGCTCCTCCTTGCACAAAGGTGGAGGTAGCGGTCCTGCTGCTGGGTTGTTGCCCTCCTACGGCCTCCTCCACGTCTCCTGATGTACTGGCCCGTCTCCTGGTAGCGCCTCCATGCTCTGGACACTACGCTGACAGACACAGCAAACCTTCTTGCCACAGCTCGCATTGATGAGCCATCCTGGATGAGCTGCACTACCTGAGCCACTTGTGTGGGTTGTAGACTCCGTCTCATGCTACCACTAGAGTGAAAGCACCACTAGCATTCAAAAGTGACCAAAACATCAGCCAGGAAGCATAGGAACTGAAGTGGTCTGTGGTCACCACCTGCTGAACCACTCCTTTATTGGGGGTGTCTTGCTAATTGCCTGTAATTTCCACCTGTTGTCTATCCATTTGCACAACAGCATGTGAAATTGATTGTCAATCAGTTTTGTTTCCTAAATGGACAGTTTGATTTTACAGGAGTGTGATTGACTTGGAGTTACATTGTATTGTTTGTGTTCCCTTTATTTATTTTTTTGAACAGTATAGAATTAACATTTCATTCAGGAACACCAAGAATGACCTTTTTTGGTACAGCCTTTCAGCTCCTTGATTTATCTATTATGGATTCGTATCCATAACATCAAGTTGACATCAGATTTATATTAATTGTATTTGAGGTTTAACAGGTTGTTAAAGGAAGTGCTGAAAGTCAGGGCTTGCGACAGGTCATTTTGTATAGTAAAATTATAATATATACACAATCTGGATATACACAGTCTTTCTAGAATTATAATTTAGTATTTTGGACTTAATTTATACACATTTTAAGTAAAATTGTAAGAGCATAAAAAAAGACATTTGCCTTCATGAAGGCTGCCTTAACTACAATTTGTTAGTAGGTCTAGATCAGGGGTTTGGAAAACCTTCTATAGCCACTGACCCTTTCCACAGACTAGATCAAAGCACAGCTGTATTATATCGAACTATTCAGATATTAGGTACGTTACACAAATGTCTTACACCATCTTTGTTTATTGCTGCCATTAGAACATTTATTCTTGAATATCCTGCCTACAAAACACAAACTAGTTACAGCATACAAAAGTGTTTTTATATAAAATGTTATATATTAACAGCAGTTAATATACAAAGTGTATTATTATTATTATTATTATTATTATTTTATTTTATTTTTATTTTTCATTTGGCAGTTTCATGTTGCCATTATTTGACATTTGAACAAATTCTTGAAGTGTATATTTTCACTTGAAGCATTTCAGTTCAGTGATCAGCCCCAAATCCCTCAATTGGTTTGTTGATGAGGATGATGGTGGTGGAGGAGAGTGCTGTCCAATACATTTTTCAAACTCGCCCATAGGTTTGGGTTTTGGTTACTCGTTAAACCATTCAAATTGTATGCCCCATGTATGGGAACACTGAAGAGACATATAAATGTAATCAGTCCGAATGAACTTTTATTGATTTGTAGTGACCATACCCTCTCTAAGGCGATGAGCAGAACTAAACCATGCTAGAAAAATGCCCCCGCAACATAACACCGCCACCATTTTTTTTCCCCTTTCACCCTGGGTAGAAACAAGGGTTTAGGTCAGACAACGGAGAATAAATCTGTGAGAATTTAATGTTTATTTGAATCTGTTCATTGTTCATCTTTTGAAGACATTACAAAGCATATAAGTAAAAATTGTTCTATGTAGACTTGGAACTAATATAGACCAATAATTCTGTGCTATAATTTATTGATCAACACCTGTGCCTATGACTAACTTTATGTTCACGTAAAGTCAAATTTATTTATAAAGCACATTGAAAGCAGTTGATCCAAAGTGCTGTACAAATTCATTGAAATAACATTATAACACCAAGATTTTTAAATGGCTAAATATGGAGCAGACCCTCACGTGAAAAGGGAGACCGTTCCAAAGTTTGGGACCAACCACAGGAAAGTTTGACAATGGGGGACGGATAAAAGGAGTTGATTACATTATCTTAATGCTCTAGTAGGAGAGTAAAGGTGAAGACGGTCAGTGATGTACTGTGAAGCAGAACCAGAAAGAGCTTTGTATGCATAAATTAGAATTTTAAAATCAATTCTGAACTTGACTGGAAGCTAGAGATGAGATGTCAGAATAGGAGAAATATGATTCCTTTTGGTCACTGTTAAAAATCTACCTGCTTCATTTTCCACAAGCTGCAGGTGAGATAAGGCAGGTTGAGAAAGGCCAGCGTACAAAGAATTATGGTAGTCCAACCGTGATGTAACAAGAGCATGGATCACGGTTTCTAGGTCTTTTTCTAGAGAGCAACAGTTTAACTTTGCAAAGATTTTAAATAAAAGAACTGCACTGATTAATCAAGGTGCAGAATAGTGTTTATATAATGTTTATCACACTGTGCTAAAAATGCATTGCAACATCACATGTTGCTGAGTGACAATTAGTGCCTTTCCCATTGATGATCAGACACAAGAATAAGTAAAACTGGGGGGGGGGACCCTACATTTCTGATTTCCATAAACAGAATTGCAGCTGACACGTAGTGGCAAATGTAGAGACCTCCCATGTTCCAGCGAATGTGACTGAACAACAATCTAATCCTGTTGAAAGCAGCAAAGCAGGAAGCCGTATTAGTGCAAATGGGTATTGGGGACTGATGCGCCACATTTTTGCTTAGGCTTGAGTTTGAATGCAAGCCCTGAAACCCTGCTGAGAATCCAACCTAAGGTACATTCCTTCTCTGTTGATTAAGGATCCAACATTCTTATATAAATATGATAGTGTTTTATAAGAAGTTCAGTTTTGCTTGAAAGGGACGTTCTAAACCTGTTAGGTTTGTACTGGGATGACTGAAGCTTCTCCGTCTTCTCCCCCCACATGTTTCTCCAGCTTTCTGGCCTTTTTGCTCTCCTACAGTTTTTATTTTTAATTTTTTTATTTTTGTGTGTCTATGTAATTCTGCTGCATGCACAAGCAGGAGGAGAGTGCCGTGCAATAATTTCTTTATTTATTGTTTTGACAGCTGAGGACTTCTTGGTCAACAGGACACGAAGAGCGCCAAACAATGGAATGCCCTCTCCTGCCTGCATTGCTCACAGCTTCAGAGACTTCAGAGGTTAAACGGCTTAGTTAGCAGTGTACCTTCTCCCCCTAGAACACACTCGGCCAGGGGAAGAAGAACGTCTAACGAAAAAAGAAGGGGATTTTTTTTTTCTTTAAAAACAAAGCACCTTACTTTTGTTTAATTTATCGCTCCAGAGTTGTTTTAATTTTATTTGAATCAAATTTAAGAACAGACACCATAATGGATTTATCGTCGTATCTATGGCTGGTTGTAATTGGGTTCATCATCGCCTTCATCCTGGCATTTTCAGTGGGAGCCAACGATGTAGCAAACTCATTCGGCACAGCGGTGGGCTCAGGGGTTGTCACGTTACGCCAGGCCTGTATCCTGGCCTCAATTTTTGAAACGCTGGGCTCCATACTCCTTGGCGCAAAAGTGGGTGAGACCATTCGGAAGGGGATTATAGATGTCAACTTGTACAATGAGACTGTACCTATACTGATGGCAGGCGAGGTCAGCGCCATGGTCGGTAAGTTATATTTTGATTTAAACTAATTTATGAACTGGGATTAAAGGTGAAAATATAAAGCAAAAAACTGTTAATTGTTGTGTTTTTTTTTTGTTTGTTTTGTTTTCCTTTTCAACTGTGGACTGCCAATACTCAGTCCACAGTGGTAGAGTAAACATATGGTCACATGTTGTTTGAGGGCTGACTGATACTCCTTACAGATGCCAAGATCCTGAATGGGGTCTTTATTTTCCCAGAAAATGTAGACTAACAGATCCAGGAATGAAAGTGTTCAGAGAGAACGTGTTAAGGAGTACGCAGCATGATTCGTTCTTGTTTGCTTTCCTTCCAAGTTTTTTCTTTCAGTGTTTTAAATCTTTTTAATAATAATGGCAGTATAGAGTAAAACCTAAGAAACAAGAGAGGAAGCATGTGGCTGAAAGACTCCCTGCCTGTGTGAGTTATGTGTATCACCTTCTTTCTCAGGGTCTGCGGTTTGGCAGCTCATTGCCTCATTCCTTAAGTTGCCCATTTCTGGAACCCATTGTATAGTGGGGTCTACTATCGGCTTCTCTATGGTGGCCATTGGCACCAAAGGAGTACAGTGGATGCAGCTAGTCAAAATTGGTATGTTTTTAAACTGAGCAGTATTAACTTGAGAACGAAATAATGTTTAAACTCCATTAACCACTATATACATTGTATTACATTGTTCATATCAGCATACCATTTGCCTTCTTGTTATGAAATAACTGAAATAATTTCTGTGTGCTTCAGTTGCCTCATGGTTCATCTCTCCTCTGCTGTCAGGCCTCATGTCTGGCCTACTCTTCTATGTCATCAGATTTTTCATTCTTAATAAAGTAAGTTTAAAGTCGCCTGTTTTCAGAATGAGCTCTATGCTGTGTACATACTTGTCTGTTTTGTATGCATTGTGTGTTGCGTTTGTAATAAACAACCTCAGTTATGAGAAAGTTGGGACGCTGGGTAAAATGAATGAAAATGAAGCAGAATGCAATGATTTGCAAATCTTATAAACCCATATGTTACTCACAATAGAACATAGAAAATATACCAAGTGTATAAGGAAATGTACCATTTTAAGGAAAAAAATTAGGTAATTTTGAATTTGATGGCTGCAAAATGTCTCAAAGTTGGGACGGGGCAACAAAAGGCTGGAAAAGTAAGTCTTTCTAAAAAGAAACAGCTGGAGGAACATTTTGCAACTAATTAGGTTAATTGGTAACATATGGTAGCATATGCTGCTCTAAAACCTGTATATACCTTTCAGCATTGATGGTGCATTTCCAGATGTGTACGCTGCCCATTCCATAGACACTAATAGACCCCATACCATCAGAGATGCAGGCTTTTGAACTGGGCGCCGATAAAAAAACAAACAAAAAACGGATGGTCCCTCTCCTCTTTAGTCCTCTGTAGTTTAGAGGATGCAGTGTCCATGGTTTACAAAAAGAATTTCACATTTCAATTCGTCGACCACAGAACAGTTTTCCACTTTGCCTCAGTCCATTTTAAATGAGCTTTGGCCCAGAGAAGACGGCGGCGTTTCTGGATCAAGTTCACATGTGGCTTCTTCTTTGCATGATACGTTTTTAATGATGCAGGATAGCACAGCATACTGTGTTTACAGAAAATGAGTTCTGGAGGTGTTTCTGAGCCCATGCAGTGATTTCCATTACAGAGTCAAGCCTGTTTTTAATGTAGTGCCGCCTGAGGGCCCGAAGATCACGGGCTTGCAATATTGATTTTCACCCTTGTACCTTGCGCACAAAGATTTCTCCAGAATCTCAGAATTGTATTATATTATGTACTGTAGATGATGAGATATTCATAGTCTTCGCAATTTTACATTGAGGAACATTTATTCTGAAATTGTTCCACAAATTGTATACGCAGATTGGTGACCCTCTGAGCTTTACTTTATCTTTACTTCTGAAAGACTTTGCCTCACTAAGATATTCTTTTTTTTTTTTTATACCCAATCATGTTACTGACCTGTTGCCAATTAACCTAATTAGTTGCAAAATGTTCACCCAGCTGTTTCTTTTTAGTAACACTTACTTTTCCTGCCTTTTGTTGCCCCGTCCCAAATTTTTTGAGATGTGTTGCGTCCATCAAATTATAAATGACATTTTTTTTCTTTCTTAAAATGGTACATTTTCCTCAGTTTAAACATTTGATATCTTTTCTATGTTCTTTTATGAATAACACATTGGTTTATGAGATTTGCAAATCATTGCATTCTGTTTTTATTTACATTTTACACAGCATCCCAACTTTTTTTGGAATCGAGGTTGTAATTGCCTGTAGCCAAACACATATATTTCCTCAGACTGAGCGTTCTTAAGATACATTCCATTTGTGATTCAGTCTTTTTACTTGGACCAGTCTTGTTTTATATATATATATATATATATATATATATATATATATTTTTTTTTTTAAATTAAAGATATATGCTTGTTTAGATACACCCTAGGTGAGACCTTTCCAGTAAAATGGGAGTTACAGCAAGGAAAGATACATTACACCTGTAAATAAAGATTTCCTCATTGTTTGTCTGTTGATCAGTATTTTGTTTCTTGTTGTAGGATGATCCTGTTCCAAATGGCCTTCGTGCTTTGCCCCTCTTCTATGCATCAACTATCGGCATCAACACATTCTCCATCATGTACACAGGAGCTCCCTGTGAGTCATCGCTCCCTTAAAGGGACAGCTAATCGAATAAATTTGCTTGATCACATTCAGTACAAAATGCTGCAGACATTGTGGTTAACACTGCTCATTCTTGTAATTGTATCATGCTTTGTTTGCGGATGTGCTTCAGATAGTTTTATATAGACCTGAAAAAGGACAAAGTCTAGTTTATTGGAAGACCATCTGTTTAACCCAAGGCGATGTGTTAATCTTCCAGGTGTGCACTCTGTTCCCTGTCGTTCTGAACTGTGTGTCTGTCTCCCCGCAGTGTTAGGCTTGGAAATGCTCCCAGTGTGGGCCATCGCCCTCATCACCCTGGCTGGCTCTCTGGTGTGTGCTGCTGTGGTCTGGATCTTTGTCTGCCCCTGGATGAGAAGGAAAATAGCAAGTAGGTTCACATACTAAGATAGTGATTTACAAGCGCTCCACAAACCATGTCAATCAATCAACACTTATTCACTTCATTTTATTTCTGTCCGTGATCACATTCCTTTATCTCCTATTAATACTTACATCTGCCATCAAATGGATTGTAACATTTGAGGTGCATTAGGTATTTAAAGCAAAATTACATCTGCAATGCTATCAAAAAAAAGAATAGCATGGCCGAGGTTAATAGGAAATGCATTGTTAAGTAATGAACAGAACCTGGTGGTTACCATCTGTTGCACCGCCGGGAAGCTGCACAGTGGAGCGTCCTTTCTGCTGGCTGTGGCTTGCAGCCTCAGGTTGTTGCTTAACTGGTGTCAAAATGATCACAATGAAAATAAACTCTGCAGCTGTTTATTCGGCCATTTCACTGTTTTCTAATCGCACAGATTTCTCATGGGAAATTGACCACGGGCGCGTTGTACTCTGGCTGCAGCTTTGAAATGAGTGGGATTTAATATTCAGTTGTGTTTGTTGTTCATTTTTCAAGCAGCACGGTCATTGACTTAGATAATTCATGAACATTATGTTTGAAGTAAAAGGCTGGGTTTATAATACAAGTATAATATTAAGATAAGATAAGATAAACTTAATTGATCCCACGCTGGGGAAATTCCCTCATTACAGCGGCTCATTTACACAAAACAGATAAGAAAGGATCCACATTAAATAGGAATAGAATAGAATTTTTTTTTTCAAAAATAGTAATTGAAAAATAAGAATAATAGTTGTAAAAAAAAAATAGTAACTGTAATATGAGCACAATGAACACCTCATGTACAGATGAATAAGAATATGAATAGATGAGTAACACCTCGTTTATATACAGATAAGTGACAAATGGAATATTGCACAGTTCACAGTAGAGGGTGAGCAACAGATAGTAATAAATTAATAAGTATACATAGTGTAGAATTTTACGTATTTGTTGGCTGATGTTGCAAAAAAAACAGCTAGCAGTGCTACATTGTTGATAATTATATGCAATATTAGATATAAAAATTATTTATATAATAATTAACACATTTCATGACTTTGCTAAATACTAATGATAAATTAAAGAAACACTCAATATTTGTTTTCTTAGCCACCTTATTTAGATGCCTTGCCATCTAATTAACACTATGGTTCATTTCGTGGCGATTCTCTTTGCCTAATGGAGTTGTACATACTGCAAAGTGTTTTGACTGGTGAGACTAATGCAAAAGCAATGATTCCTTTATACCCATCTAGAACTGTAGGTTTTTCACACGTCCTCCTTTTGTCCATGTCCAGGTCGTTTGAAAAAAGAACGTGTTCTCTCACGCATCTCTGATGAGAGTCTAGATAAGATTCCCGAGGAAGAAGAGGAGGCTCCGGTGTTTAAAGAGCTTCCAGGGGCAAAGAGTAATGATGATTCTGAACTGCCCTTGGCTGGGGAATCCACTGGGGAGTTAAATAGCCTGGCCAATGGTGGCACCGTCCTTCCTAATGGCCGGGTGTATGGTGAGTTTATAGCCATATATTTCCCATGGGTTATTGATTTTGCCTAGCTGTTTGACTTAGCCCCTATGTCTGTGCATCTTCTGTTTAAGTTTTTATTCGAAAATTATTATTATTATTTAATGAGATTTTTATTAACTGTTGTGATTTAATGGGAATTTAATGGAACACCATTCATTTTACCACAAGAATTGTGCTAGACACCCTTTGAATGGATTTTAATATGCACGTTAAATAATATGTAAAAACGGATGACAAATTAAATAAAAAAAAACAAACAAACAAGCAAACAGCATAATGTGTTACGGTGCTGGGCCACCACAAGCTGCGAGAACAGCTTTGCATAGATTCAGCAAGTCTTTGGAAATTCATGAAACCATGAATTTGTGTGTTACTCAACGCTTTCCGCCACATTTAGTCCAAAATTTCCCACGTGTATGGGAAATTTTGTATTTAGTAACAGTTATATTGTTTTCAGCACGTTTTATGTTACTGTGTTAATTTGTTATAATCCCATGTAAAACCATTTGTGCTTAAGAGGTTGTTTATTATTATTATTATTATTATTATTAAAAACAAAATGATCTAAATTAAACATGGTGATGCTTGACTTGCAAACTGCTCATCATATCCCACCAGGTCGCACTCACTCCATGACAAATGGCTGTTTGAAATCACCAGTGTCCAATGGAAGCTTTGGTTTTGATGGACATATGCGCAGTGACGGCCAGGTGTACCACACTGTACACAAGGATTCTGGCCTCTACAAGGATCTGCTACACAAGATCCACGTGGGCCGGCTGGAGGAAGAGCGGCCTGACGTCAGCCACCGGGTCCTACGCCGCAACAACAGCTACACATGCTACACAGCGGCCATCTGCGGCTTGGCCGTACAGCCCCTTTTGCGCTCAGAGTCAAATGCCGCAGCGCCACCTGAGGACAGTGAGAAGCTGGTGGGTGATACAGTCTCCTATTCTAAGAAGCGTGTCCGTTATGACAGCTACTCTAGCTACTGCAACGCCGTGGCCGAGGCTGAAATCGAGGCAGACGAGGGGGGCGTGGACGTAAAACTGGGATCTGAGAAGCTTGAGGCTCAAGGAGCAGGGGTGGTGCTGGAGGACTGCGTTGATGAAGACAAGGAAGAGAAGGACAAAGCACAGGTTTTTCTGCTCTTCCACTTCCTGCAGATCCTCACTGCCTGCTTTGGGTCCTTTGCACACGGTGGCAATGATGTCAGGTAGGCTGCTCCTGTTTTTTTGGAAAATATTATTACCACAAATTACTATACTACTAAATAATACGTTTTCCAATGTGTGCTTGATGGCACTGAAAATCACTTTATTACAGAGATTAGATAATTGTCATCCGTTCGGTGTCTAGCAATATGAAATGAAAGTATACTGATAATGAACGGTCTGGGTTAAATCTGAAGCAAAAAAAGGTAATTTCAGTGAGTCACTGTCTAAACAAATGACTGAGCGAGTCACTGACTGATCATTAATTTAGTGATTTAATATTTTAAATTAATGAATCTCTTTAGGAGAAGATTATCTTCTTACATGATAATCATCAGTTTGACTCATAAATGATGACGCACCGATTCATCCTTCGTTCATCTTCAGTAACTGCTTTATCCTGATCAGGGTTGTGGTGGATCCGGACCCTATCCCTGGAACACTGGGTGTGAGGCGGGAATACAGCCTGGATGGAACGCCAGTCCTTGATGAAATATGATTGAACATGATTAAGCATGCTTTTAGCCCTACCCAGAAAGACCTTATTGTTGACTTAATATCTATGTTTGGTGCGGAGTTGTGATGTTTCTAAACATAAGAATGCTTTTTCTACCTGGCAGTAATGCCATCGGCCCACTGGTGGCACTGTGGATGATCTATGAACAGGGTGGGGTAATGCAGGACGCAGCCACACCTATATGGCTGCTGTTGTATGGTGGCATCGGCATCTGCACTGGCCTGTGGGTGTGGGGACGCCGTGTTATCCAGACCATGGGCAAGGACCTCACGCCCATCACGCCTTCCAGGTGAGATCACAATCCTCCTGTCTGCATGCGCGATCTGGTGCATGAGCTTTACGTTTTTCGTTCTATTTGTCACAACATATGAATTTAAGTATCTATATGCATGAATTTCTTCTGTTTTTTTTTAACTGACTTTTGTTTTAAAAGGTTCCTACTTTCCTTTTCTTGGTTAATATTGAAATTGTTTTATACAAGCTGCCATGTTCACTTACAAAAGCAGCATTTTTCCAGTCATTATGCTGAGTTAGGACCCAAAGAATTTGCCTCACCAAGTAGGTCATGGCTGTTTGTCCCATTAAAATCTAAGTAGATTAGGACAGTAAAGCTTCAGCTTTGTCGCTCACACACTAGGTTACATGCAGCTGTGGATTGAGTACAAGTTTTTTTTAAAGATGGAATGTTTGAGGAAGGACAACAATGATCACTATTTGTTCCCTCCTCATCAAACGGTGTACATCTGCTAAATTTAGCGTTACACTTGAACACAGAACCTTTATGACCTCGTGCTCTTATGGTGACAAGAAAAACACGTCAAAACAAAACACCCCTCTGTCAAACAGCAACCACTTGACTTTATTACTCTAACACAGTACAATTAAAATATGAGCCATTTGTTTATTTAAAAGCTTTTTTTTCATATGGGACATTTTAACTTCACTCCTTAAGCTGTATACAACACTACATACCCAGTAAATCTAGGGTTAAAATATATATGATCATACTGGGTGTATATTTCAGTGAGGATGAGGGGGCAAGCCCAGTAGAGCATACCGGATGGACACTGCATCCAGGCTCCTGCGGATCAGTTGATCTGAATAAACAAAGTCTATGAACTGTAGACTTTTGAATATGATCGATTTGAAACATCATGAGCTTTGAAGCAGACAGAAATAGAGCTCCACAATGGCTAAAATGCTTGACTCCCTTGCTCTCCATCTTGGGCACCATCGATTGCAGAGGTGGTGATGCTGTTATTTAAAAGCTACTGAAGTGCCCTTATTAACAGTTTAAAAAGTAGAGCATACCGATTGTTGTGATCTGGCATTGTATCAGGGTATTAGCATTTCACAGTTGCGGATGATTCCTGTTCTGGTAACGGTGTCAGGATCACCACAGAAGAACATGATCCCATGACCAGTGCGCCGTGTAATATCTTTTAACTCACCAGCATCTAAGGTAATTCTGAGATTTAAATCTTTATAAACGTCATATTGTCCAGGCCTCAATATTGACCTGTAGTAGAATAAACAGATATTTGTGGACCAAAAACACTGAATTAGAGCCAGTTAATATTAACTTGCTATATCAGGGGTCGGGAACCTCGGGCTCAAAAGCCATAAATATCTCTTTCAGTGATTGTCAATGGCTCGACGGCAGGAATAAATAAATATAAAAGCAATTACAAATCGCGAAAGCTAGGGTGTCGATTCAATTAAAATTTTACATATTTTAAAATATTACATAATTCATAATCGATGCCTGTTTGTCATGTAGACCCCAACCAATCCTGATTTGGCACAACAAGCTCAAATTTCATTGGAGAATGTGGAGCAGAGCAATACATTTCCTGGTCTAATTCATGAATCGGTTAAAAACATCATAGCCATTCAGTTTTTTTAACAAAGGTGAAATGGCTAAAAGGAAGAAAAAAGATGACGAGTATGGTTCTTTCCAGTCCGAATGAACAGGCGAATTTACAATTGTGGAAGTTGCGTTAATGGTAAGTAGCGTTCAATTTTCTCTTACTTGTACTGCATCTTGTATTGATTGATTTTACAGTTTGATGAAGCTATCATAGTTGGTCCAAGTGCCACCTACAGGCCTATTATGTCAAGTGCAGGCTGTTATGTCAAGAACATGTAAAATGTCCTTTATTACATTACCACTTTTTATAACTGCAATAATGGTAAAGTAAAATAGAAATAATAACTATCAATAAATAATAATCAGCATATAAAAACTTGAAAAATATGTTCACATTTCGCTGGCTTTTTAAGAAAAAGCATACCATTCTGACTTTTATGGCTCTGCTGTCTGAAAAGATTCCCGACCTCTGGGCTACATGGCACATTCCTGTTAAATGTTCATCTGGCATGTTATAAGTCAAAAGTTATATCATGAAAAATGTCATTTGCCATGTATGCTGATGTCGCCAACACTGCTGTAGCAGTGGTTTCGAACTAGGAAATGGGATTTTATGTTTCAAACACAGTCGAGTGCAGTGATGCACACAGTCAAACGTCTCAGTACACTTTTAGGAAATACAAGCACTCTTGGAACATTGCTTGACCAATCACGTTAGTGGAGTGGAAATGAATAAATTATTATAAACTAATATCCAAATCTGTCAAAACATCTAAAATACATTCAGATCATTTAACTGTTGTTGTGGCCTGAGGTCAGCTCATAATTACTCTGACATGAGCAGTTATTGGCTGAAGTACTTGTGTTTTTTTTTCAAATAAACAGGTTTGTCTAATGTAGGTTGGTTAAAATGTCTGAATGGGCACAAGGTGGGATTATTCACCCTGGATGGAATGCCAGTTCTTTGCAGGGCACCGCACGTCACACACACACACACACACACACACACTCATGCCTAGGGGCAATTTAGAGTAGCCAATCCACCTACCAGCATGTTTTTGGAGGTGGCAGGAAACCTACATGAGCACAAGGAGAAACAGATTATAACCTGAGCTCTGGATCAAACCAGAGACCCTGAGGCTGTAAGGTGGCAACTGAGCCACCACACTACTAAAAATGGAGGCTTTTAAATGTACTTGAATGTAAAAACACCAAGTAAAGCTGCTTCAGGAAACCAACAGAAGCACATTTTGAACATGGCATAAATTTGCACTCCCTCCATCGGTGTTTGTGGGACAGAATAAGATTGAGTTAAAATGACACATCTCGCATCTTAACACATAACTAATGTGGCAATTCAGCCATTCATATATATATATATATATATATATATATATATATATATATATATATATATATATATATATATATATATATATATATATATATAAAAATATAAAAATAAATAAATCACACTGCTCAAAAAAATAAAGGGAACACTTGGAGTTACATTGTGCTGTTTAAGTGTTCCCTTTATTTGAGTGAGATATATATATATATATATATACACACACACACACAAAAGACATCTCTACATTTTCTTTCTCTCATGATTTGCATGATATTTTCTGCCCTTAGTTTTGCATGAACTACACCAGTCATTTCTATCTGAATGCATGTCTGCCTGGACTGTGCATGCATTGGTGATACTGGTCTCAGTACAGGTATGACTGTATAAAATGATCTTTTGTTGCCCTCCCCGCAGTGGATTCACTATTGAGCTGGCTTCAGCGGTCACTGTTGTGCTGGCGTCCAATATTGGACTCCCTATCAGTACCACGCACTGCAAGGTAAACACTGGTTCAGGTGATGGCATGTTTTCAGAGGGATACAGAGCTGCTGCAAAATCTCCAAACTTATCAGGCTACCATAGGTGATTGTGGTAAAGCCTAAAAGAGATGCACGTTACCTGACTTAGTATAAATATCTGGATTCATATACAGCATGAATAGACTTGTAGAAATATGGAAATGTAGCATGTTCTCATCAGACATGGTAGGGCTTTTTGAGTCTAAGGCACATGGCCAACAATCAGGTTCTCTGATGCTTATATAATCAACACTGTCCCAATCCTGGTACCATGTGCCTGGAAATGGTTTCTGAAAACCACCAGCCATCTCAATTGCACACAAATATCAATTGAACAGAGTTACGTTCCACATAATTGAACGCAGCTTCTCGGCTGGGGCAATGCAGCACTCTCGGACTCTCTGGAAAAGAGAACAAGAGCTCCTTGCGCTTGTCTTAACCCAAGACTCCGTGCCTCCAGCGTCAACAAGAACTTGGCATCTTCTCCCCTTTCTGTTTCTGTGGCAAGTTCCTCTGTTTTTGTGGTGTCTGTATGCTTGGGGTCATGCAGTGTGTTGCTCCATTCTGTGTCTCATTTATCTCTGTCTGTTTTCTGTCTCCTTCTGTCTTTGTCTATTCACAGTGGATTTTGTCTTGAAGTAATGAGTGCTCTAACAGTGCTTATTGCTTCAAATGTGGGCATTCCCATAAGCTCCACCCACTGCAAGGTACCGAAGCTGTCATAGGGAAGCTTTGGTAGAGTTCAGCCCCTCATTAGTGTAATCACCTAAGCGCTAATCACGCCTTGCTTACACGCCTTGCTACTTGCTATGTGAACTCGTAATTGTAAGATCATTACTCTTGCGATTAAATTCCAGAGGTTGAAATTTGCAGCATTTTAAACTAAAATCCATAATAAGACTACCCCGAACATCTGCTTTGAGTATAACTACATTCATTTAATTAGAATCTCAGACTTGGCATTAAGGATAACTATGCTATTAATCTTATTCATAACTCTGATTAAAACCTTTTTTTTGTTATTTGTTTTTCATATTTTCTTCTTGACATTTAGTTCTGTATTATGGAATAGGCTGATGCACAGTGGAGTGTTTTTGAAGGTATTTCAGCAACGAACAAGGGCGATTAGAACAGTATGTCTAGTTCCAAACTGTACCTCTACCCTCAAGACTCTTGCGGCAGAGCTAAGGCTGTCGTTATGCCATTTTCCCCTCACAGTACTAGGAACCATCAAGATTTTGGCAGGTCTGAATGGAGACTCCACAAGTAGATGCTTGGCTGTTTGTGGAACATTATCAGAATGACCTGACCTTTCATGAATGGATAGCATGTACAGTTCATGACTACTCAATGCCCCCAGAATGGCAGTATGACTCCATTAGTGCTGATGAATAGCTACAGATTTATCCACTATTTAATAAGTATAAGGAATAAAACATGATGGGATGTGCTTTTCTAGGAAGTTGGTTGGTGCGATACAGCCTGAGAGGATTCTCTGCCCGTAGCAGCATGTCCCAAAGTGTTCTCCTCTACTTTTACCACAGTGATTTGCCAACGATTACAATTTCTAATTTGTTAATGAACGTCATACATTTTTAACCAGTTATAATTTACATAAAAACAACATTAAATGTAATTAAGTCTTCAAGTTAGTTCTTATCACTCGCATTATAGCAGTTATAAACAGTCATCCCATATAAACATCTTCCTCTTTATTAAAGTTCATAACTTACTGGAAAGCACAAAGTTCTGAAGATAGTAAATAAATATCTCCTTACACCATATCAACAATTAGACATTTTACTTTGTTAAATAATAATTTTTTTTTTTAAATAACCGGTTTATTATTAGACTTATCTAGGTCGTCTGCCAAGTCCCTATGATTGAGGAGTTGTGCTAGAAACAGTAACATTAAAGTGAACACATTAATATAAACCCGCCACCGCTGTCAGAGCTGTTTGCTGTTTTCGAACACGAAGACCTTCTGACCAATCAGATTTCAGAAATCGGTAGCACTGTGGTATAAAAGGAACTAACATGCACCTGTAAGGAGCCTGCGCGTTACATTTCCACAACATTATGTGCCAGTGGCATGTACTTTATCAATGATTAAACCAGTAATCTGCCTCTGTAAATTTAAAGTCATAAATCGAGGCTCCACCATATATTCATGCCTATTGAGCTCTTTCAGCATGAGGGCATCAGATAAGTTCCCCATAAATCATCTTTATCCTGCAGTGTCTATAATGATGAACGTCCTACCTGTTGTTGACTCTCTGTTTGACGTAACTCCAGATTTATTCCCCTCAACCAACTAGCCCCCCCTCCGCCCCCCCACGCCCCGTCCATCACCCCTCCCGCTGCCAGGCAGCTTAGGTTACAGTGACCGTATAAGAACAGGCAGATCGCGTCCTCGACTAGCAGCTCAGGATTCTATCAGGAACCTGACACTTGCAGCATCTTCATTATACAAAATACACTTCCCCGATGTTCCTGCTGAACTAGAGAGAGAAAACAAAGGGTTAGAGGAAAGACAGGGCTCTGCAACGTATCTTGCTATATTTCTAGATTAAATAGAAATAAACATTTCTAAATTAACATATAAAGGAGTTCTCTCTTTTTCTGCTCCACTACATTGCAGTAACACAGATCGTAAACATCCCTGTGAAGTAGTTCCATAAATTGGCCCAATTTAGTCATTTTACTAACCTAGATTCCCCTGCACTATAGCAATATTTTATACTTATGATTTGTGTTCAGTGCTGCTGCTGATTTGTGTGTGTGTGTGTGTGTGTGTGTGTGTGTGTGCGCAGGTGGGTTCAGTGGTGGCTGTAGGCTGGCTGCGTTCGCGGAAGGCGGTAGATTGGCATCTCTTCCGGAACATTTTCCTGGCTTGGTTCGTCACGGTTCCTGTAGCAGGCCTGTTCAGCGCCGCTGTCATGGCCCTGCTCGTCTACGGCATCCTGCCTTTCGTATGAGGGCAGAGATAGAGAGAATTATAGTAAGGTGTTTGGGAAGGTGAGGGGGGAAAAAATTTATAGACCAGGAGATGGTAAGATGAAAGGACAGATTGAAAAAAAGAGTTAATGGGGGAAATGGCCATAAAGAGGGTGCTCAAAAGCTGACTGGGATGCATCTAGAATCTTCTGATTAACTGTCTTTTGTTATCTTTACAAATGTATCTTTTTTTTTTTTTTCCTGTTTTAGCTGTTGTAATGTTACTGAACACTGTAGGTCTCGTTTCATCCGTAACACAAAGAAGCAGTAACACAGAGTTTCTCATAAAGTAATCATGCCAACAAAATTTGCTAATCCTCAAAGGTGTGACTACATGAGCAAAAGCTCAGATCAGCACATATGAACTTGTATATAAATATATACAGTAAAAACACACACACACACAACACACACACACACATTCATTCTTTAATTAGCACACACCGTACTAATATGACAAGAAGGTGTTTCAGAAAGCATTGTATAGCACAGTTTAGCATAATTTTGAAAGCACAAAGCTTCATTGACCTACTTTGCTAAATGGCTATATGGAGCTTTATTTAATCTGAAATATACACTGTATGATTATAGAACAGCTGCAATATACTATGTCCACTAAAATGGAAAAACTGGTGATGTAAATGTTGGTAAACTGTTAAACATTGGAGGCCATACAAGGTCTGCACTGCAATAACTGCTGTATCTCTTGGAACTTTGAAAGATTTAGGGTCCCTAAAATCAGCTACATGTAAATATCGTGTTATTCTCCATACTTCAAGCCATTTAAATAAAGCAAGTGAGTCAAAATAGAAGGATGGATGGAGTAAAACACTATAAATCTGATATAATTGTGATTGTTGGGTTTAAAAAAAAAAAAAGCCTAATCATATTTATTCAGATTATTTTTCATAAAAGTTTTAAAGAACATAACGTAAACAACAAAACGCTATCTTTACTTTTAACAGCGCGTGCTAACATTTCTTCTGTAGATAATATTCCGCGATAGACTTTGGATAAGCTCTTTTATTTATAAAGTCTCTAGACGTCTTGGACAGAGCAGTCACAAGCTACTGAAGATTACTAAAGAAAAATAAATGCATCAAGGACATAAGATTTCTAACAAATCAAGAGCTGCAACACTAAAACACCGGTTCATACGATTTTTAGATATGCTTTAGATAAGCTTTTAATCCAGCCCAGTTATATTTATATTGGATTTCACATTTGAGGCAAGAATCAATCTCTGCACAGTAATTTGTAAAAGGTGAATGCTGATGCACACCAAAATGTACCACTCTTGATAACATTTCATTACTAAATCACTAGAATAGGAGAAAAAAATACTGTAAGTTTTAAATTAGGCACCTTAGCTGTTTTTATTAATTTTATGTATATATATGCGCGTGCATGTGACCGCTATTGGAAAAAGATTTTGGCCCTATGTACCAAGACCTCTGAGCAATACAGCATCAGTCATTCTCTTAAAATATTTACCAAAGATTAACTCCAATTCTTTGTGTTCCCAGTTACACTTAAAAGCATTAAATCACTTTGTCTTTAGTCTCTCATTTGTTATTTGAAAAGCCAAACACAAAGTATCTGTATACAGTATTTATATTCACTGTAACAAGGCATGCCAATAGAGAACAACAAAAATGCCAAGATAATGCCTAAATGTGCAGATATAGCCAAAATCTTTAACAGTACATACGCAAATACGCACACACATGCACACCTATATACACACCAGCATTTGTGCGTACTGTTTGGGAAAGGCAGTGCTAGAAACCGAGTATAGATGGACCCGACTACTGGTGAGAAAACATGACGACTCATTCATTATAGTGTCACTCAATTTAATCCACAACCTGTCTAGAATCTGGCCATACGAGTTCAGTGTCAGATTACTAGTTACTCATTTACAAAGTATGATGGTCATAAGTGTTTGGTGCTGGTCTGAATAACACCTTAATGCTCTACCTACAGAATGTGGCTTTGAACCAATGCAAAGTGTTAACTTTATTTTTCCTCGTGAGTGTATTATACGTTTTTTTGTTTGTTTGTTAGTTTATATCTTTCATCATGAACAAATCTATGCTTCGGTGCCCATTTGCCTTGTAATATTGTGCTTTACTGTTTGCCGAATACAGTAACGTCAGTACTGTGGTGTTTACATTATCATACATAGGTAGAAATAACTCATTATGTTGCCTAAAAATGACAAACTATTTACTACAAAATGATGTATAAGATATACAGGAATAGTGTGAGGTGTCTCATGTCATTTCATGTTTTAGTTTGTAGCAGTGTGAATTATGATCATATCTTGCTTTTACACTGCAGTTAAAAAAAACGAATAAAACTGTAACGGTGGGTGTGAACTTAAAAAAAAAAAATCATTAGATATATAAATTTCATTCAAACTATATTTTTCTACATATCTGAGTTTTACCTTGAGTGCTGAATTTTGGAGAGAACTGGGCTAAAATGAGTCCTAGTAGAAATTTGTTATATTGAGAAATGGATCTACATACAGTATGTGCTAATATAAAGTTCTCTCATTAATGCAGTATGTAACAGTATCATTCAGGTAAGGGTTTAATATACTTTTTTAAATGGTCTTGGAGAGATTCCACGTGCCCGTTAATACCAGAATTCTGTTGATAAGTGTGGTGGCTTATTGTTCAAACTCAACAATGCTAAAGATGATTTTTAGCAACGCACTTGAACAGAAGTAGTGATCCCATTGTTTAGACAAGGCCGTTTTTGACTAATTTCTTTTACAAGCAGCAGATGTCATTTTCAGCACTTGTCCTCTTTCTATTGTTAAGATATTAACGCGAGCAGTCAAACCTCATGTGACCCATGTTTCTTTGGGGATGCAGTAGCATGTGTGGCCACAGGATGGTAGCATTTAACTATTGTAAACGTCCTTCATTTAGGACAAGTGCCAATTGCTGTATTTCATAAAGCTTTATGGAGAACTCATTAAATGCCTCTGAAACGATTTAGCCATTATCTTTATGAACCTAATATGAATTCGGTGTACAGTATCATATCGGAGAAATTTGACGATTTGCAAAGTAACCATCCAGTTAACTATGTAGATAACTTTCCAGTTTACGTTGGCATCATATCAGTATTCTCCTTTGGTGGGTGTACCGATTGCATTTCTTTTTTTGTCTTCTCATTCGCATTGAAACCTAGAGCGAATGTAGCCTGCTCCCCTGCTGATGCCTGCTACGTGTTTTCCCTGTGCTGCCATGCTGTAAACTGTCTAGTACCCCGTTAAAACATGGCCATAGACCTAAAATACTACCCTTATCTGCATATGTACTGTATTGCAGTTTCTATTTTCTTTTTGGAATTTTTGTGAGAGTTGTCTGCCTTTTGAATTAATTAAATTATGGGAATTAAAACGACAAAGAATAACACCACTGTGCATATCTGTTTCATTTACCCTGTGCCGCAACTTTTACGGGTTTGTGTAAGTGCGCACTCATTCGTTCATCTTCAGTAACCACTTTGGTCAAGGGTCACGATCGATTTAAAAGACTGTCCTGGGAACACTTGAGTGTGAGGCAGGAATACACACTGGATGGGACATCAGTCAATCACAGGGCACTGTGCACACACGTATTCACACATTCACTCGCACCTAGGGGCAATATGGAGTCTGCAATCCACCTTCTGGCAAGATTTTTTTTTTGAGAGATGGGTTGAAACCAGAGAACCTCAAGGACTGGGAGAATATGCAAAAGTGCATGCAGGTGATAACCTGAGCTTAGGCAATCAACCCTGTAGCAACTGTACCTCCAGCTCCAGCATCAACAGTTTAATGAAGCCAAATTATGGACTGTTTAATTTAAAATAATGGGGAAAAGGAGCATAAAACTAAAATAAGACAAATACAAAAACAATTTGTATATTACAAGGAATAAGTTTATTAGGTGAAAGCTTTGGAAACAGTAATCAAGCATACCATTACTGTCTACTATTGCAAAGGTGGAGATTACAGTGGTATAAAAAGCAGCTCATATGCAGAGTGCATGAATTGCCATTTAAAAAAACAGTCCATTTCTTCTGCATTTAAATACTGTTGGAAGATCTGTAAAACTACATTCAGCAATATCTGTTATACATGAAGGTTTGTGTACCCTTTGGAATTCTATGGATTTCTGCATAAATGGCTCCAAAATGAGCACGAACACACTTGTTTGATCTAACATCTGTTTGAGGATTCTGCAGTACTACCTTGTACTGATTTGTGTTAGATATTTAGTCCTAGGGAGAACGGCAAAATATCAGAAATTTTTTCTCCCCGCTAAATTTTTCCTCTGAGATATGACCACAGTTTAGGAGCCATTAGAAACAGACAAAATCAGACAAAAATTTTGTACAGGTATATTATATGTCAAACATAAATTAAACTATGCAACCTTGCAAGAGCAGCACTAAGTCATCAGGTATTCAGTCTCCCAGTTCCAGGTAAGTCTTCTCAACTCTCCACTAGTTCTACCATTGTTCTTTGTGAAAGCTTTGAGATTTGACCTCATCGGGAGTTGAATTTTGAGTTCTGTAAGGTTTGTGCTCTGAGATCCTAGCGGTACAGCTAACGTTACCCTGCTTAGAAGTAACATTGCTCTCACGTTTCACTTGTGAGATGAACACATCCAGGTCAAAGTGAGAATGTTCCTCTCCACTAGCTATTGGCGAGACTTCATTATTGTCCTGAAAAGGGGTTAATGAACCTGGAGTAGGGGAGGAGGGAGAGGAAGGCAACAGGGGGGGAGGAGAGTAAAAGAAAGAAGCTGGACTTCTCCTGCCACGTGGAAGAACGCTGGAAGTGTACAGTAGAGAAGGTCCCTGCGTTTGTGCGAGTGAGTGAGGAAGCAGAGTAGGAGAAATGGGTAAAGGGGGTGACCCTGGAGAGGCTGGAGGCTCCTGAGGTGAACCGGGAGAGTGAAGACCCAGTTGTGTGCTTGCTGCCCAACGTGAAATCTCCTGGAACAAATCAGCAGGTTCCTCAGCATGAAGCTGCTCAGCATCCCCCTCTTTGGGAGATGGGAGGGTGTTGCGCTTCCAATGAGACAAGTCCAGAATCAGCTTGGGCTCAGAATAGTGTTGGGGCTTTCCATCCCTCCATGCTATTTTATCCAAATATGAAGGAGAACCCACTTTGTAGTCACAGGAGCGCCCACAGTCCAATTCCATATAGTGGCCGCAGAGCCTGTCCAAGGACGAGTGCGACTGCTCAAGAAAGCGCTCTGCTGAGCTGCTGTGCGAGTGCTTACCAGGATCCACCAGAGCTTCCTCAATGTGGGCAGAGGAATTGGCTCGAGGATCTCTCTGGACCTCATCCTCCTCAGTCTCTCCCATTTCTGACACACTCTGTGTGCAGCCACACTGCTCCTGCTGCTTCCAGCACAGATCCGATGAAAGACTGCACGCACGGCGAGAAAGTTATTAGTTAATCTACAAATCTAGTGAGTCTGAATGATTGAATGGATTTATGTTAAAGACATCTGGAAGACATTTTGTTACTGAGGAGTGTTTTGAATATATTGATATAAGAATGGGTTAAATACTGCTGTCCCTGTATTTACATAACACAGGCCACTTTGGTAAAATGTTTAAGTTGATAAGTGATGGCTGTCGTTTTTTGTCTTTGTTGGCTATTGTAGGATCGCGAAATTCACTACAATAACTTTAGAGGCCTACAGTTTGGGATAAACAATGAACTGATGAAAGGATAAACATTTCAGAACAAATGTGGGTGCTATGACGACAGCAACGGCAATGTTTGCTTTTTAGGCCATTCATTAGATAACCCTTTTTTCCCACTATCGCACAGCTAAAACAGACACACCTCTGGATGCAGTACAACTCCTTACAGAGATTGGAATCAGACAAAAGTATTTGAGTATGAATTTTGTATATTTGAAGTCTATACATGATTGTAAGCTAAAATTCTTTTTTTTTCTTCTTTTCCTGTAATCAGTGTACTGCTTAAACTTGCTAGGTGAAAGCTTTGAGAATTTTGCAAATCAGAACCCTAAGTACAAATTTTGTGTAAATTAAAATCAAAAGTAAACACCAACAACCAAAAACAAAATGATCTCGTTAGTTAGCTTGCTGGCATTCATTAACAGCTAAAAGCCTAAATTAAATCAAACTGCATTGAGTAGTATTTAAACACAGTTCTCACAGTATACCACTCCATATAGTTACTGATAAGGGTGTCAAACGCAGGTGTGAAGGCCCACACAACCCTACAGAGATCTGTGTTTACCCTCTTCTAACACACCAACTTCAGCCCATGAAGCTGTTGGGAATTTGCTGATGAGTGGAATCAGGTTTGATTAATGAGGTATAAAGCTGAAGTCTGCAGTATTGCGGCCTTCCATGACTGGAGTTTAGGCTGTTAGCTGCTAACAGATGTCAGCAAGCTAACATAAGTGTAACCTACCTAGTTACAATGATACCTATAGTAAATAGTTACACTGGGCATGTACTAAGCCTTGAGTGCATCAGTGAAGTCATTGTAAAAAAAACAAGCTGTTTGCATAGAACATAAAAGCTTTAGATGCATTTATCTCATTCTGGATCACCTCCACAGCTCCTCTTCACATCACTTCGTTGTCATGGCCCGAGAAAGGCAGGCAACTATTATTGACTATATGCCTGACCACTCTGAAAGCACCGGGATGATTTACTTTTAACCTAATTTACATTAAATTTTAATTTCTGGGATTTGTATTTATGGTTCTGAATTTTTAATATCTGAAACCACTGGGTTCTGTTTATTATTATTTTTTATCTGAAACCTTCCCCCTATCAAGTTTAAAACAAAGAAAAAGCAGTTAAAAAGTAAATTCATTAAATATACCACAGAAACAAATAATTATACTTAATGTGACCACTATCATGTATAAAATTCGAATATAAAAGATTCAAATAGTTTTGTTAACTTTGTCAATCAAGCTGCACTACCCCTGAAAGTCTGATCATTACCCCTGAAAGTCTACCACTGCAGGTTTCACACCGCTCCCCAGATTTCAATGTCATGTCAAGGTAAGTTTCATGATATCATGGGTATAAACCATGCAGTGTTCAAATAACAGGGAATTTCCCAGCAATCAATATAACTGATGATGCCCTTAGATGATTATCTTCAATATTATAAACACTTAATCTTGTGTCAATTGTCTTAAGTTTTCTTCATTTAATACTATTAGACATTCAGAATGAGCTTAATTAATTATATGCTTCTGATAAGTCACTTGGATCTCAAACTACTAAAGTTCTACTTTGGTCTTTGTCTGTCCTTCTAAGTAAAAACCTAATTATGGCCTTTAGACATCTTTCTTTGAGAAACATTGTAGACTCAACCTGATTAACCTCCACCTAAGCAGTAAATATTGGCCTTCACCTTACATCATGCCATCTGGCTGAAGAAGGGACAGTATGATATTGTGAGAGATTTAATTAAGAGAATAATTTATGAGCAGCTATATTTAACCAGCCCTTTATGACACGGAGCCCTAAAGTCATTTGACTTGATTTCTCTCTGTTGTAATCTTGGCTTAATTTTACTGCATAATAAATATTGTTACTGCATGTTGTCTTTTAGTAATCTTATTTAGGGCTAGAGTGAATATTTGACAATCAGGAATACTAAATATGGTCGTGTGAGAAAACAAGTACACCCTATTGCAATTGTTGGCTTTTTTGACGTATTTGGACAAGCAAACATTTGATCATCTATGAAACAGTGCCTCTCAATAATGTTAATATACTTGAACAAAAAAACAAGGAAAATATTTTTTCAATCATTTATTCAACAGAAATATCACTAGATGTGATATTCTTCTGTGGAAAAAGATGTACACCCTTGGCCTCAGAAGCTAGTATTTAGCAGAAATAACTTGTAGGCGTTTTGCATAATTGTCCACCAGTCTCTGGTTTGCTGGAATTTTTGACCACTCTTCCATGTAATATTCTTTCAGTTGCAAGATGTTTTGATAGTTTTCTTGCATTTGCTGCCCGTTTCAAATCACCCCACAACATTTCAGTGGGATTCAAATCTGGGCTTTGATTAGTCCATTCCATAACCCTCCATTTCTTCTTTTTGAGCCATTCCTTGATCATTATCCTGTTGAAAGGTCCAGTTTCAGTTCAACTTCAACTTTTGGACAAATGTCCTTCACATGGTCTTCAAGCACTCTTTGATATGATGAAGAATTCATAGTTGAATCAATGAATGCAAGCTGTCCAGCCCCTGAGGTAGCAAAGCAACCACAAACTATAACATTTCCACCACAGTACTTCACAGTTTTCATGAGGTGCTTCCCCTGAAAAGCTATCTTTGGTCTGCGCCAAACATGTCTGCTGTTACTGTGGCCAAACAACTCTATCTATTCTAAAAAGATTAGTCTTTGCCTATATGCTCATATAGGCACGCCTGGCACGCCTCACATGCAGGTCAAATTTGTCTCTTTCTGATTGTAGAAGCTTGCACTTTGACACCATCAGTTGCAAGACTTACTAGCAGATCCTGTGATGAAATTTTGGGGTTCTTGGAGACTTGTTTTTACATCAGAGGTTTGCTCTTGGGCTGAATTTGAAATCCCTTGCCAGACTCATAGGCATCCACAACCTTTTTTCTGAAGGCCTTATAGAACTCTTTAGACACCACACACCTCAATAAGAAAGGGAACACCAGACACTAGATATGAGCGGGTATAAATAAGACCGGTTCCACCTGCAGTCCCTAAGCAGGTTCTAATCACTGGCACCCAATCTTGAACACCTGATTCTAATTTTATGGATTTTAAAGCGTGATAAATGTAGGGGTGTACTTACTACTGATCTGTTTTTTGTTCATTTAAATTATGAAAATGACAACAATATGTCAATTTGTGTCATTTGGTAGACTGTATCACATTTAGTAATAGGCATATCAACAAAGAGGATGAAATGTTTGCTTTTCCAAATATGTAAAAAAATAATAATAATAATAAATAATAATTTCCATAAATTTTTTCACATGACTATATATGTTCCATAGTCTTTTATTCACTGATTTATTAAAAGTGGCTTGTTTTCTCTAGCAGATGTAAAATGTAGAAATAATTTGATTGTAAAACAAAATCAAAGTAGCCTATACTGTATTTTACATGAACACTAACTCTGTAACTGTCTCTTTCACTGGAAGACAAGGCAACACAAAGGTGTCACTTTCAGAGCACATAATGAAATTCTAACTAGAATATTCAGCGTTTTTAATATTGCCAAATGTAATTAAATTAATTTTTAAAATGACAAGAACACTCAAGCTTCAGTATATGTGTAACGCACTGAAATACATAAAAAAGCCTCACTTTATTCACCACAACACCTACCTAGGTCTACAAAAGCTTAAATTGGAACCGTTTCAGGGAACACACTCTACGTCTGCATTGGAGGCTGTTAAAATGCAAAAACAAGAGAAGGATGTGGGTACTGTACCTGTCCCAGTCGCCATGTTCGCTGACCAGACTGTCCTCCAGCTCGTCCTCTATGCGGAAGGGCTGAAGGGACACGGGCTCATCCTGAGGACAGGAATATTGTCTGAGGAATGAGTGAGACAGAGCTACTTCTGCTGTCAGCCGGTCCACTGGGTTAAAGGTCAAGATCTTCTCCAGGAAGTCTATGGCTGAGAGGTGGAATGGAAAAGAAGATTCATTGATGCTGGTTTAAAGACGGTACAAATAATTTTAGTGGATCATACTTTTGCTTGTTATTTTCAGTCATGATTCTCTCTCACCTTCATCCTCCACCTCTGGAAGCAGCTCTTGTAGCGATCTCCTGACCTTCCAGTTGTGGTTGACATAGGACGGCATGACTCTCATCAGCTCCTGCTGGTCCTCCTCCCTAAGCACTGGCACAGTGTCCAGAATTAGCTGCATCTGCTCCAGCTCATGTGCACCTAGAGCATAGCATTCTGATGTTAGACAGTGGTTGTCTTACTTTTAAAAATAGAAAAGTACAGAGATGTATTTTCCTGAACATACACTATGCCAAACGTATGTGGACACTTGACCATCACATTCATATGTGGCCCTTCCCCAAACTTGCCACAAAGTTTGAAAAACACAATTGTGTTCAAAACCATTTTGTTTTGTATGCTGTAGCATTAAGATTTCCCTTCACCGAAACTAAGGGTCCTGAACCTGTTCCAGCATGACAATGCCCCTGTGCACAAAGACATGTCCATAAAGACCTGGTATGCCAAGGCTGGAGTAGAAGAACTCAAGTGGCTTGAGCCCTGACCTCAACCCCACTTGAGGCTTTCTCACTCGACATTAGTGGCTGACCTCCCCAATGCTCTTGTGTCTGAATGATCACCAATCCCTACAGCCATGCTCCAAACACCTAATAGAAAGCCTTCCCAGAAAAGTGGAGATTATTATACCAGCAAAGAGGGGACCAACTTTGTGTTAATGCCCATGGTTTTGGAATGGCACATATGGGTCACATATTACAGTGAGGGAAAGAAGTATTTGATCCCCTGCTGATTTTATACGTTTGTCCACTGACAAAGAAATGATCAGTCTATAATTTTAATGGTAGGTTCGTTTGAACAGTGAGAGACAAAATAACAAAAAATCCAGAAAAACGCATGTCAAATATTTTATAAATTGATTTGCATTTTAATGAGGGAATTAAGTATTTGACCCCCTCTCAATCAGAAAGATTTCTGACTCCCAGGTGTCTTTTATACAGGTAATGAGCTGAGATTAGGAGCACACTCTTAAAGGGAGTACTCCTAATCTCATCTTGTTACCTGTATAAAAGACACCTGTCCACAGAAGCAATCAATCAGATTCCAAACTCTCCACTGTATGGTCAGGTGCCCACATAATTTTGCCCATATAGAGTAGTTATACCTATCCCAAAACTAATTTTTCCTGTTGTAGGGATTTTTCCAAAATATAATACATTTCATATACACCCACTGGCTAAATGATTGAATCACCACACTTGGAGAATGTTCACCTGGCTTTTTTACTTTGTAACAAATGAACAAATCACAGATATGACAACCAATTTTGTTTTTTTACTAGCTGAACATTCTGACTGTGTGAAACATACTTCAAACAAATTCAATTAAATTATTTTAATTAACACCAGATCCAGATCAGGTAGAGGAAAAATGATGGAATCATCAAAAAAACAAAAAACAAAAAACACAATTAGTACTTTGTTGCTCCTCCTCTGGCTTTTATGACGGTCTGAATTCTTTGAGGCATGGACCTCACTAATGGAAAACAATATTCTCCATCAAGCTGGTTCAAACTTTCTCAAATAATGGTTTACAGATCAGCTTGTCAGGATGGAGCCTTGTCATGGACCAATTTCCACCATAAATTTTCAATCGGATTGAGATCCACGTTGTTTGCTGGCCATGTCATTGAGTTGAACTGCCTTTCCTGAAGAAAAGCTTTACCACTTTGCTCTGTGGCAAGATGCATGGTCATCCTAAAAAATTACATCATTTAACCTATTTTCTATAGATGGAATGAGAAAAGTGTCCAAAATTTCAGTGTATACCTGTGCATTGACTGTTGAGGTCTCCCTTGGTCCTTTAGCCCATGTTGTTTATACTTGCACTAAAATTTTTGATACAGCTGACTCGGAACAACCAACATCTTTTGGCACACTCCCTATTGGAGTTTTGTAATCCTTTCCATTGTTTCAAATGACAACTCTCTTGCAGGGTCCATGTTTCCTTTAAAAAAATCCAGGGTTAAGGTCTGTATGTACTCTCTTTTAACTGCAGAATAATTAGCATTTTTAGACTGGTTTTTAGTGCTGGTATTTGTTTTAGAAATACAAATTACAAGGTAATTCCATATTTTTTCCCCCTCATCAATTGCACATTTTTTCCTCCATTTGATCTGGGGAAAAATATCATATTAATTAAGCTAATTTAATTTTATTTGTTTGAGGTATATTTCACAAAGAAAGAATGTTCGGCTATTAAACAAAAATGGTTTGTCATATCTGTAATTTATTTATTTGCTACAAAGTAAAAAAGCTGAGTGAACATCCTCTAAGTGTGGTGATTCCATAATTTTTGCCAGGGGTTGTATTTGGGGGATGCTAGGCAAAGCCCCTTCAAGGAAGCTTAGCTTCATAAAATGTCTCCCTGACTCTTATGGTAGGTACTTGCTTTGGTAGCCTCATTTGGTAAAAGCTATACACATACCATCTACTGTATTAGGAACACCTGCACATCCATGCAGTTATCTAACCAGCCAGTCATGTGGCACATGAAATAAATCATGCCAATACAGGTCAAGAGCTTCAGATAATGTTCACATCAAAAATCAGCTGTGACTTTGATCGTGGAATGGATATTGGTACCACGTGGTCTAGTTTGCATATTTCAGAAACTGCTGATCTCCTGAGATTTTCACATGCATGAGTCAAGAATTTACACAGAATTCACACTGCGAATGGTGCGAAAAACAAAAAAACATCCTGTGAGCGGAGAGTCTGCAGGATTGAACACCTGTTGATGAGAGTGATCAGAGGTGAATTGCCAGGTTGATTTGAGCTGACAGGAAGTCTATAGTAACCATTTACAACCATGGTGAACAAAAAAGCATCTCAAAATGCACAGCACATCAAACCTTGAGGTGGATGAGCTACAACAGCGGAATACCACATCAGATTCCACTTCTGTCAGCCAAAAACAAGAATCTGAATTTATTATGGGCACAGGCTCGTCGAAACTGGACAGCTGAAGACTGGAAAAAGACCAGGTGATTTTTTTTTTAAATATTTTTAAACCCCTCAACTGTCCAGTTTGGGAGAGCCTGTGACAGGAGTGGAACCCAATATGGATTTCTGTAGCTGATCTAACACAAGGTTTGATATTTTGTGCATGCTGAGATGCTTTTCTGCTACATTTGTAAAGAATGCTTAGATGACTTACTTGGCAGCTCAAACTAATCTGGCCATTTTCCTCTGACCTCTCGTATTACCAAAGCGTTTCCACCCACAGAACTGTCACTCACTCGATGTTTTTTGTTTTTGCACCATTCTGTATAAACTCTTATAAAGACTGTTGTATGTGAAATTCCCAGGAGATCAGCAGTGTATGAAATACTCAAACAAGCCTGTCTGGCAGCAACATCCATGCCACAGTTAAAATCACAGAGATAACACTTTTTCCCCATTCTGATGTTTGATGTGAACATTAACTGAAGCTCTTGACCTGCATCTGCAACTATAACATAATGGACATCAGTTTGATGCCAATGCTGATCTAATTGCACATATTTTACAGATCTAACCTGCAAAAAGCATTCGGCCTGTTAGCATCTCAGCCAGTATGCAACCCGCGGCCCACATGTCGATGGCCTTGGTGTAGTTGTTCGGAGAGAGCAGCAGACGAGGGGAGCGATACCATTTAGTCACCATTCCTTCTGAGAGGTAGCCCTGTTTGCACACATAAAAGACACTGCTGCTACCTACTGGCAAAACATATGGGCAGCTTGTGGTGACACATAAGAGATTCTCCATGTCCAAAAACGATGGTGCACCACTTACTTTTTGTCTCTGAAATCAGGCTTCATTCATGTCAAAAACAAGCTTCATCTCATCAGTCAGGCAACCTTAGTAATTGTGATCCTGAACAAAACCCTACATGTAAATGGTAAATGGCACACTTATATAGCGCTTTTATCCAAAGCGCTTTATACTGTGTCTCATTCACCCATTCACACACGCAATCACACACCAATGGTAGCAGAGCTGCCATGCAAGGCGCTAACTTGCCATCGGGAGCAACTTGGGGTTCAGTGTCTTGCCCAAGGACACTTCGGCATGTGGAGTCATGTGGGCCTACGATTAGTGGACAACCCGCTCTACCATCTGCGCCACAGCCGTCTGATTGATCTGTTGAAATTTTCTGTTTGGAGATGTTTATTTAACATTTGTGGAAGGACTTTTGGGTGTCAGTGCTTTGTAACAGTAAGTACAATTTTGCACCACAGGAGAGTTTTCAGGACAGAGAAGAGATTTCTGGTTTCTCTGCAACATGCCAAGCTGCAGTTTTTGGCGAGAGAAAGAGAGATTTTGACAAGGGAACGTTGTTATAGATTATAACTGCTATAATGTAAGTGTTGCAGGAGCTAACTAATTTCACTGGTTTTCCAGTATATGAAATGTAACTAAGCTAATAAAAACTATGACATGACATTAAGAAATGTAATTGCTGGCAGACTGCCAAGAAGCGTTATCATAAGAAAATAATCAACTTTGGAGTGGAATTCCCCCCATATCAGCATGTCCCAAACTATTATTACTTTCTTACAATATGGTAGTTACATTAAAATGAGCCTATTGTCTTTATGGGGTATGGGACACATAAAGAAGTGTCCTTATATAAAATATTATGTAGTTTTTATTTATGCCATACCCCCTACCCTGCCCGACACCCCCCCCCCCCCAGTGTTAGCTGTACTGGTGTAAAGAAATCTAAAATGTCTGCAAATCGATACATCATGAGCTAAAACTGCACTGCTTACAGAAACTCTCATAACGTTAAGACACAAAACACTTCCCTGCTTCTGCCAGAATGTGTCCACTACAGCCCTGTGCTTTCCAGAAGAATAAATGACCCAGCATGTCTTCAATCTTTAATGAGAAACAGCTGATGTAGCCACATGGCCTCTAACAGACCCCCATCTTTTCTTTTCCACCTCCCAGCTTCTCTTGAGAGGAGCTGATGAATCATTGATGAGATCGTACCAGGCAGATTCCTCGGAGTGAGGTGGGTCGTGATGGGGACACAAACAGAGATGCCATTCACATACCCTGGCCATTCTGAATACCCCTGTGCCCTACCTAACAACTAAAGCCCTTCAATTAACTCACAAATCAATTAAATCTGCAACCACTGCAGTGTAAAACAAACAAACAAACAAGTATTACAAAATGAAATAACAAATACTGACCAACCAATTTACAAAAAGACCTTACCATTATAAAATTATTTAGCAAGGTAAATTATTTGATACTACATATCGTACAAGAAATATCTCTCTGAGGAGTGGACAAATCATTAATAAGTTGCTCAGTTGCCCAGGATTACCAAAGTTTATATCTGGGCTATTCATTTTCATTCCTAGGTAACCAGCAGACAAGTAGGTTCAACAAGCAAAAAAAAAAGAGGGGGACGACGACCCTTTGATAATTACACCCACTAATTGTACTTAATTCCAGAGTCCGTGGCACTACACAATTCAGCCGATGCACACCTGGTTAACAGTCGAATGATATATGCATGCAAATTTATTCTGCTAGTAAATATGACATGCAATCTTTCCAGAATCAGAAGCATGCAGGTAGGTGGAAACACTGTGGAACCTGAACAAATAAAGTGCAGTGCAAAGCTCTCATAGTATTCCTCTCCTGCTAGCCTTAACTTGCTGGCCATACACTATTATATCTCGTTGGTTACCACTTTTTAACCTATTCAGTTAGGCTTCCGGGCAACCAAAACATTGGCATTTGTTTCTATAAAGGTAAGTAGCCATGGGTAATCAGATTTTATTTTTTTTTTTTTGTTGCTGCTGCAGTGTTTATTGCAAATTGGTGTCACAAAAGTGTATAATTTTTCTACATAATCTCCATTTTGTTCAGTGCGAGTGTATGGATTCCATCGAGGGGAATATATATATATATATATATATATATATATATATATATATATATATATATATATATATATATATATATATATATATATATATATATATATATATATATATATATATATATATATATATATATATATATATATATATATATATATAGTTGCTAATCTTTGTCATGTTTAATGTTTTCATTTCACCCACTCGTAAACAGGTGCCATTGGTCCATAATAAAGCTATGTGTCACCCTTTCCAGAGTCATTCACAAAAGAACATGGCATTGTGACAGTATGAAATATGAGTCCTTGGTGGCTAATAGACTAATTTTGGAAAACAGCAGGGGTTCAGACATGTCACCCTACTTCAGACTGACTCAGTTATTACTCACAAAAGCTTTATTGTTCATTCAAACAGTGTAGAACAAGGCCTGGTTTCAAATTGAGCTTGCACTGTGATCCTTTCCAATTGGAACCTAGCACCTTTCCTTTCCTACTGTAGCAATAGTTGTCACTCACTTGTCTCATCTCACGCAAGTCTCTATTCATTTTGATCTTAATACAACCTGCAGATATTATAGTAAAGCAGGACAGTGTTGGTGGGAGAAACTACATTAATCTTTCACCACCCTAATCCTGAAGCAGTTGAGGTCATAATTTTAAGCTTTTAAATTGTAGTATCAGTCCACCATAAACATTGTTTATGTAAACATTGTAGAGACATAGATTTTAGAGTGTCGAAGCCTGTAGCTAAACACACAGATCTATTCATCCTGTCTTAAGCCACTTTAACTTGAAAACTAGAGGGAATCATTGCAGTGGGTGCACAGTGGGAATCTGTTTCATCAGAAAGTGTGAAAATAAGCTATAATTGCACTCACATGATGGCAGAATCTGATTTTGAGAAAGGCAAGTGGCAAGAAAAAAAATGTTGTTTCTTATATAAGGGTCGGGTGTCCGGTGCCTTAAAATCTAAGAACCTGAAAGTGAAGCAGATTCTGAGACATATTCATCAGAGGACAGATTTTGTAAAGCTCACCCCCAGAATAACATTGGAGTTGATTGGATATATGGCATAATTTTTAAGACATTAGCAGTGGTCACACCAAAGTAAAATGAGACTTAATGAGACTAGATTGAAACAATGCAAATTACAGCCTAATATGCTAATTTCAATATCTGGGTTGGAACCACTTGTAATGTTTGTAGTGTTAATAGTTTTTTTAAATAATAGCATACAATACATTCAGTCATCGTCAGTAAGCATTCAATAGCCACTGTGGTCGCCGGTTAGCGCCACCCCTACATGTTACTTCATATGTTCAGGTGGGAAATTCTCTGGCATTTTCTGTGAGTGATTCAAACCTACGATGTCAGCTTTCATTATGCAGTCTGGCCAAGAAAGAAGAGGCCATCTGACTGACAATCAACCAATCATGAATCAGCAGCATGGAAACAGCATGGTTTACTAACACTACATGAGGAAATGCTGTCACTAACACCAACAAATATTGTAAAAACTTTGGTGAAGCTTTTTTCTTTTTTACATTCTTTATATTTTGCTCCAAAAATCTAACTGTGACAGGGTGTTCAAAATTTTCGTTTCCATAGAACTCACGTAAAGAAGTGTACACCATGGATGTGTTGATAGCCAATGAGATTCACACAATGAATTCAATATGGCAAACTACTACATCCAGAAGACACTGTGGTTAACATCACAAACACATACATAGAACCACTTCATTACGATGAATCTAGCTGTGTTTTTGCAGTGTATATACTAAAATCTGAAGATTATTGTTTTACCTTGTGTGAGTAGTGAGGGTCAACAATACGTGCCAAGCCAAAGTCTCCTATCTTTAGCAGCATCTGCTCAGTGTTGATGAAGATGTTAGCTGGCTTCAGGTCACGGTGCAGCACATTGGCTGAGTGGATGAACTTGAGGCCTCGCAGAAGCTGGTAAAAAAGCAAAGTGGCATGGGCCACAGGCAGCGGGCCCTGCTCCAATATCCGGGCCAGATCTGTCTCCATAAGCTCTTGCACGATGTAGATCTCTGTGAGTTGGGCTACGTTCTGGGTAAAGGCTGGCCACATGGGCCCATTGCCTCATACACCCTTACTATGTTCTCATGCTGGAGACGGCATGTGATTTTTACTTCACGCAATGCATGTTTAATGCTTATGGCATCACGCAGTGCCAGCTTCTTAATTGCCACTTGCTGCCCGCTTCGTCTATCAATGGCAGACAACACCAGGCCGGATGCACCCGTGCCCAGGGGTCGAAGGTCATGGAAGTAACTGCCCAGGTCAAAGCCATATCTGAATGCAAAAGAGCTCCACCTGGCCATTGTTCACAGAGGGGTTGCTTTGTGAAGCCTGAGGGAGGCTGAGGAAAGAGGAAAACTTAATTAAGAACATGTTCAAAAAGAGGACCACACTAACTGAATAAATGTTAAATGTTAGTTAATTAGACATCATAATAATTAACATTGTGTTAGGAAGACATTACTGAATACACAATACTGAATACATTTTATGTGTTCATTTTAATTGACTTTTTTTGTCAACTGAAGCAAATGTGTGAAAGAGACATTCAAGTGTACTAAATTCTATATAAGGATTTGTTAGAGTTCAAAACTAATTTGACTCACTTTTAAATAAAATATTTTTAACACTAAATATTAACTTGGTGGAATTACTTTAATAATGTACCTCTTTGACCAAATGCTCTAATTTGCTCTAATACTGCTGTAGCGGATGTCGAGGAGCTGGTAAATGTATTTATAAAGAGATTAGAGTATGAAGCCAAAACTGTTGATCATTACAGCCATCTTTAATTAGCAAGTGCTGGACTGATTTCTACTCTGAATGAAGTCCAAAAATGAGGGTGTTTTTCAATGCACATAGCCAAATTAAAGCAAAAAGCAGTAGGTAGAATACACCACTGTCTTGGTACAGGCTAAGTATTTCCATAGCAACACCCCACAGCCTGATGTGGTCTAATACACATGTACAGCACACAGTTTCTCCCGGGATGTGAGCTCTTATTCCAAAAGCCCCTCCACCTCACTCAAATTGAGTTAAACTCTTGCAGAAGCTCGAGATTGCTTATACTGTTGCAGCTGCACATTAACCTCACACTAGATGCTGAGCTGAAGCTGGTTTCTGTCTGATCCTGAACTGATCATGAACTGAAGGTGATCATGGTGTAATCTAAGAGTTTCTTGTTACCATCTTGGGCTCTGCGTTGGCTTTTCAGCTGCATGCTTGCAGTTATCTGTCAAAGTTTCCATGCATTCACTGCTGAGAGAGAGAAAGAGAGAGGAAGGTTGAATCAAAGACACCCAGTTATACTCAAACAGAAGGCTGAAAGAGCTGGTAACTGTACAGTTATTGGTTTTGCCCATTTTTGAAGTTTGCCTTAAATTGTGGCATTCATAAATGAGACATCATATTGAAACTCTTTTTAGGTGACTAAATAACACATCATATTGAAACTCTGTGTATTGCTCACAGGCTATGAACTCTCTGTTCCTTCCTTAATCACGTGTTCTTGCAATCCTATAAGTCAGAATGTGGTCATGTATAAAAAGCACTGCCCCCATGGTTTTGAGCATCAGCAATCACTTTTTTTTTATCACATCTTAGAGATCAATCGAAAAACAACCAAGAAATAACCTTGCTGAAGTTACAGTGTGTAGCGTTTTGTAAACAGTGTGTAGCTTCAGGCTTGAAAGAAGTCTGACACCACTGTAATTGACAGGATCCAGCAGCCAGTGGAAAGAGAGCATATAACAGTGTAAACAAATGGGAGTAACACAGTCTGGTATATTTCTCTCCTCTAACTCAATCTTTTTTTTCCTCTCCATTTTAAGCAAAAAAAATTCTTCACACTGTAGCTTTTGTAAACAAATGGAAGGAGATTTACATGACCTCAAGTTGAATATAATTCGGTGCTGTTATTTCAATGTTGCACTGTAACTAGCGATAACTAGCATTGACAGCTCTGGTACATTAATTGGAATCTGATATTTGCTTCATACAGCAGCCTAAATGTCATCAATGAATCCCCCTTATCATAGTTTTTATACAAAATGTTGGAAGTAAATTTTATTTTATTGTTTTCGAAAAGTAAAAACTCGATTTCTAAAATTAGATCATCTGTCAGTACAATTGGATATAACGAAAAAGTTGCTGCAGACAATGCTCCACTTTTCTGATACGAAAGCACCTAAAGGTAATACAACCTTAAAAGGTGTGTTTCCTATTTTAAAGTAGCAGTTTTGTCATTTTAGGGCCTTCTTCTACGTGTAAGGTGAAGTGCAATTGCAGTGAAACAACTGAAAAACATTCATCTAACTGACCCCAACCCTCTCTGTTGAAATAACATATCCTTCATTTGTTTAGGTTTTTTTTGTTGTTTTTTTTCCAGCTGAGGGCAAAACTGATATCTGGGCCCTGAAAAAGTAAACAGTAACCTGAAATAAAATAATAAAATGAAAAAAATAGCAAGATCAGTTGCATGGCAGTATAATTTTTCCCCAGGATATCTCTAATGTGATTAATCTAGATCTAAAAACTAACTGCAACTTTGATACTGGCTGACAGTGTGTATAGCGTTTCTGCCTCAGTGCTCCAGGGTCCCTCATTCAATCAAGAACTCCTAATACTGTGGGCGTTTTGAATGTTCTTCCCGTGTTTGTACGTTTCCTCTGACCTCCCACTGTCCAAAACATGCAGGTAGGCTATACTACTGTAAATCACCCCAGGTGTAAATATGTGTGTGTGTGTGTGTGTGTGTGTGTGTGTGCGAGTGCATGGAATGCTGTGATGGACTGGCATCCCATAATAATAATAATAATAATAATAATAACTTATATAGCACCTTTCATCATAAAATGCAGCTCAAAGTGTTTCCCAATGGAGGGTAAATCCAGAGCACATTCTCCTGTCTTGTCTAGTGTTCCCAGGATATGCTCTGGATTCACCCTGACCCGGATAAAATAGTTTCTGAAGATGACTGAAGGAACTTTAGCACCAAGTGCGGATCTATATTAAAGACCTCCTCCTCTCTCTCTCTCTCTCTCTCTCTCTTTCTCTCTCTCTCTCTCACCACACACACACACACACACATACACTTTCCAGTTCTGTATTCCAGTCCTCCAACTTCATAAATAATGCACGCTGCTGTGGCGCTGACTGACTGCTGGTGTTTCAGTGATGGACCTGTGCTGCAGCAGAAATATAACAACATGGGTGGAAGAGGTTGTGAGCATCTCTTCTGGAAGAGAAGTAGGTTATATATCAGTTCAAGAGCTACAAAAAAAAAGGAGACTAAAGAAACCCTCATGACCGCCAAATGTGTTTGAGGTACGAAGTGAAAATGTCCAGACGACCGCCCAGGACAAACTCGTCACACAATTACAGGCTGTTGTCTTTCTCCTCTCCCTGTGTGGGCATGGCAACGTTACACCGCCTAGCATATATTAGATTATACCGCCTATCATAATGAATGAATGAAAGCCAAAAGTGACGGAAGTCGACAGGACAATTCACTGAGATGAAAACGTCCTGCTCAGACGGCAGAGAGAGGTGATATAATAACACTGTAAAAATCCGTGTTTCGGCCCAGCATCCAGTGACAGAAGTACAAAGGGAACGATGCGCGAGCTTACCGTACTACACTTCAGGCTTCTTCATGGCTCTTACGCTTCTCTGTGCAAAGAACAGATTGTTGTCACGGGTTTAATCTGATCATATTCCCCCACAATATCTCATCAGTAATTGTGTAGCACCGATGTAGTCTGAGATATCGCGGGCAGAGTATGCGCCCTGTTATCAGCTCTGCTTCTGCGTCAGGAATTTTCCGCCTATCAAATCATCATATTACATCTGCCCCTGTGTGATAAGACTGCCTGCGAGCCTCGTGTTGGGAAAACTCTTCTCCAAGCCGTTTCTTTTTCCCCCCGCATTGTCTTCCACACTGAGTTTCCTCAACGCTTCTCTTTCTCCAAACTCGCTGCTGGTAACCCCCGGTGTGACGTCACGTTCCGCCCGTTGATCTGGACACCTGCTCGCGCCGACATGAAACCAAACGTAGCTCGCGAGCAGCCGAGTCCAGCGACCAATAGTGACCGAGAGACAGGAGGCGCGAGCGCTGTGATTGGCTGCTGATCTGGCCGTGAGTTTACAAAGCAGCGTTTGCTTCTCTCGGTAAAGCGCACTTGAGAGACTGGTAATCGAAATGAGTGGTCCTGCGACAGGAAAGATCCAGTGAACTGATCTACTAGATATAGATAGACAGATAAAACACGTGCTAAAAAAAAAATAATAATAAAAATACGGAAGATGTGAATAATCCGGATTAAAAAGTTTACATGGAGTACAACATTTTGCATGGCTTTAGGACAAAATGAACAAAACAAATAGATTAAATTGACAGACTGTCCTTCCAGATGTTCCTTCCATTATCCGAAGTGACAGAAATACTAAATGTGATATAATTCTTTCCCAACTTACTTGCCCATCCTTTATTACGGGGCCTACAACCACTTTGCATATTCTCTTATAAGCTTGTAGAGTCTTTCAGTTGTAATAATCCACCCTCAACATATAGAAAATATATCGAAAATATGTATAAAATTAGATAGGACTTGTAATCAATGTGTGTAACTCACTTCTGGATGAAGTGTATTCAATATGTAAACTGCATTTAGAATTACTCCTTAAAGTATAATCAAATAATGTGTATGGGTTAAAAAGCATAATCTATATGTATAATCAATAGTTAGAAGCATAATCTAACTCCATAGAATAATGGTTTACCAAGTAATATTCTGAGTATGGATTGAGTTAGAGGAATTCTGTGTCTTACTAAACAGTGGACCTAATTACTTTCTGTGGCTAATCTAAAACTATAAGACACATCCAGCAGGTCGTCTTCTAAGTGTGTAAAGTGTGAACCTGTGTTTGTTTAAACTCAGTTTCACCTCTAAATGTGTAAATTAGAGGTTTTGGGTTTTGTCTAAAGCAGACTTACTTTGTGGTAGTAAAACCAGAGCTTGTGTTTATCTAAATGCAACTTCACTTTATGGTAGTAATTTGGACACATTCCAGAACTGGCTTTCTAAAACAGAGCCTCTTAAAATTGTAAATCGGTGACAAAAGAAAAGATAAGAATCAACAGAAAGGTACCAAGATGCGGCTATAGGATGAAATATGTGACATGGTAAACAAACCCAGGTCTGGTAAAACTTTTAAAGAATACACAACTGGCTGTGCATGCGCCACAAAGATAAGGTATCCTATGGATATGAATAATTAGTTAAAGCAGTGGAGATTGGTCAGTTCTAAAAAGAAACGTTGAATGCCACACCTAGGACATAGGTTTACTGTTTTGGGAAGTATATAAAGACATGTTTGTATATGTACAAGTTGGACTCTCTGCAGACAGTCACACATTGTTGGTTTCCAATAAAGTTGATTACGTTTGACATCTACAAAACTCTCTGTCTTTGAAGTTCTTGACTTAGGCTAGAAAGGTTGATTTTATCCACAACAAACACCACCCGCCTTCTTCCTAACAGGTCTGTTCTAAGCCTCACAGGTTGTTTAGCCAACCTTTTAGCACTCTTCACGTATATAACATTGCCAAATGTCATGTTGAAATCAGGCCTGGAGACAGAGAAGGTCATGACAATTAGACCAAATCTGCATAAGTATTAAAAATGGAAAGAGTTTCTGTCCATGTTCTCCCCATGTCAGCATGGGTTGCCTCTGGTTTCCTTGCACCTTTAAAACATATTTGTAGGTGGGCTGGGATATCCACCTCTACCTTGACCAGGACCTGACAGTGAATGAGTGAGAGTATTTTTCAGACTTTCGGTAGAATCTACATTTATGACATTTGGCAGACGCCCTTACCAAGAGCGACTTACATTTATCTCATTTATACAACCCTTGCTCAAGGGCCCAGCAGTGGCAGCTTTGCAGTGCTGAAATTTGAACTCACAACCTTCTAATCAGTAGTCCAATGTCTTAACGCCTTCTAATCAGTAGTCCAATGTCTTAACCACTGTCCACAACTAGAGTCTAGTTATTTCAGTTGAAAAAGCAGTAATTATTGTAAACTTAAACTTATTGTAAACTTGAAAACACACATGGCCCCCTGAGAACAGCATTTGAATCTATATTTGATAAACTGGGCATTATTACAATATGATTTGGCCTACTCACTTATAGAGGCAACACCCTTGATCTAATGCTGACCTTCATTTGGCATGAATATAGAAAACACTTTCAGTTTATTTATTGAAATTTCACAGATAAATTGACTTTGATTGATTCACCCTCTGACTCCACAGAACTTGATCAAGTGACTGAATGCTTAGAGTCAATGTTTTACTCTAAACGAGATTTCCCAAAATTGTCTTATTCCTGCTCCTGTGAATAATCTTTCCTGGATACCACAGACTTGTACTTACTAAGAACTGCTGCTTTAATCACAATGATGTCCTGTGCACATCTCAGGGCTCCTATTCAGTCATAACAAACATAAATTCAGCACACTTCATGCTGTTTGTATTTTCTTTGTACAACTGTATAGTGTATAATCATGTATAATCTGGTGTCACCCAGAAAAGGATGGGTTCCTAATATATAAAATCTTCGCAAAAAACCTATTTATCAGCCATTATTTTGTCTTAGCAAGAGAACTCATTAATGAAACTCTGTTCTGAAATTTCTTGCCAAAGCCTTTCCCAGAAATTCCTGTGAATATTAAGGCTACCTTTTTCCAATACAGTCATTCCAAAGGAATAATGTCCAAGATTAGTCAGAGTGAGAAGTCAGTCAGGACACTGATGGATCAGTTATGCTCTCCTGCATGGATGCAGAGTATGTGGAGTGGGCAGCAGGAGGGCTGGCTGCTCTCCCAGTCACTCATCATCAGAAGCGTCAGGTTACTTCACTGTGGGATACCAAGAAGGAATAAATAAATGAAGAACTGATCTGAATGTTCCTCCTTCAAACTGCTTTGTATGCTCTCTGTGGGAGTGACCTGCAATGGAGAGACTTTTCAAGCTTTCCGGTGACTGGGCCACAACTGTACAGAGAATCTATTACATGGTTTCACAGTGCAGGGTGCAACAAGATAGGGGCCATGTTATGCCATGGAATGCTTTTACTCAGTACACAAACGTGTGTACTTGATATACATGTAGGTGGTGCCTAGGAATCAAAAATCTAGATATGGTTTGGATAGGATGCTTAAATAAAAACCTAGCTTTCATTTTATGTAAATAAAAATTAATTGAGTAATAAAAGTTTTTTTTATAGCTCACATTGCTGGGAAATTCACTTCTATAAACATCTTTTAATCAGGTTGAATTAATTGGAATGTTTTCATTCATTCACCTTCTGTAACCACTTCCTGGTCAGGGTTGTGATGGATCTGTGAAGCCTATCCTGGATGTCAAGTGAAAATCCACCATCAGTGGGATGGCAGGCCCTCAAGGGACAGACAGACAGCTCACTCGCTCACTCATACACACAGTGTAAAGCAAAAGGTTCCCAACCCTAGTCCTAGTGTATGCCCTGTCCTGCATATTTTAGTGTTTTGCCTGCTCCCAACACACCTTATTCAATTACTCAGCTAATTAGCACCAAAGCAGGGACCAGGGATGGGAACCTGTAGTGTGAGGAACCTAGGGAACATAAAGGTGTGTGTGTAAGCTGAAATTCTGATCTGTCGTCTCATTCATCTTTTGATCTCAGGTGCAGGCGCAGGTGGTAGAGCGGGTTGTCCACTAATCGTAGGGTTGGCGGTTCGATTCCCGGCCCGGGTGACTCCACATGCCGAAGTGCAAGATCCTGGGCAAGACACTGAACCCCAAGTTGCTCCTGATGGCAAGCTAGCGTGGCAGCTCTGCAACCATCGGTGGGTGAATGAGACACAGTGTAAAGCGCTTTGGATAAGTGCACATTTACCATCTTCAATGTATTACAAAAAAACAATACATAAATACACACACAGTCCCCTCTAAAAGTATTGTATCAGCAAGGCCACTTATATTTTTTGTTGTAATACATTGAAGACATTTAGATTTGAGATCAAAAGATGTATGAGACAACAGATCAGAATTTCCTCAACTTTAATTTCCTCAAATTTACATCTAGACATGTTAAACAACTTGGAACATCACACCTTTTGTTTGAACCCACCCATTTTTTAAGTGATTTCTCCAAAAACATGTGACTGATGGGTGTTTCTTCCTGCCCAGGTGTGCCCTGTTAAACTGATTGTTTAAACAATTAATACCCTTATTTTAAAAAACATTTTCTCAAATTAAAATCAAAATGTCTTATTTGTACAACAAATGCAAAAGAATTGGCCTTGCTGTTCTAATACTTTCAGAGAGGTCCGTATATCTAAAATTTGTTCTATACACCAACACATTTCTGCATATGTATAAACAAATTCCACCATCCGCTGGTCATTCTACTTATAAAAAGAAATGCATATACAATATTGTACACGTTTTAAGGGTTACTAGACTTAAATACACATTACACGTGAGATTCTTTGCACATTTATTCTTATTCAATTGAGCAATTCATACTTGTACCTTGTATAAATTATTATGCTTAGATTATTTCTATCAAATGCAGCACTGGATATTATGGTTACAAAATAAGACCATTTGAACATAGTTGTCATCTGACTGCATTGGAAATGACAGTATTCTAGAAAGAAAAATTGTCAATACGCAACAGAATGCAGATGGCCATCTCTCCAACAGATATCTACTGAATTGAGCAGCAATTAAGGCTTAATTAACTTCTGATCTCTTGTGACACATTCTCTGTCACCAGATGTTCAAATTTCCATTATGACAGAGAATGCCTAAAGTTTGACCAAGAATTTATCTGAATGCTCAAACTTCCACAGAAGTTAACCTGAAAAGTGCCAATTTAAAAAAAAAAAAAAGCTTAAAATGGTCTCACACATTTATTTAAGACTTTAATTTTTATTTATTATTTCATTGTCAGTGCAATTAAAACTCAGCAATTTGGCATTTAACATGTGATCTCTGATGCTTAACAGCTTTTGCAGCAAAAATATTTTCAGCAAAATCAAAATGGCCAATTAACAATTAAACATGAAAAATGCATCATTACATACAGTGTACATTTGGACATTTACATTAACACCACCTACAAACTAAAACATTTAGTACTTAAACTTAATCATGATCCATTCAGAAACTATAATATAAGAAGTCAGTACAGGCAACTTGTAGAACTCCCTTTACTGTTTGAATCTAAAATTCATAGGCAAGTACATGCAAGTGCGTGATTCAGAAAAGTTAAGGGAAAAACACATACTAAGGTGCACTGTAAGGCACAAGTCAACAGTATTCACCATTAATAATAATAAAAAAAAAACTGCTGCATTTTTGGCCTTTATCAAAGGGTTGGTACTTTAGTGAGATTCTCTACTGTACTCAAAGACTACAGTAAAAATCTAAATACTGTACCAGTAAAAGGGACCAAACCCCCCAAAAAAACAAAAAAAAACAGGCATGTGTGAAGTAGGTCACTGCTGAGGTTGTGATAAATGTCAGACTTTTTCTATAATGATCCTGAAGTGCTTTACAGGACCTTTTTATGAATACAATGGCTGGTAGTCATTTCTGGAGCTTCGGCAGGCGATCACACAAATGCTGATCATGCCAAAGAACTGAAGAAAAAAAATAAAATAAATCAATACAAATGCAGCCGTTTCCACACTAAACCCACACAAAGTACTACACCATTACTAGTAACTGAACTGAACAAAACAGACTGGGCAAAGGTGGGGTACAAATTATAGGTCTAACATACCTTTATGATGGCAAATCCCATGATGACAAACATGGCATAAGTCAGCACATTCTGCAGCAGCTCCTCCAGTTTAGTTTTACACCCCTATAATAATACAGAGAATTAACTGCAGAGTTGAGAATAAAGAACTTAACTTCTCACCAAAACATAAAAATACCGTAAATGTTAAGATCATAATCATTTAATGTGTAAAATAATGCCTTCTGAGGAGTTCTGCTTACGTGTGTATTCAGCACTTCTGGATGGTTGAACTGTCCAGTGCAGGTGGTGTTTGCTTTGCAGCATGAATGAGGCACAGAATTGTTATGTGAACTAAACCAGGGCCTACTTGACCAGTCAGTGTAGTTCAGCACCCCACAACATTCCAGCTGTAAGAAAAGAGAGACATACAGGACATCAATGAGAAAGATGAGAGACATACAGGAAATCAATGAGAAAAAGAATTGTGCAGCCATTCTGTTGTATTTTAATCATGTATTTAATCATGTACCAATTATAACAATTGTTTACCTGAGTCTGCAAGTAATCCACTGCCCTGGTTTCAGACTCATCACCGTACTTCTCGAAAACTTCATTCATTGTCTTTTCCAAGTCTCCATTTATCTGTCGGTATATTCACAGTCAGAAATCATCCAGAGAGAAATTGTGACCTTAGTATCACAAGGTTCTACCTTGGTTAGGAATGAATATGGGATAAAACCTTATAATACTAAAGGTCACAAAATGCCAAACCAAAACCACAAAAGTACAGATCTTGTATAACAGCAGCTACCAAAACAGGAAAACTTACCCTGCCTTTGTAGATGATGCCAAACACAAAGGCAGTAACCTCCGCAGCAAACATCAGTAAAATGAGGAGTAGGAACTGAATGCAAAACAAAATGCACATGAACCTAGGTAGCATTAAAACAATACTTCTCCATTTTATTTTAAAACTGAAACTCAAAGCACTGTGTTTATTATTTATATCCTGTCAGTGATGTGCTACTGGAAAGTCCCATACTTACAAAGCCTAGGCCAACTTTAGACTCCCTCAGAGTTGCACAGCAGCCAATTATGCCTATGATGAACATAACCACAGCCACAGCAATAATGATGGCTGCAGGGATAACGGAGTATTTGTCAACCCTGAAGTCATCAAAGTTCTTGTAGCTGCTTATGACATAAGCGCCGACATATGCAAGAGCCGATCCTGCAGCCTGGAGGAAGACAACATTAAAAAGAGAACTTCTATGAAACAAACATCGCAAGTTGTGAAATGACTGTATAACAAACACACGCGCATGCCCGGACCTCAATACAGTTATGTGAACAAAAACAAGTACACACATGGAAATTGTTGGCCATTTTGACATATTTGGACAAGAAAACATTTGATCATCTTTGAAACAGGGCCTATTAATGAAGTTGATATATTTGAACAAAACCACAAGGAAAATTAGCATTTTTCAATCATTTATTCAACAGAAATATCAATATAGGTGAGATTCTTCTGCTGAGAAAGTAAGTACACCCTTGGCCTCAGAGGCTAGTGTTGCCCCCTTTAGCAGAAATAACTTCTTGTAGGTGTAACTTCTTGCATAATTGTGCACCAGGTTTGCTGGAATTTTTGACCACTCTTCTGTGCGATATTCTTTCAGATGCAAGATATTTGAAGGTTTTCGTGCATGTACTGCCGGCCCCCCTGGCAGTCGTTTGAAATGTGCGCCATTTATAGATGATTTTCCTTACAGAGGAATGATTTCAAATCATCTAGAGATCATTTTAAATCCCTTGCCAGTCTCCTAGGCATCAACAACCTTTTTTTCTGAAGGCCTTATAGAACTCTTTAGATCTTGGCATGATGACACACCTCAATAACAAAGGGAACACCAGACACTAGATATGAGAGGGGTTTAAATAGGAGAGGTTCCACCTGCACTCCCTACGCAGGTGGAACCTCATCTACAACACCTGACTGTATGGATTTGCAGGTGTGATAAATGTAGGTGTATATTTACTTTTTCATGTGACTGATCTGATTTAAAATGTCAATTTTATGTGTCATCTAATAGAGCATATCAACTTCATTAATAGGCAGTTTCAAAGAGGATCAAAAGTTTGCTTGACCAAATAAATATTGAAAAACACTATGGGGGTAGTTATTTTTTCACATGACTGTATGTTCCTGTGTCATCTATGAGCAAATGAGTCATCTAGAATAATAATAATGCAAGAGTTGCTATTCTGCCTGAAATATGTGGTTCATCCAAACACCACATGATGCAGTCCTCTTACAGCAAGACCCAGATCTTGGTCATGAGACTGAAAAGTAATGTTGCGCCACTAATCTTCAATGGAACTCTGGTCTTGTGCCTCAGATATCAGCGTAAAGCCCTAAAGGCCTTGGGGGATGTTAATACAATATGATCTTTATTGGTATTCCTTGTTAGTTTTTTATTTTTTTGTCATCATATACTATTAAGGTAGTGTTTTTTTTTTGTTTTGTTTTTAAGAGAGAGTAACATTTGTACAAAATGTTATTGTACAAAGTTACACTTTCAGCCCACTGATTAAAATAAAAACAATGGGCAGTTCTGCCTGAAAGAAGCTGACCATGAGAACTAATACTCACTCTTCATCAGTTCTCTTATAGGCTCTAGAAAAAAAAAAATTACTGGGAAGGGTGTCACCCTGAGGCAAACAAAAAGTACCTGAAACCTTTTCACGATGTTATCATGGCCCTTAAGTAGCCTCCAAAATACTGTGCTTTACCATTACGTCATTACATTTACAATTAAACAAGCCCAAGCATACACCAAAGCAGGACTGAATAAGCTAAAATCAATGTATCAGAACTCGTTCTTTGTTTCTGCCAACAAAACAAAAACTATTCACTTCACTATAGATGGATGGATAGATAGATGGAGGTTACTCTTCATGATATATAGATAGACAGACAGACAGATAACTCTTCACGATATATAACAGACAGACAGATAGATTACTCTCCATGATATATAGATGGATAGAGGTTACTCTTCACGATATAAGGGTTACTCTTCACACACACACACACACAATATATACACACACACACACACATATATACACATATATACACACACATATATATATGTATGTATATGTGTGTGTGTGTATGTATGTGTGTGTGTGTGTATATATATATATATATACACACACACACACACACACACATATATATATATATATATATATATATATATATATATATATATATATATATATATATATATATATATATATATATGTGTGTGTGTGTGTGTGGTGTGTGCGTGTGTTGCTCTTCACTATAAGGGTGCCACTAAGCAAATGTTTGTTATTAGCCAGACGGCTGTATCGATTTTTGCGAAGTCACACGACAAAATTCACCCAAACGTGACGTGAATTAAAGGACGATTTGAGAAAATAGTGTCCAAATTCAGCCCACAGATTTAATCGGCAGTCAGATTAATCGGTAAAACGTTCAACATTTTAGCAGCATGCTATTAGCTACGGTTTCGTTTGCTAATGGCTTTACGAGAAGATACTCACCCAAAATATGAAACTGAGCAACAAAAGGACGGATTTCGAGGCTATTATCCCGCAGTCCATGTCTGCTGTAGGTGGTGGTGCTGCGTGTGGTACTGAAGTTCCGAGGCGCTTATCGAGCAGACAACACAATCTCACAATCTCCAGTGAAGCGTGTCCTGGCTCCACAAAGCCACGTGACCGACAGCAAACGAAGCCTGACTTTCTGTCCAATCAGGTGCGTGGGTCGCTTTGCGTGTCAGAATGCTCGGACCCCAGAACTTCCTTTACTAGTCCTCTTCGGTTCAGTCTGATTGGTTGATTTGTACATTGACAGTTGGATCATCAAAACGTCACATTAAAATTATCACTAATTATTTGTTGTTGTTGTTTCTTTTGATTTGTTTTGCTAATTTGGTGTTGGTATTTGGGATAGGGGTTTGGGGTTGGTGTTTGGTGAAGAGGGGAATGTTAAGCTTTAACAAAAGTTTAACATTTATTATTTATTTACAGTATATAAACAATGGCATCAGACAAAAAAGGAGAAAAGAAATAAAGAAAGTATTCCCTTGTTTGGGAACATTTTCACTTTACAACTGTGATTTTGCAGGATGCTCCCGATGCGAGTCAAACAATCCCATGATGCAACGGGACTAGTGCGAACGAACTCAGAAAAAAAAAACGCGGAAGACAGCGTCGGCTCTTTTGAAGCATTAAATCTTGGTTAAACAATACTTGTTAAATTCGAATAAATTGTTAACTTGTATAACATTTGACGTCGAATGTCACATGACAATGCTAACATGGTGGATGTGTTATGTCCGGGATAGTAGTCATAATACACACACACACACACATACGTACGTACTGTCATAGAATGCGATTTCGGACGCAGCCGAGTGTATGTGTATAATCTGTGGTCAGATATAAATAAATATGCCATTCCTAATAAAGTCAAAGAAACTGACTTTAAAATAATAAATAAATATTGTCCATGTAATGACTTTATTGGTAAGTTTGATGAAGGGTTTTCGCCATTATACTATTTTTTTAAAGAGGAATCGGAAACAATCTTACATTAATTTTTCAGTTGTTATTATAATAAACTATTCTTGTCCACAAATTTCTTTGTTTCTTTTTGAGTTGTTTAACAAGTTTGTCACTATAACTGATAGAATGGTTTTGTTAATGGGGTGTGATACTGGTTTATTGGAAATGAACAATATAATTTAAATTCTTATTTTATTTGGGAAATATCATATACGTAAAGCAAAGTATATGCTAACTGTACCAAATGGTAGACTATTTTCCACTGACTTAAAGAATTTTTTTTTTTTACGATCCTCTAATGTCAATACAGAACAATCGTAAAGCTATTAAGAAATCTCGGCTGTTGAAATGGATACTTGATGTATTAGATGTATGATTGATTTTTATATGAGATGCAGAATTTTGATTTGTGTGTTTTATAGAATCAAGTGTTTTTGTATGACTTTGTATTCCCCTACTGTTATTTTATTATTATTATTATTATTATTATTATTATTATTATTATTATTATTATTATTATTATTATTATATAAAAGGTGTATGTGTATGTTGTGTTCTTGTATAACAAGTATTGTCCAGGTGATGGCACTGTGGGTCTATATAGGCTTCTACCTATAAAAGGCGGAGAACAAGAGACTGTCACGCTGCTTCTTGTAATGTGATATGCTTATCCAGTGGTGTCAAACTCATTTTAGTTCAGGGGCCACATACAGCCTAATTAGATGTCAAGTGGGCCGGGCCAGTAAAATCATAGTATAATCACCTATAAATAACAAGAAGTCCATGTTTTTACCTTTGTTTTCATGCAAAGACATTTATATTTAATGAAATATCCTTTTATAAAAAATATCATGAACAACCTCAGATTTCTTAAGACAAACATGTGCAATTTGGTTCTGATTATCATCCATATATGTGCATTACAACTGCTCACAGTGTTTGTACAAATGCAAAAAAAAACTGAACTGAAAAATATAGTATTTCACTTTAAAATTTATGCATTGCATGAACAATAGGATTCCACCAAACCAAACTCTTTTGTACTGAAGCTGTTGACTAACATTAAATTGCACTTTTTTAACTATTACCCATTCATCTCTGTGAATAAATAGGAAGCGGTTAATTTTTCATGGAAAACTTACACTCTGTATCCACTTTTCTGCTTTTTGGCAGACATTTTGGCTAATGAGGGTGTGGGGACGAGTAGAAAATAGAGTAGACTACTCCGTGATAACAAACAGCAGACGTCGCATTGCTGCCATCTGCTGTTCAGTCCCAGAGATGTGCCGCGTCTTTTACCCCTAGCGGATAATTTAGGAATAGCATTTTATTAAAATGACAGTTGTTTTTTTATGCATATTTTTTTTCACTTTCAAAATTTTGCTGCGGGCGGATTGACTCTAGCGGGAGTTTGGCCCCGACGTTTGACACCCATGGCTTATACTGTTGCTTGTCCTCCTGGGCTGTAGTTATTAAAAAACAAATCTCTGAAACTTACAAGCGACTCTTAATGCTTACCAGGATTTAACTCTACACAACAACACTACAGTGTACATTATTCTTCTATTACATCACATGGAATTATACTGGCATTTATTGCCACACTTTAATGGGTAAATGAATTTTCAGAGGGCGTTAGGCTTTTATTTGAGCACATAACATTGAAACTACTCTATCTATGTATTCTGTGATCGCTGCTTCCTCCGACGGAACCTGTTCCACAGCTTTTTGACAGCTTTAATTTTTTTTTTTACTAACCACCAGATGGCGCATGTTTTCGACATGCTCGAAGCTTTGAATCTTTTCCCGGAACAGTCAAGGGAAAACCTCAGTGCTTTATGAGACTTCATGTCTCCATTTGCCCAACGTTTATGCATACCTAAATAATGTGCGCTACTCTCTAAAAAGACCCAGCCTCTGCACGCATCTATATCGACGCTTGTTTGGTCTTCAGGGTTGCCAGGCCTTTGCAGGAAACCACCCCTCTCACACACGCCCAAATCCATGCACTGTCTCAATAAGCTAAACACGGCTTTAAAAGTTCAACATTATGTCTATTGGAATGACCCCGAATAAACATTTCACCATGGTTTTAATAATAATAATAATAATAATAATAATAATAATAATAATAATAATAATAATAATAATAATAATAAAACCCACGAGAAGAAGTAACCCAATTCACTTAGACAACATGCATCTTAAGATAAGATAGATAACCTAGATAAGAGAACGGATGTGAGATAACCAGTGCTGGAAATGGCAGAGTTCCAATATAATATAATATAATATAATATAATATAATATAATATAATATAATATAATATAATATAATATAATATAATATAATATAATTTTGTGTATGTGTGTGTGTGATTGTGCCCTGTGATGGACTGGCATTGTGTCCAGGGTGTACCCTGCCGTGTGACCGTTGAGTCCTGGAATAGGCTCCAGGTTCCCCGCGACCCTGAAGACAGGAATGAGAGGTTGAAGATGGGATAATATAATATAATATAATATAATATAATATAATATAATATAATATAATATAATATAATATAATATAATATATAACATTATACTTATATCATGTCTCGTCCAAGCAATATGCTTTCTTGAGTATCAATACAGGTAAATAAAATGACAATGAACAACATTTATGAATTATGTGTGGAACAAAACAAACACAGTTCATTCAAAAGGATCTCTACTTGGAGAGAATTAATAAACATGTAGGTCAAGGATATAATAGTTAGCAAGCTATGATAGTGAAAATAAATTAAGATGAATAAGGGAGATCAAATTAGTCAATCAAATAGTCGATCAAATTAATAATAATAATGATAATAATAATAAACAAGCCATGATTTGATGACCAGGTATTAAATCATTATACGTGTCATGGCGAAAAAACAGCCGTTATCATTAACAGGACAGGACAGGAAGAGGAGGAGGACACTGACATGACAGCTTTGTGGAATAATTTTTTGTTAGGTAAGACACTTTTTTCCTGATTATGTTGTGCAGTTAATGTTTGTTTATTGTAAGTAGTCCTACTGTATGAAACATAGCTTTGTTTTGGGCAAATGTGTTTTGTGTGCTCTGAGGTGACCCCACAGTAGGCCTTCTATAAGCTGATAGAATGTGCAATCTATAAATGTTTCCCTTTGTACCGATAATGCTCACTGCTATAAACGTGTTATGTCTCTGTACCAAGTGTGAGCTATTACATAAGCCTACCAATCAGCATTGAATATCGTTGGCTTTGTGAGATTCTAGAAAGAGTTTTATGTGTTTGTAAGTTCAGGAACTGGCACCTTTTGTGTGCCACCTGACTTGCCAGATCACTACTCTCTTATGCTGTGTCTAAAACCGCTCCCTATCTCCTATATAGTGCACTATATAGAGTGTCGGCCATTTTGTAGTGGTCCGAAGTGAACAACTTAATTCCCTACATTCGTTCACTCACTTATACCCACAATGCACTCTGATTTCGAGTGTACATCCATCTGATGTTCACTTGCACACGCATTGCTTCCCATAATCCAATACAAGACAGTGATAAAACGCAAAAGAAAAAGAAACATGGCGGATGGGAAGATGGTGGTGGCAACTTTAACAAATGCGAGTGTAACTTTTATTAATTAAATTACATCTGTATCAAGATATTTCGACGCGAAATGAGAGATTATTGATTGATTGGCACAGTATTTATTTTCAGCTACTTAGTTTGCGATTTAACTTAACTTTTAAATGACCAACTGTACACATCAAATGATAGTTTGGTGGATTGTTCACTTTTATTAATTAACACAATCACAGTACAGTATTCACATACATATTAGAAAAGAATGTATTGCCTTTTTAATTAAGTTAAGGATGGATGGGGAATGAAAAAGTGAGTACACCCCTCACATTTTTGTAAATATTTGATTATATCTTTTCATGTGACAACACTGAAGAAATTACACTTTGCTACAATGTAAAGTAGTGAGTGTACAGCTTGTGTAACTGTTAGATTTCCACTCATCTGTTTCCTTTCAATAACAGTGTAAATTTACTGTCCCCTCAAAATAACACACAGTCATTAATGTCTAAACCACTGACAACAAAAGTGAGTACACCCCTAAGTGAAAATGTCCAACTTGGGCCCAAAGTGTCAATATTTTGTGTGGCCACCATTATTTTCCAGCACTGCATTAACCTTCTTGGGCATGGAGTTCACCAGAGCTTCACAGGTTGCCACTGGAGTCCTCTTCCACTCCTCAATGACGATATCACAGAGCTGGAGGATGTTAGAGACCTTGTGCTCCTCCACATTCTGTTTGAGGATGCCCCACAAATGGTCAATAGGGTTTAGGTCTGGAGACATTCTTGGCCAGTCCATCACCTTCACCGTCAGCTTCTTTAGCAAGGCTTTCTTTAGCAAGGATGGATGGATGGAAATAAGCCTAATAGTAGCCTAAATAAACACGACAAGCAGTTGTTTTTGTTCTCTTTATCAACTAGTACCATAAACGTGACAAATGTTTATTTGACAAACAGTGAGAAAATGAACTTTATTGTTTTATGATGCAATAACAATAATGTCCACGACAGACTGCTATCTGAGTCAGTATCAGTGTCCGAATTCGCTCACTCATTTTCCTTCACTTCTTCCCCTTTTAGTGGACTCAAATGTCATTTGCTATATAAGGAACAGTGAAATTAAGCACTGACACACACCTTCAGAGTCCTTCAGAACACCAAACTGCCAAATGTTCTGCCTTTATAGAAGTAGTCACACTTCCTGATGATTAACTAATTTTGTGGATTTCATTAGTAACACCTAGCTGCTAATTACTCTCTTCATGATTGTGGAAATGTGGAAACTGACCGACTACATATTGAAATCTGTTGTGGTTTTTTTGTTGTCACCTGAGGTCATCTTTTTTATAGAATTTGGTGAGGACCACATAATTGTTATTTCCATCCATCCATCTTCAACCGCTTATTCGGCCCTGCTAAATAAAAATACAGAATTGAAGGAGGGTGTACTTTTTTGTTGTCATGACTGTATGTGTGTGATGGTCTGTTGTCCACAAACTTTAGTGTAAATTGTATTTTGTATAGTTTTGCTTTCAGGACAAAATAAGACTGGATGTTAAAGTTCTAGAACCTGAAGAAGGTGATACCTATGTAGCAACAGAACAGACTTCATGGAGTGGCATGTTTGGTTGTCAGTCTCTGCTTAGACAACCACTAAACTCATGCACACACACGCACACGCACACGCACAGACACATATACACATACGCACACACAGGCACACACACAAGAATATCAGCACGGCTGTCAATACCTGTGACACTTGGCCTGGGGACAAATCAGAGCTGATAATCAGTATTCAAAACCAGTGAAGGATATTATTAATTATTTTAGAGAATTTCTCATGTCCTTAGACATTTGCAATTATTATTGCATGTTAGACATAAAACAGATCAAGTTCTAGATTATGTGCTCAGGAGGAAAGTGGTAGATCTTGTTGGTCTGGTTAGGAAACTTTAGAAACTTGTTTATTAGAGCCAAGTGCAGTTACAGAGTACAACAGTTACACCATAAAATTCCAGAAACTAAGCAAGATAATTTACATTATGAAAACCGTGTCTTAATGTCAAGTATATGTGCAATTATGGTGCAATATATGCAATTAAATATGCAATTAAGGTGAAATTATGTGAGACTCTTGATAATGTTTGACATTTACTAAAAGTTATAGCAGTATTATATATACACACACACACACACACACACACACACACACACACACACAGTAATTAATATAATATAAAAATACTATAATATAAATTGTCTGGTGAAAAAATACTTGAGTAATTACTTTACAAAATACTTTTTGCTTCAAATGACGCAACTAATCAGATTTTTTATGATTCTAGAAAACTATTTTTCTTGTTCTATAATAACAGTAAATACCTGACTATAAACCTTTAAACCTTTATTTTGTGACTCGAAAATGTACAAATATTTTATTTAGAATGTAGAATATAGAAAATACTACTCAGCTTCTTAAAACATGTTAAAGACTTAATTTGTTACCAAAATATCCCTCAACATGGCAAGGAAGTGCTAAAGTAGACCTACCATTTCTGATGAATCGATTCTTGAACAATTAAAAAATCTGAAACTATTGGAACGGAAAGGCCAATACTGTCTTTTAATTGGCTTTAGTTTTCCAAATAAATGGCTTATAGTCTTCTTAAATGCATGAAATGAACATTATCCATATTTACTTCTGTCTTTTAGTCCTCATCAATGTCTATTACATATTGCACTGTAATTTCCTGAAGGATCTGTGTTTCATGTTTATCCATTTCCATGCAATGTGCTAAACAGTTACTCACCAACTAACAGTTTGTTACTTTTCACATCTGAAAACTAGTCAGTTTTCATGCCAAAGTCAAAATTCATTACTGCTGTGTTAAATATTACTACAATTTAGCTTTCTAAAATAATGTCATAAATAAAAAGTACAGTAGTTTTGAAGAGTTGGGAAAAACCCACAATATATAAATGCTCAATAATGTACTTTGGTGGCAAATTTTCCAGGTCAGTCCTGATAACTGGAGCTGATAACTGACTTGAAGATTGAAATCAAATACATTAATCAAATTCATATCTAGCACAGACTCAGATGTAATCAAACATACAGTAGGAGAGTCAAACATGTCTTAACAAGTCTGTCTAGAACTGGATCTACGTTGTTATGTAGTGGCAAACAACTAAGATTTAAGAATAGACTATTGGTCTGAATATTGACTCTTCTATGATAATAAGCACTTGTGAGTCAAACACAGTTATATTAATTATATTTCTCTTTGCCTACATTCCATTATATTTTTCACTATCAGATACTCTCAAATCTTTTAAACACAAATACAAGATTTAATAAACAATTTGACATATCAAACTGTTATATTTTGCTAAATACCACACAAGCCGATATTGCTGTTAGCATACTGCCTCTGTCCATTGTCACGTATCTGGAAACCTGGACTCCCTTTCCCATCAGCCACTGCACTGTACCACATGACCACATGCACCACCACATGCACCTGATTCACGTTTTGGTTAATGAGCACTGGTTTCTTGTCTTGCGTTGTTGTAGACGCATGTCGTTTATGTCTCAGTGTTTTGTTTCTTGCCACAGTGTTTTGCCAAGTGTCTTAGTGTCTTGTTTCATAGTCTGTTTGTTTATATTAAATGTTTAAGTCTGCACCTGCTTCTGCCTCAACCGTGATTCGTGACATTAATGAGGATTTCTTCTTTTGTTTTTACTATCAATATTTCCTCATTCTAGTAATTTTAAAAACACTGTGATCACATAAGTGATTTTTTGTTTAAAGCTAACAAACATCTAGACAGAACTTCCAAACATGAAGTTACAAATATCCAGAACTTTGTTAAAAAGAGGATGTGGTTAAAAATCTTATGACTTTTTTAACGGAAATGAAACTAAAAGAAATGCTGTTTGAAAGTTTACAGATGAAGATAACTAAGACCCGCCTATCACGTGAGAACAAGATTATATAATGCTGATATATCTCTCTTTAATGATTCACAGCAGTCTCTCCTGATAATCATGGGCTCAGAATGCCTCTCTCTGTTGGCTATCATTGCATGTATCAGTACTGCTGATTTTCATCCACTTATTCGTTCAAGCAATGGGCTTCGTGAGTGCCGCAAAACCCTTAGTGCACCAGCACTTGAGGTTCTCCCTGGTGGAGGATGGGACAACCTGCGCAACTTGGATATGGGTCGAGTGATGAACCTAAGCTATTCACAATGCCAGACCACAGAGGATGGCATCTACCTCATACCAGATGAGACATTTGTCATTCCGCAGAAGGTGAGCTCAGTAGAGATGAACTCTGAGATCATCAGTACATGGCTTGAACAGAAAAGCTCCACTTCGAGCTCAATCAACGTTGAGGCTTCCTTCTTCAAAGTGGTGAATGGCAAATTCTCTGCTGAGAGCAAACGCATGAAAACCCATCAAGTGAAGGATAATTCAGTCACAGCTCGGGTACAGGTAAGGTCCAGTAAGAGGTGTGTGCGTGCGTGCGTGTATGTATGTACATATACTTTTTTTTTTTTAATGGATGACTTAGAGTGAAATATTCTGAAAAGCAGCCAATAAGTGTCCAGCATCAGTGGGAACTCCTTTAATACTGTTAAAAAAGCATTTCAAGGTGATTCCTCAAGAAATTGGTTGAGAAAATGTCAAGAATTTCTGGAAACTCAAGGCAAAAAGGGTGTCTACTTTGAAGAAGTGTGTGGGTGTGTGTGAGAAACAAAACATTTTGGACAAAAGTCACTTGTCAGCTGTGTACGCAGAATGCTCCTGTGGCTGTGGTCAGTAGAAGCAGCAAATGCATTTCAGTTTCAGACATTTCAATTCCATATTCCTTCTTCTTTTTGCTTTCCGCAGGTGCGTAACCATCTGTACACAGTAAAGGCATATCCTGATTTCACTCTGGATGCACGATTTGCCCGACAAGCAGAGGAAATTGCAGATGCCATTGAGAACAATCAAACTCGCCAGGCAACCTATCTGGCTGAAAAGATGGTGCTTGATTATGGTACACATGTCATCACAAGTGTGGATGCTGGTGCTACTTTGGTGGAGGAGGACTATTTAAAATCATCTTATGTTTCTGATGCACAGTCCTCTCAGTCCTCTGTCACAGCATCAGCTGGTGTCAACTTTTTTAACAAAGTTGAATTTAATATTAGCAGTAAAGTGTCAACAGAAACATCTGAAACTGCGGCCTACCAGAGTAATATTACATACTCCATAACACTGAGTCATGGTGGGGCTTTGTTTTATCCCGGCATCACCTTACAAAAATGGCAGGAGAGCACTTTAAACAATTTAATTGCTATTGACCGTAGTGGATTACCACTACATTATTTTCTCAACCCATCAACATTTCCAGACCTCCCACTTCCAACTGTAAATAAACTTGCTCTGACTGTGAGTAAGGCTATAGAGAGTTTCTATAAAATTAACACCTATCCTGGATGTGTTAAACCAGACTCAAAAAATTTCAACTACCAAGCAAATGTGGATGATGCATCCTGCGATGGTCCAAGCACCAACCTTAGCTTTGGTGGTGTTTACCAACAGTGTGCTCCACTGACTTCAGATGGAGATGCAATCTGCCAGGAACTTGCTGTGAAGAACCCAGCCACTGGCTCGTATACCTGTCAACAGCCATACATTGCTACACTATTGCGCTCTGAAGTGCAGGAAAGACCATATAATAATTATGAGTGCCACCGGCAATGTCATTCATGCTGGTTGTTATTTCATTGTTGTAAAGATGTATGTGGAAATGTGTATTATGTTCGACGTGCACGGGTTGACACTTATTGGTGTTCCACTAATGAGACAGCTCCAGAATTCAGTGGATATCTCTTTGGTGGTCTATTTGGTCCTTCTTTACAAAATCCAATAACCAAATCCAGATCCTGTCCTCCAAATTTCTTTGCCCTACAATTTTTATCCAGTGGCATTAAGATTTGTCTAAGCAATGACTATGAGGCAGCAACAAGATTCTCTGTGCCCTTTGGAGGTTTCTTTAGCTGCCAGTCTACCAATCCGATTGCAGGGAGACATTCGCACTGCCCACCACAGTTTAGCCAACATCTTGTTGCCATAAGCGATGGATGCCAGGTACTGTACTGTGTTCAGTCAGGAATTTTCACTGGAGGTGAGTTACTTCCCATCCACCTCCCACCCTTCACAAGACCTCCAGTGATCAATATGATAGCTACAAACACTGTAGCTGTGATGACTCAAGGAGACCGGGCCTGGGTGAGAATCAAAGACACAATGATGTGGAAGGTGGCCAAGCCTGAGGACATTGCAAAAATGTCCCAAATGTTTGACGATGATTCCTCTCAGTCACAAAGAAAAACGGTTGGCATTACATTTGGAGCTCTAGCCTTGATTGCTCTTGTGGTAGCAGTAGCAGTGTTAGTGGTGAGAAAGAGGAAGAAGATTCTTCTTCTCAGAAGAGGCCGAGGCTATGAGGAGTTTCAAAGTGAAGGACTGTGCGAGACTACTGTAGAAAGCCAGACAGAACAACAGTGTCTGACTGATGATCATACTCAGAGTCTCTTGGGATAGTGTTTCTGTTCCTATGCAATAAATACTTGTGAAGTGATCTACAGCAATGCACCATTATCTAATAACTGAAGAGATACTGCTTTAACTGCTTTGAGCTATTAATTTTCTACACTGTATTAAGCAGAATGTTTTGTTTGTTGTACCTTTATCTATAATACAAATGTACATAAAATCAGATAACTGAAATAATAACAGTGAAGTATTGTAATACATTTTTTTTTTAAACATTTTAAAAAATTTAAATTACAGTGGCTGTGTACTTTTATCATGTTGAGAAATTATGATGCACCTTAAATTACAAACTTTTTGACAGTGGTTTGTTTTCATTAAAAGATTCTCTAGAAAAATAAGAGCACATCTTTTCATTTGTACATTGCTGAAATGCATATGAATGTGGTATAGGATACTGAAGTAAGCATGTTTAAACCCATACACTTAAGCCATACAAATCAATGTAGTAGAATGAGGAAGTTGGAAAATACCAGGAAGTTCCAACATCGCATCATAGTTTCACACAAGGCAGTCTCAGTTTCTAAGGCATTATCTGTGTAAGTAAATACTTACCTTTGAACACAGAAATGCTTGTGATTTATAATCAAACATATCTAGTTCACTTTAACTTGCTTTTCAGAGGGCCTAGCTTTACATTAATAAAATGCAGACTTTGCAAATAAAACAAAAGAAAACCTTGTCACCTTGCCCTCATCTCCCAGGACATAGTTGGAGACGAGTACCTTTTATAATGATGAGTAGAGGAAAGTAGAGGTAATGCAAGAGTAATATAAATGTGTCAAATATAAATCATAGTGTAAGTAGCTACAGAAGACCAACAACTAGTTAACCTTAGTACATACTCTGTAATGTATACATTAGGTAAGCTATGGATAAAGAAGTAAACCTTTTGTTAGTTCCTATACAATATCTTAACAGGCTCTTTACAGCTAATGACAAGCTCACTAAAGGTATAATGAAGCAACATTACTAAATTTAACAGCAAATAGCACTTAGTGATCTCTAATAGTTGTAATAATAGCTGGTCACTAAAAATATTACTAATTTTTTTTTTTTTACAAAACATCACTACATACTATTTTTTTACTAGTTTCATTGTTTACATGAAAATGCATACAGTATTTTCTGCTTATTGCATTACAGTTTTACAGGCCAATATAAAACTGACTTTGGTCTTTTTTCTATTTTATTTGCCTATACTGCAAATACTACATGATAAGAAATATCAATAATATCTTTTAAATGACATGGCGATCATAGGACTAAAGACATTATTTAAATCTACACATTGTATCATCTAAGAAGGCATATAACATTGAATCAGCCTACATAAAATCTATTTGGCACCCTTTCTGATAGAGAAATTGTTAGATTTCTACAATACAAAAAAAAAGTCTCTCAGGAATCTCAGATTATGCCCCTCAGATCGTCCATCGTGCCTTCCTGCCTGTTTTACATACACTGACTTCTTGCATGCTCATAAAGACATCCCACTTTATTCATGCAAACCAAATGTATTTATACACTGATGATAGCAGTGCGTGGATGGTTTCTACTGGTGCAGGTGTCAGACAGATTTAAACAAAACACACAGCACATAGTCATAATACAAAATAAGTCCTGTGTCATGTTGACACAGAAATACATAATAATAGAATCAAGGATAGCAGTTGATCAGCTTATATAAAGAGCTAATTGAATGAATACAAGGTAATTAAATGAATACATTCATCATAGGTATTTGATAGCAGTTCATAATATAAAAGGGTACATGATAAAAGATAATTTCCTTTCAATAATGTTCAGTCATAGAGCTCTAAATTTAAGGGTTTCCTCAGACAGAACGATTAATGGTTCTACATTTAACCTTTAAATTCAAAACAAGGTGGCATACAAAATTTGTCTCAAGCCAGACTGGTTTTGATATTGTTTAACTGACATGAGAATTATGGCATATTTTTTCCCACCCCTCACTATTATTATAAAAAATTATAATGTTAAAATTATATTTTTTTTATAAAAAAAAAAAAACATTTTTCAATTTTTTTTTTTTTTTTTTTTTTTATTATATTTTTTTTTTTTTTTTTGGCTGCATTTGCATTATTTTTCTTTCATTTAAGCAAATTTACACGGTTACACAAGCTGTACACTCACTACTTTACATTGTAGCAAAGTGTCATTTCTTCAGTGCTGTCACATGAAAAGATATAATCAAATATTTACAAAAATGTGAGGGGTGTACTCACTTTTGTGAGATACTGTAGCTCTCTGATCTTCATGGTGGCTTATCCTTTTAACCAAGAAATGCAGTGTTCACATGTGAAACCCAGGGCTCAGACAAAAGGGCAGACATTCAGAGCTATTAATTGTTTAAACATTCAATCTAACATGGCACACCTGGGCAACAAGAAACACGTCAGTCACCTGTTCCAATATTTTTGATCACTCAAAAAGTTGGTGGGTTCGAACAAAAGGTGCCATGTTCTAAATTGTTTAACAAATGTAGATGTAAATATCAGGAAATGAAAACTGAAATTCGCACCTATCGTCTCATCTTTCTATCTTTCTATCATCTTCCATCTCAAACCCAGATGTCTTCAGTGTATAGCAAAAAAAAAAAAAATTGTCTTTGCAATTCCAATACTTTTGGAGAGGACTGTATCATTTTAAAATAAGACAATGCATATATGTTCCATAGAGTATCAATGCTTCTACTTTAACCATTTCATAATTTAAAAACAAAAACTTAAATCCCTGCTGCATGTGGAAACACCACATGAATCATGTTATGATATTGACATGCCTTCTTGCTCTACATAATCCTGTCTCATTCCCGAGAACGCGACTCCTCCTCACATGCCACAATCTCCAAAAGCTCCCTCCCACAAAAAGCTCCTACAGCTGGGACGCACTAAAAATATCCAGAAAAAAAACAGTTAGCAGATGAATTCTGTTGACTTTGGCAAAAACAGAGAGAAAGGAAAACACTCCCTGTAAATGCCTCAGCCATTCACCAGGAGACTTTTTCAACTGGAGCACTCCTAGAACCGAGGAAAGTGAAACCGTAACAGTATGTGGTTATTTTTCACCAACTTTTAAATGAATTAAATTTTTTAAAAGAGATCATTTTATGTAGGAGAAATGCAAGCTTAATGTGATATAGCTGAATTGTAGCCAGTCTGTAGTTAACATTGCATGAAGTGGGTTTTCGAGAGATATATATGTGTGGTGGAAGGTGGGTGTGATTTCATTTGTAATAATAGCACAGTACTAAATAAGAACTGGTATTTCAACTGTCAGTGCTGTCGCGCCATTACCTATTCTGTAAAGAGACACTATGTCCATCTGGAATAAGCTCTTGTCTGTTTGGTCTCAATAAGACCTGTAATTACAACATAGAATAAGCAATGGTATAATTTCCAGATGCAGGGAATGGCATGCTTATGTCAACCATGTATTATCTCTCTTTAGAAGCAGCCATGGGCCATCGTAAATGCACTGGTCTCCACTTATTACTCTGTATCAGCACAATTCTGATCCTCTTTCATCAAAGCTCAGCCTGCCGCCGGGGAACAGAGACAGAATGTGAGAAAGCACCCTTTGTGCCTGGTTACAACCTTGCAGGAGAAGGATTTGATGTAGTCAGGCTGCAACGCAAAGGTGCCTATTTGATAAATGTTAAATCCCACAATTTTGAGAACCGGACATGTACTGTGTGCAAGAACCGCTTCCAAGGAGGAAAGTTGCAGAAACTTCCCTTGGCCATTGTGGACTGGCGTCCTTTCAGCCGCTGTAGCAAACAGCTCTCAAGTGCTCTTCACCATTCCATTGATTCACTTATCAAAAGCTCAACATCACTAGTCAACAATAACTGGGGGATAGACCTTAGCTTGGATGATTTGGGCAAGGCTGTTTTAGGAGGGAGCCAGTCAGATATAGCCAAGTTTGCCCAATCGCAGCACATGATGGACAAGGCGACTTTTGCTCTGCATGAGATCAGCTGTACTTATTACAGGTAAACACAGATGACACTTGTTTTCATTGTGGTATTTGACACATGATTCCTTAGCTAAGCAAAAAACCTGTGGGTATTTTATCACAACTTGAACTTAGTAAGCTAAAATGCAAAGGGTTCATCAAAAGTACAGAGCTGGCCTGTTAAATCCAAATCGCTATTTTATTTCTTGTAATCACATTTGAAAATGGTGGGTTAGGTAAGTAACTGTAGTTATACGACTAAATGGAGGACTGCTAGGGCATTTTCCTTCTAGAACTAGTGCAGTTTAGTGATTACTACTACTACCAAAGTCACCTGTTAATGAAGTCACTACCTGAATCTGATCTCACGTGTTTAGCCTATAAAAGGCGATCAGTATGTCATGCTCATCATCTGGCCAATCTTTTCAATCTGAAGTAAGTTTCCTTACGATGTAGACCATTTATGAAAATCCCAATAATGCTCGGAACAAGGTGGGAGATTTCACCTTAAATGGGATGCCAGTCCATCGTAGGTCACATGGCACCATGCACTCACATTCACACACTTACTCATACCTAGGGGCGATTTAACATAGCTACCAACATGTTTTTGGACTATGGGAGGAAAAAAGATAAGCCAGAGGAAACCCATGTGATCATGGGGAGAACATGCAGACATCCAGTAACCCAAGCTGAGGATTGAACCCATGACCCTGGAGCTGTAAGGCAGCAATGGTAACCACTGTGTTAGCATGCCACCAGCTGTTTAATGAGAATATCCCTGCTACTAGCTGACTCTAAAAAACTCACTTGGGTACATACATCTGACACATGCATGCATGCTCATAATAGTGTATCTGACCCCTTGCATGCATGTTAATACCCTGGGCTTGCTCCCAGGTGTCATACACTCACCGTGTAGAGATTGTTGTGCATGGGATAGCAGGTCCTTTCTGAAGGGAAGTGGGCACAGAGGATCCATCTAGTACATCAATAACAGGTAGCGCAATTGTCTGCTTGTCCAAAATGTAGCTATCAACAAAACCAGCTGAAAAGGGACTTCATCAGAGATTGACTTTTAGCACCTGAGCTTCCACGTGTGAAATCAGGTGGTTAGTCAGTATCATCACTTGCTGCTGTCCATAGCCAATCACCTAGTTCCACTTATGTGGAAGTGGAGAAATCAGCCACAGCATTTGAAATGTGGAAATAAGATCTTCCACATTTATAGTTACAAAACAACTATTGTTGTTTATCTGCTATGTGCATCAAATGGAATGTCACCTGATTTAAGACAGCATTTAGATCTCTCAAAAGTAGAATATACAGTAGCAGATTTTTTTGAATCAGAGATCAGAATCTTGAAAAAAGGAACTCTATATTGTATAACTTTTTTATTGCCTATTTCTGTAGCAGTAATTGTATTCAGAAAAACAATATGACCAATTGGCTTTGGTCCTACATGTCTGTGGGGTAGACCCCTGTGTTCGGTGGTGAAACAGTAAATGATCTCAGTAAGTGATCTCAGTAACCGTTGAGCTAATGTTAACAAGCTACAATGGTTTAATTGCAGAGCGTTAAACCAGGTCACCATCGACCAAATGCAATCACTGCTCCTATTAGTGTCATGCATCCACCCAAAATGCAAGAGTGTGTCACGTATCTTAATTTAATTGTATAGATCCCATAGTGAATTTTATTGAATATATTTCGTCATCTGTCATTGAAATTAATTGCTAGCTATGCTACTGAATCTGACTGTAAGGTAAGGGCTCCCACTGCTAGCCCACTGTTGCAGATGCTTAATTTGTATTTCAATCATCTTGTGCCTTCTGAACCTGTGTGTCAAAGATCTAGCCAAGCAACAGTGGCAATTTTTTTTTAACCAGCCTCTAGCAATGGCATTTGAACAAGCCAAACTTGCCCTCTCGTTTTGTCAATATACTCGGAGTGTACTATCTGTATTTAAACTGCAAGTGGGTGTCGCCTAAACCGGATTTTGTTTTCTTTGAATCTCTAGTCATGGCCATCTCCTTGAGGGCCATGAACCAATGTGCCATAGTGAAATGTCAATGGCACAAAGCCATGCTAAAACATGAAAAGCACACTTAGCTGGAGTGAGCAGGTCATGGCACTCTGAGTGGTAAAAATCTCCTCTTACTACGTCACAAACGGAATCAGCTTACTTAACTCCATGGCGAGACGAGAATGTGACGCAGGGCAAATGATGTAGAGTGCCTTTAATTGGCTATACATGTGAGTTCATGGGGTCACTTGACTATGCTATTAGTACTAAGCCAGGAAAGTAGAAATCCTTTACTTTATAGAATTTCTTCTTTGAATCATTCATCTTAAAACAGGAAAGTGGGATTTTTTTCATAACTCATGTCCACATTGCCCAGGCAGAAACGTTGAATCGAAAGTTAAATTAAGTAGTAAAGTCAAGGGCAACAAAAACATCTAATTTCTCATCTGTTTTAGTTACAGGGTAATGGATCAGCCAGAGCTCAGTATGGAATTTACTAAACATTTACTTCAACTACCTAGACACTACGGTGAGAAAACTAAATCCCAGTATCAGAGGATTATTGATACATATGGCACCCATTACATCCGCCATGTCTATTTAGGAGGACGCGTGAGACAAGTCACTGCCTTCCGAACCTGCCTTGCAACCCTAAAGGGCTTTTTGGAGTCTGAGATAAAGAACTGTCTGAACATTGACTTAAAACTGTCTCTAGGATTTCTGCCTGCAAACGCATCACTTTCTAACAAATGCTCCAATATTCTCAAGGATAACATGAGCATGGGCTTCTATCAGGGCTTCTTGACACAGAAGTTGGAGGTCTTGGGTGGTGAAAGTTACTTCCCAGACCTTGTGTTTCATCAGAGCCCAGCCGAAGCTTATTCAAACTGGATGAACAGCTTGCGTGAGAACCCAGATATAATTTCTTATGCCATTTTTCCTCTCCACCATCTGGTAGTTGACCCAGAGCTAAGTGCCAGCCTAAGGAGGGCTGTGACTGAGTACATTGAAGAGAACATGCTTCCTTCGGGGCAGAATCAGAACCATGAATGCAACCCAACACCGAACTTGGACCACAACTGCTGCCCTCTGCGAGCAGGTCATGGCACCTTGAGAGTGGTGGTGCAGCGGGCCACAGGTCTTAAGGCAGACATGTTTACGAAAACGGATGGGTTTGTCAAAGTGTGGTACAATAACATGTATGAGGAGACAGACATAGTGATGGATGAGAACAACCCAGAATGGAACATTAGTTACAATTTTGGTTCAATAGAATTAGGTCATGAGTTAATATTTGAGGTGTGGGACAGTGATGTAATGTATAACGACATGGTGGGAAGGTGTGTCGTCTATCCCGAACGTGGAATTCACTCACATAGTTGCAAATTAAAAAAGGGAGTTTTTTATTTCACTTACAGCGCCCAATGTGACGCTCACCTGGCTGGCCATAGGTGCGGACGATACTCCCCAAAAGCCTGAGTACCTCGATTAGGCAATCAAGAAGATGATTATTTTTTTCCAAGTATGACAATACTTGTTTTACTTTTCCCTCTAGCTTTTTTATTTATCTATACATCAAATATAATTTGAAATGACCATTAAATATAAACGTGCAAAATATCAATTTTAGTTTGTTCATTAGTGTCACCACTTTCTAAATGGAATCATGGGTACAGGAAAACCTAATTGCTGTTTTTGCAGCAATATTTCTGGATTAGGAGGGGGGGGGGCGGGGGGCTCACACTCTGAAATGCTAGTTGGGTTTTTTGTTTTTTAAATAAAGCACATAAATGCTCACTTATAATGTCTTTTCACTGGTTACAAATTTGTAAAACACACAGACAGACTTAAAGGGTGATCGATAGCATTGATCTATGAAAAAAAAAATTACAAAATATATGGATACGAGTTTTGATGCGTCACTGGATGAAGCTCAATTTATTCATTAATATTACTCCAAAACAGGGGTTAGTATATAGCATGTGTGTGCGGAGTGTGCATGTTCTCCCCGTGCTGCAGGGGTTTCCTCCGGGTACTCCGGTTTCCTCCCCCAGTCCAAAGACATGCATGGTAGGCTTATTTAAAGAACAGGGACAAATCAAAGTCTGATCTTCAAACCACATGTTTGTGGAAGTGTATCATGGCATGAACAAAGGCACTTTCTGAGTAAGAGTTGTTGATGAGCATCAGGCTGTTGATGCTCACCAATACACAGTTAGACCGATTATGTACAAATGGAGGTAATCACTGTCAACCAACAATTTGGACATGTCAGTCAGCCTACCATGCATGTCTTTGGACTGGGGAGGACACCTGAGAATCTGGAGGAAACCCCCACAGCACAGGGAGAACATACAAACTCCACCCACACTGGGCCGCAGCAGGAATTGAACTCTGGAGGTGTGTTCTAACCACTAAGCTACCATGCACCTCGATGTTCATGTTATGTAAATAACCCAAACCAAATAAAACCTTTGTGGGATTTTACAAAGTTTCGGAAGGGCTGATTTTCTCCGTACTCACATGCATGTTGACGCATGCCAATCACCCATAAATTACCTGGAGCATGCATGGCACAGCTTTGGGGTGAGGTCCCCAAAAGGCAAAGCTTACAGTGTTAAAATGAGAGTCAACATCAAAAAAGACTTCCTCAGAGGTAGAAGTGAAGTGAAAAGTTGACTCAATCTGTTTACATTTAAAATAAAAATAATAATTCTCAATCTGGAGGGGAAAAGGTGAAAAGAAAAGGTGAATTAGATATGAAATGAGGTTAGTAAATGGTTTGACATGAAAACAGATGAAAGAAGGTCTACATTGGACCCAAGTTATCATGTACATCAAGTGCCTCACAGGAAACACACAGAATTTAAAGGTGTCATGGCAAAGAGAACCGATTTATAAGCCAGCTTTCATTTTTAAACACCCTGTCCTTTTGTAAATTTTGCGAGCTGAGGTATTTGTTTACAGTTCTGCACAAACCAGCCTGTCCTCTTATTATACGCTCACTTTTTCTTGTCAAAGTTGAATGACTAATTTTATTTGTCATAATTTATGGGTATGCGTTGGCTCACTTTATTTTTCATTTCATTTAATTAATGCCAATAATATATATAAAAAATTCTCAAGTATACTTTTGCACTTCTACAAGTTGCTCTGGGTAAGGGTTTCTGCTAAATTCTGTGAATGAAATTAATTGAGCAATTAATCAAGCAATACATTAGTTACTTTTCTTATGGGTAAATATAGACACACTCAAGATCATTCAAGATACGAATGCTCTTCCAAAATGAAGGAATTTTCATGAATACTAAATGTCATGCATAAATGCTCGTACAAGTTACGAATAAATTCACTCATATCCAGCTTGACAAATACAGACCATCTTAACGGAGTTTGTGCAGTAGGTCAAGGTTGGAGACAGAAACTGTGCATCATGATTAATAGAAGTTAATATAAGCAGCTAATGTAATATAACTAAAAATACACTGTTAAAAAGCAGTCAACATTTTGTTGTGGTTAAAAATATACATAAAACAAACACGAGGGAGACCTAGTATGAGTAATAGGTAATTTTATTGAAAATCAGCAGTGGGATGCACGGTTTGTTGGCGGGTGCTCGAATCCAAATCCAGCCCTTCCAATAAATGGGCACCTAGACACATAGAGGAGGTATTAGTTGGATATTGATGAACAGGATTCACATTTTGGGATTGACACACTATGGTTTAATAGTCACAGAGAAGGAGAGTTAGGGAGGTGCAAACACACAGATAACACACTCTTGTGCATTCAGGGTCAGGTGTGCAGACATGGCGCTCTCTCTCGTGCTCTCTCTCCCTCCCTCCCTCCCACACACACACACATTAGAACTTTACAAGAATAAATAGTATTAAGATATAAGGATAATTTAATAATATTATGAAGTAGGGAGTACAGTACACCACATACAAGTAGTATAACCATATATATAAAATAGAAATATAAAACAGATATGAAAGTAAATTATAAACCAGAAAAATAGGAAAAAAGGTAAAAGAAACTTACTCATAATGCAGAGGATAAAGACTCTTGTCTCGCGGGGAAGGGTCGGGCGTGCTGTAGACATGGGCCTTGAATGTTTGGGAGAGAACCGTGAGGAGCTATTTATATGAATAGCTGCGTCACACTGCACTTGTGAGACCAAGGTCGTTGCGCCAAATTGTTTCTCTCGCTCTTATTTTCAATCCTAATGGTAAATTTTTGAGAATGTTTTTTTTTCCTCATGGTAATCTTGATCAGCCTTTTTGTAACCTCATGGTTATCGAGAGACTTTTTTTTTTACCTAATGGTAACTGCTTGAGCAGCTATTTTTAGCCTAATGGTAACTGAGAGGCCTTCTGAAATATATTGGTTATTTTCTCTGTACATAAGCTATAAATACAGGAGCTATGCTCCAGTTATCAGATCACTTCTGGGAATTTTCATTGGTGTGGATTTCGTCAGGTGGACCGAAATAAACACTGGACCCTTGCTTTTCCTCACTCACGGCTGGTTGTCTTTTTTTTCCCCATCTCCAATTGGGTTTACGGATGTGAGTATTTGCTTCTAATTTTAATGGTCTTTGGGTAATATGCAAAAATCGGCCCTTCAATTTACACTCAATTTATTAAGGAAAAGAATTGCTGTTGTCCATGATTATAATCTGATACAATCTGAATTGAGAATGGGCTCTTATACTCTGCTCATTTTAATGGTGAAGTACATTTTTTATTAATTAATTTTTTTTTTAAAGAAAGACTGGCTAACCAAGCTACTTTGAACATTAGTTAAGGTCATAAAAATCAATAGTAAATTTTTAAGAACTTTTGCTAGTGTTTGCTGCCTTGGTTTATATTGCTTGGTAACATCAGCACAATGCAAGTGAGGAACAAAACATGGTTTTGTTCCAAAACGGTCAAGAGCTTTTTGAGCATGCTAGAATAGCGTGCATGTTCATATGGCTTAATGTGAAGCTTTTAATCAAATAACTCCTATAAAATGCATTATTCATAAGGAAAAATATTAGGGAAGATATCAAGCTCAACTTGCAAAAAAATTTACAGAACACTATTCCCAAAAATAATTGCAGAAATGTAAGTTTAAATGATTCACTTACATGGGAGTGGGTAGGGTTGCACTGAAACCATCCACTAGAGGACTCAAAACATTTTGGCTTCCCTTTTCCATTGTTCCTACTCAAATGTCCGCCCTTATGTACAGGGCAACTGTTATCCAACTACATAACTCTAGACTTGGTTCTTAACCAAAGAAGCAACTTAAAATATAGACCATAAAATCAGCTTTATTTGACAGGAACATATGAAACAATATATAATACAGCACAGACAACTACAATAGTATAAAAAAACAAAAACAAAAAGACATCGTGATCTTAAACCTGAAGTTGGATTCAGCTAGGCAGTGCTATACTTTTAACGGAGTCAAAATGAGGATATGATGAACAGTACCCAAGTAAACTCTAAGTGAAGTATGAAGTGAGTATTTTTTCAGTCAGACCACTACTTGTTACCACCTATGGCTGGCAAGTGCACATTCATAAGATGAATGTAGTCATTTAGCCATGTTGCATGTATCTATACTAACCACTTTTAGGTCAAAGGCCCAGTGACACCTTTAACAGCTCAGCCACATCCTCAGACATGGAGCCTTCTTCACCTGGAAGGAAAACAAAGAGTCTTCATTTCTGCTATACACTGAAACAAGTGGTAAAGGTTTGCATAGGGTGGCTTGCACTCACCATCATCAGTAGTCATGTCTTGTTCAAGTTTGAGTTTCTCCTGCCCTAAACGAAGCATGCAGGCCTCTATGGAATCTTTACTAATAAGTTTTATAACCTGCACAGTCCTGTAAATAGGCAACAGTGCATCATCAATACAAAGTGCTCTAAACATTCCTGATATTTTTGTGTGGCAACCTGGAAAAACCTGGCACATGGTAAAATTTTAACATTTACTTGTACTGTTTTCCTGAATTAAGAACAATTCTCATCTGCCTCAATCATGAGTAGTTACAGCATTTAGCAAGGGATAGCAAGTCTTAAACAAGGTCAGAAACAACTACTACAGTAATTAATTGATACTCTACAAACCTGCTCTGCCCCATTCGATGACAGCGGTCCTCTGCTTGTTTATCATTGAAAGGATTGCAGTCAATATCATGAAGGATCACTACATTAGCAGAGGCAAGGTTGATCCCCTGGCCACCAGCACGAGTTGACAGAAGGAACACAAATATTTCAGGGTCTGTGTTGTATTTGTCTATGAGGCCAATTCTAGACCAAAAAAAACCCAAAACAAACAAACAAGGAAAGATGTCAAAAATTACACCGTGAGGAGAAAGAAGAATTAGCACACCATAGTGATATGCTAACCTTTCTGCCATAGGTGTGGAGCCATCCAGCCGAACATACTGGTGACCAAGGTGTTTCAGCAAAATCTCCACAATGTCCAGAACCATGGTAAACTGGCTAAAGAGAACTGCTCTGTCACCCTGAGCATAACAAAAGTTTCATCTCAGAGTGGACACTTAAAATGAAATATAAGCTGCGTTTACATGGACAACAATAACATACTCTTAATCCGATTAAGACCATACTCTAAGAAACTACCATGTAAACAGCAATTTTTACTTACCTTAATCTAAGGTCATACTCGAAGTAAGCTCTAATCGAATTAAGACAGGTGGAGTACTCCTGTTTTAGTCGCATTATGGACGTGCATTACAGACATGTAAACACCTTAATCACATTATGAACGTCGTGTGAGAGTTTTCACCGCATTTTGCGATAGGACACGATCACACGGCAGCGCAACCCACTTTAAGGCGAACAAGAGAGTTTGGCTGTGTCCCAAATCATATACTATAGGCATGTAGTGGGGAAAAAATACATGCGTCTTGGCTACTATATAGATGGTAACTACGCGATTTGGGACACACCCACGGCTTCAAGCGGTTGTCTATTAGCACGTATATCATGACAAATAATTAACTGCACTTAAAGCGTTCGTAATTTTTTTTTAAATAAAAACCCCCAAAACTGTATACGGTACAATAACGAAGACCAACTGTATGTTGATACGTGAAATTCTGGAGGGACGTTGGACGGCGTGGCGCAGTGACGTAATGATGTGTGCCATTAATCTAATTATGTTCTATAACATGTAAAACAGGAACATGACAGGAGTATTCTAAAAGCGACTCATGTAAACACCTTAATCACATTATTATCTTAATCAGAGTAAGGTCAATAATTAGATTACAGCTGTCCATGTAAACAGTCATAGTCTACAAATCAGGAGGACTTGCAATTATATTCCAATGCCATTCATTACCTTCTCTTTGAGCTTGGCTAATAACTTGGTAAGCAGGGAAAATTTTCCAGAGTCTAGAAGGAGCTTTTTTTCCAGTTTAAACCTGGAGATGGAGCTGTATTCCTTACAAAGGTTATGCAGCTCAAAGTCTGACATCACCTCCATGTCTTCCTGAATTAGTGCAGGGTCTGAATCAAAATGTGTTGGTTCCTGTAAAAGAATGTGACTCAAAATTAGAAAAAAACACAAAACAAAAAAAAAAAAAAAAAAAACAATGAGAAGCCAAAAAAAAAAGCGAACAAAAAAATCCCCCGAAACATACCCCTAATCAGATTTGTAGCTGAATTAAAGGTCTTTCAAGCCTTAAAAGTCTGAGCATTATGTTGGCATTAATTTAAACGGCTATATTCATGTGAAAAAAAATATAAAAAATTAGTGCACCCCATTGAAACATTTAAAAACACACACAATATTTGGACAAGCAAACATTTGATCCTATATGAAACATTAATAAAAGTTGATATATTACCCCAAAGGACACAATTTAAACGAACAAGCAAAACAAATTAGTCACATGGAAAAAGCAAGTACACCTACATTCATCACACCTTCAAACACATAAAATAAGATTCAGATGTTCAAGATTGGGTGTCAGTGATTAGAACCTGCTTAGGGACTGCAGGTGGAACCCGTTTTATTTACACCCCTCTCATATCTAGTGTCTGGTGTTCCCTTTGTTATTGAGGTGTGTGTCATCATGCCAAGATCTAAAGAGCTCTATAAGGCCTTCAGAAAAAAGGTCGTGGATGCTAGGACTCTGGCAAGGGATTTAAAAAGATCTCCAAATTATCTGAAATACATCATTCCACTTTAAGGAAAGTCATTTACAAATGGCACAGATTTCAAACGACTGCCAATTTGTACAGGACTGGCTGTACAAATCAGGAGAAGCACCTCATACAAACTGAACCCCAAACCATAACATTTCCAGCACAGTGCTTGTTTCCCTGCCTCAGGGACTGGACTTGCATTCATTGACTCAACTATGAATTCTGCATCATATCAAAGAGTGCTGAAAGATAATAAGGTCATCTGTCCAAAAATGTAAGTTGAACTGAAAGTTGGACCTTTCAACAGAATAATGAACCTAAGCACACTAGCAAATACACCAAGGAATGGCTCAAAATGAAGAAATGGAGGGTTATCAAATGGCCTAGTCAAAGCCCGGATTTGAATCCCATTGAAATGTTGCGGGGGGATTTGAAATGGGCAGTACATGCAAGAAAACCTCAAACAATGCATGGAAGAGTGATCAGAAATTCCAGCGAGCCTGGTGGACATTATGCAAAATGCCTACAACACGGTATTTCTGCTTAAGGAAGCAATACTAGCTTCTGAGGCCAAGTGTGTACTTACATTTTCCACAGAAGAATATCATATCTATTGATATTCCTGTTGAATAAGTGATTGAAAAATCTAATTTCCCTTGTGGTTTTGTTCAAGTACATAAACTTATTAATAGGCCCTGTTTCAAAGATGATCAAATGTGTGCTTGTCCAAATATGTCAGATGCACTAACTATTTCCATAGGGTGTTTCCCCAAATGAATGTGTGTGTAGTGTAATATATCTATCTATCAATCAATCAATCAATCAATCACTAATTGCATTACGAAGTTAGTCCTACATGGTTAATTGAAATGAAATAAATAAATAAGTAAGCACAGATTTACACTATTCAAATACCACTATCCAATCCAATAACCACGTGCTAACCTTCAGCATGGCTCGGCTCATGGCTGCAAGCTTCTCTGTGGTATAGTACTGCCGGTGCAACAGTGGATGATTGGCCATCTTTCTAAGCTGCATCATCACATTACTGAGCTCTCGTTCTGAAAACACACAGATGCAGGTATGTTTTTTTTTTTATTCTTTGATAGTTTTTCTTTGAGCTGGTTTGGACTTTGTGTTGATGTTTATGTAAAATATGCACATTTTGTGTTACACATACTCTCTCCATTAACAGTGTTCTTGAGCCTGCTGAAGAGACCATCATAGAGTTGCTGCTGAGCATCACTCATAGGACACATTTCAACCTTCTCCACCTTGGGTGGTAGTTCTTTCAGCACCTACGGAATTACATAGATTACTTATTAAATATTCAAATGCTTTAAATGTTGGCAACAGCAGATTATTATCTTAAACTGCAGAGTTTTTTTTTTTAAATCTTAGATTAGATTATTATCTTAAACTTAAAAAGCAGCCATTACCTCACTCTTGACTCGTCTCAAGATGAAGGGCTTCATGATGAGCTTGGCTTGGGCAATTCGGTCTTTATGGAAACTACTTTCCTCTTCTGATGATTTCTAACAGACAGTGACATGATTAATATTGTGCATGACTGATAACTACTTAATTATTCAATTTAGCACAAACAAATGCCAACAAACAGGGAACACAACAACCAAAAAAAAAAAGTTTAATACATTAGTCATTCCTCCTTTAATCATCTAAATCAAAGGTTCTCAACCTTTGTAACAAAAGCCCCCCCCAAGCCTCCCCGACCATGTGGCAAGGAAAAACTCCAAGATGATATGAGCAAGAAATCTTGAGAGGAACCAGACTCAGAAGGGAATACATCCTCATCTGAGTAACAACGGATTGTGTGCAAGTAAAAGTTCATTATGGCTTTTATATGGAGTCTGTTTGTTGAACTAGTCCACGGTTCACTAAAGAAGACTTGAGTGCCAAACAATGTGGTAATTGCAGTCCCAAGGCCATAGCAGCAACCGTAGTCCCAGCAACCAGAGCGAAAATGTCCATGTGGAATTGAGGTCCAAACCCATTTCCATGATACTTCAAGCGGTACCATCCTAAGCAAGCTTCAGGCTGCACTGCTTGGGTTCGTCCTCAATGGCAGAATGTAGCCTCCAGTTGATGAGAGCTCCATACAGAGGTAGGGCATCAGGATGGTTAAAGATATAAAATCCATCTTAATATAACTAATCCATAATCTGTTTTGATAGATAATTATTATTTTTTTTGCACTTTTTAAAATGACTTTTCATAACTTATGATTATTAAAATAACTTAAGAAACATTTTTTGATCATTCATGTTCCATACGTGTCCGTTAAAATTTTAACACTACTACTTTGAACAAGAGAACTAGGCTGTTGTAATGTGTACTATTTTACATGTAAAACATGTTGCATTACATTCGTCTTGCATTCTGAAAACATTCGCATATGAATGATGTAAATTTGGAAGAATCACTTGTTGTCCATGACATTGTTAAAATCAATCAGTGGGACACCTGCACTTGCTTCTTTTTACATTCACATCGGTCAGCCGCCGTGTGATCACCGGGATGTGCTGCTCCGGCTCTCGGCCACTCACTGAACAGAACAGACGCAGAGATAGGTGCGAGTGCAGCGGGCAAGCAAGACCTCACACTTGCAGGACAGTGCCGGCAACATTCAGTCGTTAAAGGGGTCTGAAAAGTCACCAAGTTGGCAACACTGGTCTGCACTGATAGCTAGATAAAACGCAGGCTAAGCTTTGCCTCTCCCCAGCAAAAAGAAAATGCAGAGGGAGAGGGAACGCAGGGTTTTGGCATGTATACACATTCTATTTGAAAAGTAATAAAATACAGGAATACTCAAATGATGCCCTGTCAGTGTTTTTTTTTTTTCTTTCTTTCATGAAAACAATTTGCCACCCCCCACACTCTTCCGATCTCTCCACGCCCCACTGTTGAGAACCACTAATCTAAATTAAATCAGTAGTTTTCAGATCCTCATTGCTTCAACCCAAAATGTGCTGGTTGTCTTCAGATCCCTATTCCATTCCGGTTAACAAGTTGCAGTTTCAATGCTGCTCACATGGAGTAAATGTCTTCTCTCAAAAAGCACCAAAAGACCTTCATTACCATGAGACAGATTTCTGGGTTTTCTAAAATTGATTGCTAAACACATTTATTAAAAAAAAAAAAAAACCCTCTCCCAATTCCCCTACCGTAGAGAACATCTTGGAAATCTGTGAAGTGCTGCTGGAGAACATGGAGGGCATAATAAAGTTGAGCAGAGATATGAGCTCCAATAGGTTGTTTTGTAAAGGCGTTCCAGTGAGCAACAATCTCTGTTCGGCCTAGAGAAGATACAAAAAAGATCAAATAACAGAATATGCAAGCAAGGTCCACACATATCAAACTATTTCTATCTAAAATTGAAATGCTTATGAAGAAAATATTTCACACAAGTCATGTCAAATCATTATGCAAAATCAAACTGCACTAACATTAATGGTCATGAGATGGCGGTAGCGTAGTGAGTTCATGTTCTTCAACATGTGACCCTCATCAAACACAGCACACTGCAACTTCAATTTGCGGAAAAGACTGCGGTCACATTCATTGCCTATTGTTAAATTATATCTGTGGAGAGAAAAAACAAAAACAGCACTTTACACAGAAGTAAATCCAGAGACATTTCCTCACCAATACTGAGGTCACAAATAGTGTCTAATAAAAGGTCACGTGATCACAATTTACTCCCCAAACTTACGTAGACACGATGACATTGAATTCCACGTGGTTGTTGAGAATATCATGACGGAGGTATTTACGGTCCTCTACAGAGCCTACATGGTGTGCATTAGACAAGATGGAAATGTGAAACAATGCTAATAACTGATATTAAACACTGAAATACAAGGCCTTTTATAAGCAGAGTTTAATTGTATTGCTTGTTAAAAGCACCAGAATGAGAGTAATTCACTCACCATAATAGACGATGACTTTCAGGCTGGGACACCACAGCTCTAGCTCCCTTACCCAGTTATCTTTGTGGATGGGGGGATAGAATGTTTACTTCAAAAGTGCTGATATACAGCTATTGCGTGCAAGCTAATACATTTGTTTTAAGGCAGCACAATATGGACAAAAATAACAGCTTACAATTCTGTTACAGCTGCAAGATGCCTTGCAATATATAACTACATTTTTTTAACCATTGCCACAGTTTATTAGTTTGAGACCTCTGTAATTGGGCTGAAAAAACGTTAGCATGTACCCCTTACACCTGTATGCAATATATGGCTTGTGTAACATTATTTTATTAGTATTTTTGTCTTTTGTAGGCATGGAGCCATCATTGTTGTCGCTCTGAAATGTACAGCTCATGGTTTACTACAATATACAATTTATTTTCCTTTATAATGTACTTGTGAAAGTGTGTTAAAATCTGATGACCTTTATTTCCCGAGAGAATGGTGGACAATTATGCAAAATACCTACAAGAAATTATTTCTGCTAAAAGGGGCAATACTAGCTTCTGAGGCCAAGGGTGTATTTACTTTTTGCACAGAAGAATATCACATCTATTGATATTTCTGTTGCATGAATGATTGAAAAAGCTAAATTTCCTTATGGATTTATCAAATTTATTAATAGGCCCTGTTTCAAAGATGATCAAATGTTTGCTTGTCCAAATATGTCAAAGCACCAACGATTTCAATAGGATGTACTTTTTTCACACGACTGTACATGGTAAGTGCCAGGCTTCTTATTAGCAGATTAGCAGCACAAACTAACTTTCCAAGCTATATACTCTCCAGTGATCTGTGCTATTCTTGGGCTAGAGTTATTTTTTCTTTATAATGTCTATACATATTTCATTAAAGGCTGTATGACGGAAAAGAATAAAAACTTAGTGTTATCTTTTATTCCTGCCCCCCAAGTCATGCAGTATATAGGAACCAAGTGTTGGTAGGAACTTGCTGGTTGTGAGAAGGGGAATGAAAAAGTGTTCCACGAGCACCATTTGATTGATCTGAGGACTCAAATCAATCATTCAGCTTTGTTGCATTAATAGAGTCATATCTAATTTACAATAAGCTGAGAAAATCAGCACGGTCACGCATGCGCATAGAAAAAAAATTGCCAATCGTGTGCTTAACGAACAATAAATTAGTCTTACCCACTGTGGAAGAGGGTACAGTGATGAGGTGAGGGCCTTTAATCCCCTTCTGATAAAGATAAGCCAAAAACGAAATTGCCTGAATTGTTTTTCCTAAGCCCTGAAGGGGTGGGGAAAAAAAAATATAAATTTTATATATATATATATATATATATATATATATATATATATATATATATATATATATATTATATATATATATTATATATATATATATATATATATATATATATATATATATATATATATATATATATATTTTATATATATATATATATATATATATATATATATATATATATATATATAAGCATATAATACAGGGCTTTTGCATCATTGCTTGAACACTTGAGACATGTGATTCAACAGAACAATTTCCCAGTTTTCAAAACAACAACAACAATAAAAATCACCACAACTTGTACACTTATAGTATTATTCAAACTTTCAACAAGTAGCAGGATGTAACCTTCGTCCCCATTGGTCTTCAGTTCTAATTTTAGCAAACCCAATAGAGATTTTAAATTTAACATTATACCAATTAAACACTTAATGGACTTGGATAACTAGTTTATAATTTCATGCAAGTATAAACTATAGTAAACTCAAACAAAAGAAAGCATAAACTCACCATCTCATCAGCCAAGATCCCACTGAGATTGTGCTGGTGCAAGAGGATAAGCCACTTCAAACCGATCAGCTGATATGGCTGCAATTTCAACCTGAGTGAATGCAAAAGTAATTAATAATTTCACACAAACTAAATAAATGATTTCATATTACATTGGACAATAAAGTATCTGCGATAAATCTACTACTGATCGAGAAACTCCGATGCAATGCATCATGTTGTGGATGGTTAGAATTTTTTTTTTAAGTCAACAACTGATGCCTTAATACATTTCAACACTTTGACACTTAAAATGAAACACCCTGTGCATAATGATTAAGTCTGTAGTCATGTATGAGGTTTGAATACTAACATGCACAATTATAATATTAACTCCTCACTACTAACTCTTAATACAGCTCACAGTAGCTGCGTTTACATGGACAACAATAATCCACTCTTAATCCGATTGAGACCATACTCTAAGAAACTACCATGTAAACAGCAATTTTTACTTACCTTAATCTAATTAAGGTCATAATTGAGTTAAGCTCTATTCGAATTAAGACAGGTGGAGTACTCCTGTTTTTGTCGCATTATGGACGTGTATTACAGACATGTAAACACCTTAATCACATTATGAACATCGTGTGAGAGTTTTCACCACATTTTGCGACATGACACGATCACACACGGCAGTTTTACGCGAACAAGAGTTTGGTCGCATCCCAAACCGCATACTATAGGCCTGTAGTGAGGAAAAATACATGTATATCGACATGTATATCACACCCACGGCTTCAAGCAATTGTGTATTAGCACGTATTGCATGACAAATAATCAACTGCACATAAAGCGTTCGTAAAAAAAAATAAACAAAAACACCCAAAACTGCATACGGTACAATAACGAAGTCGAACTGTATGTTGATGCGTGAAATTCTGGAGGGATGTCGTGGCGCAGTGACGTAATGACGCGGACTGTTAATCTAATTATGTTCTATAACATGTAAAACAAAAACGGGAACATGAAAGGAGTATTCTAAAAGCGACTCATGTAAACACCTTACTCTAATTAAGATAATAATGTGATTAAGGTCAATAATTAGATTACTGCTGTCCATGTAAATGTAGTCACTGTTGGAATCTTTTTAATTAATTATTTAATTCTTAACACATGTATCAGGGTTTGTTGTAGAAATCCTGGAACTCCCATTTTAGTATTAATTTTCACAAGAGGTAAGTAGTAAATATAATAGCTCACTTGCTGTTGAGGATGATGGGCTGTTTCATGGAGCCCATTCCGTTTTCTATGACCTTTGTTATGTCTTTGGTCATCTTCCTGGCTATGCTCTCGCACTTGTTCATGAGCTGCTTCAGTACTTGCCTTTCCTTCAGCACACTTCTACAGCCATGCACCAACTCCATAGACAAACCATTATCCTTATAGAACTGCTCATTCTGTGGGAAAAAATAGCAACAAGTTCACCCAAGCAAAGAATACTGACTGTGAAATGCCTATAGTTCAGCTTTTCCTCATGAAATTCTGAGCACATCGGAGTTTCAGGCAATAGAACAGCGAACACCTTCTCTTACAGAAGCACTTCTTGCAAAAACCCTTACCACATCTTTCCATCTGTTGAATGGCCTCAGTGAAATAATCTTCTGGGCTTTTTTCAACGAGCAGCCAGATATCAAACTCAGTTCATCCAATGACGCCTCCTGGAAAAACTGTAATATCTGCTCCTGGACCCTGGAATCAAAGCTATCGTCCTCACTGTCCGAGTCAAATTCGTCTGAAACATCCTCGGCCTCACTATCCAGTTCTGAGTCATCAGAGTCTTCGTATCGTTCTGGTTTTAACTTATCGGCTTTTGCTCGCTCAGGCTTATGACTGACTGTTGTGCTTCCTCTTGAGGTTGATTTATTAGAGGGGGACTGTGGTCTTGAAGGAGATTTACTTGATACAGCTGACAGCCATCGGGTCAGACTTGAATTTGGCTTTTGCTTCCCATCTCCACTGCTCTCTTGCCTGCTCTTTGATGGTTTTGAATTACTTGAAGGTTTTGACATCTTCTCGATCTCTTTAGGGTTAGAGTCTACAAGGGTTTTTATTTATTAAAAAAAAAAATAAAAAAAAAAGAGAGAGAGAGAGAGAAAAAAAAAGAACTTTTCAGATATCAATGCTTACAGTTTTAATTGTGACTCAATAATTCTAAGGATAACCCAAGAACCAACATTTTAAGGCTGCAACAATGGAATATTGAAATATTGTTTGACACCAGGTTTACACTTTGAAACTTCTGGGTATCAAATAAACACTCAAAAGACTGCATAGTAGGATATTCATCATAAAATACTGTTTATTACTTGGTGTAATAAAATTACTTATGCCCACACTCGCTCTTATGAAAAAGTAACTTCCTGGATATCTTGGATCCAGAGAGGCTACAGTGTCATTCTAATCTCAAATATTGTACTTTTATAATGCCGAACATTTTTAATAAAATGGAAGTGGAAAACTAAGACACATTCAGGCAATGCTTATTTTTGTCCAAAAAAATAATAATCTTTTTTTCAAAAATTTTATTTTATTTATTTATTTTTAAACGTATTGCATCAAGACACCGCCACATTGTTTTGAATCACATTTTGAATTTTCTTTTTTTTGGCATCGTAACACTCCTAACCGACATAGTCCAGAAATATTTGAACCTCACCCGATTCTGATGAAAACATGAGCAATGATCCCAAGGCATTTTCAAAATCCCACTCATGCTCTCTTAGAACTTCTCTCAGTACCTGTAAAACACCGCTGGTCATACACAGCTCATGCACAAGTACAGACTTTTCCATAGCGTTCTGAAGCAACAATTTTAACCTACCACTTTGTCCATTTTGTGAAATTTCTTTTTCAGTTTGTGCACCAAAGCATCTTGCTTTTCTTTGCTTGGCTCATGGTTCTCCTCTTCAGACCCTGGCTCAGAATCTGGCTCCTAAACAAAAACACGAGCCGAGTCAGCGCACACATCCGCAGATCTGTTATTTATTTATTCATTCAAAAATCACCCCAAAAAACTATTTAAACAGAGCGTACCACGGTTTTCCGCCGCTTCTTTGGCTGCGTCTCATCATCACTGTGCATTGCTCCACCTTTTGTATTGGATAAATCTGTCAGATATCAGTAACACCAGCCATAATATGAGCTTTACATTATTGCTATTTTTTGTATTAGTCAATCTACTTAATCACTGTTACATGAACAATGTATGAATTAGATCAGAATTTACAATAAGCCAGCTGTAACCAACGTCAGAGCCAGCTAAATTCTGATCTAATTAATATATTAGACGTTTACCTTTATCTTTGTAGGCCACCAAACAATATGCCACAGCTCCCTCCAGCGTGCTGGTACTCTCAATCACCTGTTAAACCCCAAACAATGTTTCACAAAGATTAACAGTCATGTCACTGTTCCAAATCTGCTAACTGAATGCTAGAACTGTCTAGTCCCGGCCGTTTCAACAAGTCCAGCTTAGCTGTAATAAAATAAGTTTTTGATACAGAAATTTTAAACTGAAAAGTTTGAATCTTCAAAATGTAGTTGCATTCATGCTGCCAAAAAACTACAAAACACACCAGTTACATCAAAACATGATTGAATGATCAAACCCGATTGGTCAGAAGGTGTGCATTATGTTCCTAGAAAGTAGCTCTGGCTGTAACATGAATAAGTTCATATTAACGTGCTTGTTCAAATATACTACAGTTTCTATAATAACGCCACATACACAGGGACTTGTACGGCAGTCGCTCCACATAATCTAATAAGATTAGATTTGTATTTTTAAAAAGATGTTGGTTTTTAACTTATAAAGTAAAACTTATAGTCACTGATGTGATTTATGTTAGGAGATATATACAGAAGGTGTCACGGTTGTACACACTGTGTCATGGTGCTTTTGAGAATATTATAAGCACAGGAGCGCCTTCAGGACAGAGGAGTTTGTTTTACAGTTTGTATCAAGTTTTAATTGAATTGACACCCTAGCTTTTGTGATTCGTAATTGCTTTTATTTATTTATTCCTGCCGTCGAGCCATTGGCAATCACAGAAAGACATTTATGACTCGTGAGCCCTAGTTTCCCGACCCCTGCTACAGACCATGCAGTTATACAAAAATAATGGGGGTCAGGGCACAGTTTTTTTTGTGGCTTCCTCCTAGCGGCACGGCACATCACACTACATCGAGTGAGTATTATTTTCGTATAACAGCATGGTCTGTTGTGTTATTCCTTATATAACTACAACACGTTTCAACCATTTGTTATGAAATTCGACAAACAGCTGGAACTATAGCCAGAACTACCCGAGCTGTTAAACGAAAATAATGCACATGTTCTGACCAATCAGATTTGTGCAATCGAACAATATAAAGCTGTTACACACATTACTACTACAGTAACCTAGTTGTAACTGACCACCGAGAAAATAAGAGTGTTTGTATGAATTGCTCTACTTGTGGTGGAAAATGACATTTAACCATCCTTGTCGCTAGAGGGCGAACTTTGCCAGTTCATACCACTTCAGCTGCCAGTGAATCAGTGTACTGGAAAAATTTCTGAGGAAAGCTGGGTTAAAATATTTCTAGGTTGGATCAATGACTGTGCAGCGGTCAATGAATCAATCTGCCTTTTCCTACCGAACATGATTGTATTAACCGCTCTGTAGGGGGAGAAAACAAACAAACAAAAAAAAACTTCCAGACTAACCATTAGTTTACAGTCTTGTCCTATTACAATTGCAATATTCTTTGCTTTGTTAAAATGAATAAATAAATAAATAAAACAAATAAATAAATAATAAAAAAAAGGTTGCTTGTGGTGGTGCTACTTGTTTGTGGTCTATTAGGAATAAAACTGTGCTGCTGCAGTAAAATAATCAACAGTGGGACGGCATGGTGTATAAATCTCAATCTTCTCAACGCTGGATGTTGGCGTAGATTCTATTACATCAGTGTGCGCTGCTCTTGTACACAATATCATGAACATGATATCCCCATGTCGAATGATGTTCAGGCTAAAATTTAAACAATGGAGCCACGGGAAGTCTTTCAGCAGGCAAGATGTATATCTTGTGTCCTTCCATCTTCCCGCTCAAACTTCTACAGGTAACACACTTGTGCAGCACACCTGAAACTAATCGTTTGCCTCCTACAACCCACATTTCAGCAGAACAATGAGAACTTTTGGTGAAGTGACAAACTTTAACGAGCAACTTGATGCGAAGGTCTTACTAGTAGAACAGGGATGTGATTAAGGATGATGGTTTCTCTTCCCAGCATAAGTCTGCTGAAGTATGCCAGCAACCCATCGGAATGGATTATTTATTTTGGTTTTGTGCAGAAACTGAATCTGTATTTCTCTTACTCTGGGAAAAAATTCTTTGCAAATAACATCACCACTTGGACTGTAACTACCTCATGAAACTCCCGAGATCCTTGTCAAATCCTATTTTTGTTTAGATCACAAAACTGAATCAGGTAATACCAAGTGCAAATAATTCTATAAACACAAAGTCCTACAAAAATGTATTTCTTCAAAAACTGAGTTAGTAACAAAAATACAGTTACCTCCAGCAATTCACTTCTGTTCCTCTGAGGGAACATTTCCAGAAGCTTGGCCAGTTTCTCTTCCATCTCGAGACTTTTCTGCTTTTCACACTCTGTGGCATTCCTGGCTGATGGTTGTACTGTAGGAACCCTGAACGACAAGATCATTTTAGTCACTTTCAAACAGACAATATGAAAACTGTTTTTGATTTTGGACATGCACCATTTAAACATTTGATGCTTTAGCAAAAATGATTTCTGTAGAATGTTATAAAACACAGCCCGGTTACTTTTCATTAGTGGCCCAAGTACAGGACAAATAAAGTTTATAATCAATCATTTTGTCAATCCCATCACCAAAACAGATTACAGTGACAATTTCAAATCATGTGGTGAATTCAGCTGACTGAATGTAGCTCTGTATAAAAATGTGTAAGAAGTTGATAGACAAAATAGGAAATTAGGTAATTACTTAGATTATGCAAGTGAGCATATCCAACTTAATCTGTTATTTTATATACATTTAACCTAAGTTTGATTACTGCCAAGTTAAAAATGTAATAAGTAAATAAATAATAAAAAAGAGACTCTGTAGGACATATGGGGGGGTGTAGGAGGTTGATTTGTGCACACCAAAGTTACTTTTTTGTGGGAATAATCTTTGACTGTAACTTTCGTTAATTTGTTAATTAAATTTAACTACATGTTGTTTGCAGCTGTTGAAGTCTTTGAATAATTTTAACACTCAATGTTGAAGCATACTGCTTCTGGATTATGTGCACTGCATTCTAACACCAAAAAAAAAAAAAAAAAAAAAAACCCAGACCCACCCACACCCCAACCCAAATCAGCCTTAAGCTGCTTAGAAACGACAGCCTCATGTGCAGAAGCTTTGCGTAAGATTTTGTGTTAAGGCAAATTAATCAATTGCACTTGATATTTTTGAATGAATAAATACATTTGGTTTTTAGCACAGTAGAAACAGGATTTAAAAAATCCCAACTGTTTCCCAAGTGTACCATAAATGCATCCCACCACTACAGTGTCTAAAACTATACGCAACATATATGAAACTATATATATGTGTTTGCATGGGAATGAAGACACCCTTCTCGCTGTGCGAAGGGACTTCACAGTCCTCTACATGTGTTTATTTCGGGGTGTTTACAGAATGGAACTTTGGGGAAAAAGGTTTTCCATAAACTTTCTGAAGTTAGAGGCAAAAACTCTTACTTTGTTCCCCCTATAGCATTTCAAGAATTGTCAAGGTTTTCCAGGTAAGGCTGCACAATTAATCAAATATCGATCTCGATTTTGACTGCCCATGATTACATGAACAAAGATTTACTGCAATACTGACGTTTAATGTTTGTCCTCCGCCCATAGAAAACTCCGCAGCATATCAAAAATCAAGTGCTTCCTAAACTTACAGCCAATCACCATAGAGTGGCGCAGCGATGACATCATTTTGAATGCCAAAACACGGAACTCGCGCTGCAACCTTATCTTCGGGTTTCAGGGTGAGAAACGAGCTCCAGTGCTTTGCGCGAGGGGAAATCGTGACACTAACAAGTTGCTAAATGGGACTACAGAGGTTGTCTGAGACATTAAACATCATGCCGAACAGGAAAAAAAAAAAACTATGCAGATAAACTGGTTCAATTCCCCCCCCAAAAAAATCAATGAAGATTCATCCACAGCGTAAATCCGTATTATGGAAAACGTTTGTAAAAGTTGTCAGAAGCTTGGTGTTGGTGACGTTGAAGTCGAGCGTCCGTGGTGTAGTTTGTTTATAGCATACGGCTAGCTTTTTATTTCTGCCGATTGCATTTAGGCTTCAAACTTCATGAAAGTTGTGTTCATTTGTGAAAATGATCTTGATGGACAAAACGTATTAGTATTGTAAACTTCTGTTGATCACAGAGCTTTTTTTTTCTTTTTCTTTTTTTTTTTAAACAATAATCCAAAAGCCTATATGAAAAACCTATTGGGTTTTTGTCGAGGGAACCAGTGTGACGATAACTTCCGGGTTCCGGTACAAAATGACATCGTCCCTGCGTCAATCTATTGGGTGATTTGGCTGCATCTCTCCTCCTGTAAACAGGGTTACTGCCTTTTCTGCATACGCCCGAATTGTTTTCATTTGGTTGCATATTGTTATATCGTATTGCAGGTTTTCATTTGGTTGATGGCATTTTTACTTATTGTTTTTTTTGGGGTACAATTTTATTTATATTTTGCTTCTATGAGATGATGCACTTTAAGGACCGGTCTAATTTGATGCAAAGATTTGTAAATTAGCAGGAATGTAGGACGACATGGAGGTGAAAGCAGCGGTCTGTTTTTTTAAATGTGAAAGTGGAATAAAAATATGTCGTCCCTTAAATCAGCGGTCCCCAACCCCAGGTCCGCGGACCGGTACCGGTCCGTGAGTCATTTGGTACCGGGCCGCACAGAAAGAATAAATAACTTACATTATTTCCGTTTTATTTATGATCTGGATCTGAAAAATGAGCGGATTCTCTCCGTTACATCCTTCTACGACTCACTCTTGACGCATGTCAAGACGCTTGTCTCGGTCACGTGATACGTTGAAACCTTACCATAGAGACCAGAGAGCGTTAGGGGGGGAGAGAGGATGTTACGAGGACGCTGCTAATAAAGTTGTGATTTCACATTGGATTCACGTTTATTATTATATTTTAAAAATACCTCAGTTTTTATGCCGGTCCTATCATTTTATTTTGTTGTATTTATCCGCCACACCTTAAAGGCCGGTCCGGGAAAATATTGTCCGATATTAAACCGGTCCGTGGAGCAAAAAAGGTTGGGGACCGCTGCGTTAAATCATAATCGCATGACCACTCGTGATCTCAATATTGATCAGAATAATCGTGATTATTTTGGCCATAATCGTGCAGCCCTATTTCCAGGTGTTGAAGTGAACGCCTTTAAATTCCTAAGAGGCAAAAAATAATAATAAAACCCTATACAACGGACTAAAGTGATTTTAGTCCACGTGACATGGACATGCAAGATGATGCTTAGCATTTACTTGTGTCACTGGAATCTTAAATTCTTAGAAGAAAAAAAAACTTTTAGTGTTTAAGTTTTCAAAGGAATTGGTTGGTGAGGAAATAAACGTTGTGCCTGTTGTTACTATAAAATAAAAAATAAAAATCGTGTTAGGTTTATCGCACTGTACATGATCTTACAGCGAGCCCATGAACAATGGTGAGGCATGTTACATCACCTCACCTTGCCTTCTTACAGGCCTCATCATCAGAGGACACGTCCTCCAGGGCATGGCGTGGCATTTTCCCTCTTCCTCGTCTGCCATCCGGGTTCACTGGGCGCTCTGCGGATACAGACAGGAATAAAGGCTTAATCCACATAATATCGCAATGAAGTGGTCACGGGCATCATGGAGAACTGCAGCTGCGCGGATGCTAACAGTCAGCTACACAGCTCGGTGTGTAACGGAGCTCCATCACCGCCTCTCTAAACCCTTACCTGGGTAATTCTCTTTCTCGGAGCTACTTTTATTCACCAGCCTGCGCTGCTCTGGTTTGAGTGAACTGACCGACGACGAGACATTGTCAACCGTCTTCTCTTTCTGATAACGGAACCTTTCGAGGTTGAACAAACTCATCGCTGTATATCGAGCGACCACTTAACTAGACAGTAGGGAAGCGTATACACAGATTTAACCGGGTAAATAATACCACTCTGGCGCTCACAGGAAGAAGTAAAATACAAAGTTTGTCACTTATGCATATCCATTAAAAAAAAAAAGAACTCCACAAATGACTAAACTGAGTACTAAAAGAGTGTAAAATTCAACTGTCCAAGAGAAGAAACTCCCCGGCAGCATTAGTGTAGTTATTTCCCGCCACTAATAAGACTGCGTCATTTCCTCATCACGTTTCACGAGCCAATAGGAACAAAGACCTCAGCCAGAGCCTGATTCCAGATCAGAGGAGCGTGATTCCTGTGAAGGTTGCCAGATCGCAAATAAAAAGTGAAACGCTTGTATGAAAGGATATAGTTAAAGCTGCAGTATCGATTTTTTTTTATTATAAATGAACAAAAAATCTATTATGGAGCAAGTACATAAAATCAGTGTTTAAAACTGTATCCTTAACTTATCCTGATTCATAACGGTAAGCTTATAATAATGATTTAGAAATTGGGCTGTCGGTCAGATTTCGCGAGAAATATCACTCGACGTCATTCGTCTTTCATGGTTACGTCACATCCGTAAGCAGTAAGAAGCTACTATATTGCATGTGGTGGCTGAAGATGGTGGAGTTTTTGTAGACTGCTCTTATAACAGTTGCTTAGAATTTAAACTTGCGATCTAGATAGATGCTTTAATCTGGATAGATCTGAACGCAATCATGGCTGATATCTGGGGAATCAGCTGTTGTCAAAACCAAGAAACCAAGAAAAAAAAAACTCTTGCAGTTGCAGTTTTTTGTTTCAAACAGAGATGGCGATAGAGAGACAAACGTTATTAAATGTTAATTAAAAGTATACGTTCATAAAATCCTTTTGAATGCTAAATAATTTATAGCATTTAACTGCTGTAAGGTCCTCATTTTGTGCCATGGTAAACCACTTTAACACAGTGCATATCACAACGCAAGATTTGACTCTAAATTGGACGCTAGTCCACACACACACACACACACACACACACACACACACACACACACACACACACACAAAAAAAAAAAAAAACCACAAAACAACCAAGCGAGCATCAATATGATTGGTTGGGATGTTTCAGTGTGTGTTTGGGATGTTTCAGTGTGTGTTCCACTCCAGTCGTGTTCCACTCCAGTCACTGCATAAAATTCCAATTCCTTGTTCGAAACAGTTACTACAGTAGTGTGAGTGACATCATCAGCAAACATGGCATATGATCATTTTCAGGAATGTAACTTTTTACTTAAATTATGAAAGATTGTCATTTGGAGATGAAACAGAACAGGTACGCCAATTTCACCGGAAGTTCTCTGGAACTTTAGATGGTCTCCTCTACTCCATTTGGGATGGGAGGAAACTGGAGAAACCAGAGGAAACCCATGTGAACAAAACCCAAGAGAACATGCACAGAAACACAATAAAAGGTGACAATAAAATGGAAAATCATTTCACTTTTAGTCACTTTTTAAGGTACTCAACGCAATTTTTGATAACTCTACTTTTGCATTGAATTTAATTAATAAAATATTATAATTAGTAGGACTTAATTTTCAAAACAATGTAAAAAAAACACAAAAACAAACAAACAAAAAAAAACCTTTAAATCCACTGGATTCAATATCAAATAATTGTTTGAAACAATCAAATAATCAGTGAAACGGTTGACAACTTCCATGATTTATGTGGCAAAATGTTTAATATAAACCATTAGTATAAGTGATAGGATATATGTGTCTGAGATAGGTCAATACTGATCAGGATAAAGCAGTTACTGAACTGTCATCCCACATCCAAGGTAAGTCAAATGCAGCATTAGAGTTGCCAATCCATCTACTTGCATATTTTGGGATGTGGGAGAAAAGTGAAAGAACCCAGTGAAAACCCACAAAACCAAAACCCAAGAGCACATACATATAAACTCCACACAGATAGTAACCTGAGATTAGGACTGAACAGGGACCATGATGCTACTAGGGGGCAACGCTACAGATTGCATTACCATTTTACATATTATTTTGATGGTCAAAATTAAGAGATACATGTAGGTCTACTCCCTACTCATTTAAAGAATTTATTCACTGTGTGTAAGTAGTGCCCAACAATCGTACCTTGTAGACTAGCATGTCGGAGCTGTGTGTCCATCCTGCCTATAAGCCAGGGTGATGACATCCCCTATCCAGTGGGACTGCGTCTGACTGCTTAGACAATTGAGCTGCTTGCATCTTAACTCTATGACGGATTGACAGTTCTCAGGGCTAGCAGGCCATTGCCTGGTCTAGCAGTGCAGTGTTGAAGGCTCTGGGTTACTGATCAGAAGGTTGGGGGTTCAAGCCCTAGCACCACCAGCTGCCACTGTCAGGTCCTTAACCCTCTATGCTCCAGGGGTGCTGTACCATGGCTGACCCTGTGCTCTGACCCTGACTGGCTGGGATATGTGAAGAAAAGTATTTTGCTGTACTGTGTGTGTGTGTATATATATATATATATATATATATATACATATATATATATATATACATATATATATATATACACACACACACATTCATGTGAACTTTTTTGACCTATTTAGACAAGCAAACATTTGATCATCTTTAAATCAGTGGTTGATATACTTGAACAAAACAACATGGGAAAATAGCTTTTTAAAATAATTTATTCAATTGATGTGATATTCTTCTGTGTAAGTACTTTAAGCAGAAAGTTTAGCAGAATAACTTATTGAAGGCGTTTTGCATCATTGTCCACCAGTCTCTGACATCGGTTTGCTGAAATTTTTAACCACCCACGGTGGGGATGGTGTTATTGGGGTCATAGGCAGCATTCCTCCTCCTCCAAACATGGCGAGTTGAGTTGATGCCAAAGAGCTCTATTTTGGTCTCATCTAACCACCAGAGGACAACTGGGTGAAAGTGTTGTGGTCCCTGAGGCAGCGAAGCAACCCCAAACTGTAACATTGCCACCACCGTGCTTCACAGTTGGCATGAGGTGCTTCTCCTGAAAAGCTGTCTTTGGTCGGTGCCAAACATGTCTGCTGTTACTGTGGCCAAATAACTCCATCTTTAATTCATCTGTCCAGAGCATATTCTAAAGGCCTGGTCTTTGCTTACATGCTCAATGGCAAACTGTAGTCTTGTAAAGGCTTTTTCCTGGCATGCCTCACATGCAGGTCAAATTTTCTGATTGTAGAAGCATGCACTTTAACAGCAACAGTTTCAAGACTTACTAGCAGATCCTGTGATTGAAATTTTGAGGTTCTTGGAGACTTATCAGATGGTCTGCTCTTGGGCAGAATTTGCTGAGATGGCCAGTCCTGTAGATGATTTGTCTTACAGTGGAATGATATATTTCAAATAATTTGTAGATCTTCTTATATATCTTTCCAGACTCATAGGCATTCATAACATTTATTCTGAAGGGCTTACAGAACTCGTTAGATCTTGGCATGATGACACCACATACCTCAATAGCACAGGCTCTGTAGGCTGTGGCGCAGTTGGTAGAGTGGGTTGTCCACTAATCGTAGGGTTGGTGGTTGGGTTCCCGGCCCGGTTGACTCCACATGCTGAAGTGTCCTTGAGCAAGACACTGAACCCCATGGCAAGCTAGCACCTTGCATGGCAGCTCTTCTACCATTGTTGTGTGAGTGTGTGAATGAGAAACAGTGTAAAGTGCTTTGTATATAAGTGCACATTTACCATTACCATTTACACAGGTTCCACCTGTACATACTAAGTAGGTTCTAATCACTGTTTGAAAAATAGGGGTGTACTTACTTTTTTGTGTTATTTTTGTTGTTAATTTAAATAGTAAAAATTACTACAAAATGTTAAATTAATCAGGGGGTTATTCAATAGGGCTCCACAAGTAAAATCCTGAAAAACAGGATTATAGTTGTTAATGTTATGGTTCAATTACAAATTACAATGGATTATTGTTATCACAGTTTGCAATTTTGTTGTGTAAATGAGAAAGCCATTCAAATATTTCAGAAGTGAGTAGATAAGTAAACCATTCAAATATTTAGAATAAATAAATAAAATTCTGCTTCACTTCCCAATGAAAATGTCCCCATTAAGAAATTTAATTGACAGCCCCCTCTACAGGGCATGTAAAACAGGAAAATCGTGCTCAGTAAAAAAAAAAAATTGTTTTGGATTTGCCACCATGTTAGCAGTATGTAAAAGCTGGCAGATTTAGAAGTTGGTAAATTGCTCTACAATGTCTTTCTTCAAAATATTATAAAGATATTGAGTCATTATTGATCACATATACATGTGCACAGTGAAATTCTTTTCTTCATATTCTCCAGCATGTCAGGAAGCTGGGGTCATTGCGCAGGGTCAGCCATGATACAATGCCCCTGGAGCAGAGAGAGTTAAGGGCCTTGCTCAAGGGCCCAACAGTGGCAGCTTGTCAGTGCTGGTGCCTGAACCCCTGACCTTAACCGCCAAGCCACGACTACCCTCATTATGCATTACTGTGTTTGTATGAGTAATATTCTCAATATACCCACAATCTCCTGATGTGTCTATTTTTATGACACAGGAGGACCAATTAAAGAAAGCTTGTCAATCTATCATTTGCTCTACAAACTTACCAATTTTGCTACTGAATTGTGCTATTGCATTGCAAATCTGTAATGTGTCATGCATATTCCTTCAACATGTCCAAAACTGAAGGTGATAATATTTTTACCTTCTGTAGATGGATTAAAGCTATCACTGTTATTATGTCCAGATTTTATTTGCTATTACTAATTTTGAAACTTAAGTATATGCATAGGAAAGAGGGGAAAAGTAGTAGTGTGTCCACTAGGTGACACACTTTCATTCTAAAGTCCTGATTGGGGCACTAAGCTTTAGCATGCCTGTACATCAGATGTTTTTCTAAGATATGAGGAATAAGCTTTCTACTTGGCTTATGAGGAATAAGCTTACTAGCTGGCAAGCAGTTTTTTTGTGTGTGTGTATATATATATATATATATATATATATATATATATATATATATATATATATATATATATATATTTAAATATTAATTATGTTTAATGTGGAATTATTCTTTCGGTAGAAGTAATCAGTCAAACTCCCATTGTCACGTATGGCGAGTTGAGGCCGAAGCAATCGCAGATTTTTTAAACATTTATTTTAAACACACGAACAACGAAACAAAAACACTAGGACAACTGGGCATAACACTGTGGCAAGAAACAAAACACGGAGACAGAAGTGACGTGAGTCTATAACAACGAAAGACCCGGAAGGAGTGCAGACAAAGACTATATATACACATTCGTGCTAATTAACAAAAACGTGAGTCAGGTGCATGTGGTCAGGTGGTGTAGTGCAGTGGCTGATGGGACATGGAGTCCTGAGTTTCCGGATACGTGACACCCATGAAATGTTAATCCTGGTATTATATTATTTATTTGTCATGTTCTGTAGTTAATTATCGTTAGCTTGTCTGTGCAAGTTATTATCAACCTTATAAGCTTAATAATAATACATTTTAGAAAAACTTTTCTTATACTTAAATATGGTTGTGTATTACCAAGAACAGGCTTTCCTGAAATTTACATATTTAGATAGTTTTACATTAAGTGCTTCTTAAGGAATAAGTGCCACAGTGTAAAATTCAGATAACAACAACTTAAATGTGTATGAAAGCAGCGATTTGCAATGTTTGTAAGCAAGTTTTTTTTGGAGCATCTTTGTTCCTAACTGTATGCACCTAGTCCACTGAATCTCCTGATTAATTAAATATGATTATACTATATATTTAAATACTATTATAGTTAATGTAATAACTTTTATACTTATTATGAATTTTATTATTTTTTTTAAACAGAAGCCCAATTTCTGTCATTCCCGAAACAACCTTAAGACTCACCAATTCTCACCTCTTAGGATATTCTTGATTTCACTGTTAAGCCCTTATTCTATTCTCATCTTAGCTTGTTTGTCTGTTGTCTTTGACTTGTATCCTCATCGTCTTTTTAGTTTTGTATCCTTACCCTGTCTAGGGCCTACCCAACATGGTGGATGATGGGTACTCAGATGACCAACGGGTCTCGTGTCATGGGGTACCTTAAGCTTGAGCATGGCAGGTGAATAATTTGCATGTGTTGAAGTACATTGTAAAACCTAATGTTGTCTTTACTTAAACAATCAAGTAATCATGACTAAACATTCATTAAAATGTTGCGTTTTGGATCCATAAATCAAAAATCTAAGTTTGTTTAACTTATTTACCTACAAAATATATAAACTTAAGATTTCAAGTGTTCAAATATCTTACTTTGGTATGTCTTTGTTGTGATTTGCGATGCAAGGAGTTCCACCTGGCAACAAGAGAACTAATGTATTGATTAGTAGATAATTACCAAAGGTGGTCCTTTTGTGATTGGGAGGGATGACTATGTGTGTGTTTACAAAGAAATGGCAGTATGTAGTGGATGTTTTGTAGTTACATTTTGCTTAAAAGTGTTAATTTCTCCTGTATATGGAGACTTTTGGAACACCTGTTATGTAATGGAACTACGTCAAGTGAACTTAATTATTTAACTGGTTCACTGGTGGACAAGTGGCTAGCAAGCGGTGCTCTCACTGAGTGTGACCTGAGTTTGATTCCTGGATTCCTGAGCAGTTAACTATAAAGTACATTATATTAACACATAGTTAAGTGAACTTTACAATTTAAGTAAAGTCTACATGAGCACCAAGTTAAGTGAACTTAAAATATACAAGTTTTGGCAGACTCCATTACTCGATTACATTGAGGGAATGAGTTTACTCAAGCAATTAATAACAGTCAACTTGTTAGTGTTTTCAGTGTGCACCATTACAAGTGAGGTGTTAATCACTCAAATTTTAAACTTCTGCAATTTGGATGTTCCAGTGCTAGAATAAAAAAAGCTACAGTACATGCCACCTGCTATAAAATATTGTAAGTCCTTACTAGGGCATCATCAGTGTGTCTGCAATGAGCATATATAGGCATAGTGCTTCATCTACTGAGGCCAAAATCAACATGCTTGTTTGTGATTCATCGTATTAGCCAGAACATATATTATGGATCCAAGGTGGGTCCAATGTTGTCATAGCCGGGGGTGGTGCTGGTACTGGAGTTGAGCTCCCATCATCTATAAAATGCTCCCATGTCATGCGTCTCATATAGCCTCTGACAACCAAGTCCAATCCTGGCCTGCTAGAGTGGCTTACTTTCTAAGTCTGGCGGACCTTCCTTTTCAGACAGGAGAAAGGGTCGAAGGCATGTCACTGGTGCCTTAAAACCAGTTACTCACAGAAGAAATAAACTTCAAACCTCTGCTGCCTTGCGATGACATCCATCCTAGGCATGGAAAAGGCTTCAGGAGTAAACCTTGAGTTTAAATCAGGAGCCAGAGTTCCGAGGCGGTTCAAGGCCAAATGTAGTCTTGTCTCAGCAACTCCTGCGACATTGTTGGTGCCAAGTTGTGTCGGCTTTCATCGTTCACTTGGGCTCACCAGCTGCGTGGAGAGAGGGGGTCTGCTGCATGGGCAACAGCCGATCCTCCATATCATCCTGCCCAGGCTTTGGTAGCTCCAATGGAGAGGACACTCCAGCGACACCGCAAGGCGCCGATACAACACGGGTAGCGGCAGTCACAGATTTTAAGCTCATCCGATTGGTGAAGGAAACGGGCACCAGGGGCTGCTTCTGTTGGTGGGAGAGATCATCGCATCTCACTGGACAGCTACCACCTGCCTAAAGCTGGGCAGCCTCTTTAATGCTAGGGTGGGAGCTTCACTTGGGTGCATGAAGCTTAGAGAATCATCTCGAAAAGTAGGCCATAAATTCTGCACTAGACAAGCAAAGAAAAAGCAAGACTCCAGCTCTTCGCTTTACAAGCTGGAACGTCAGGACCATGTGTCCTGCTGTCACTGCTTATCTGCAGCATGTCGACGATGCATGCCAGACTGCTGTCACTGACAAGGAACTCTCAAGCTTCAATGCCGATGTGGCTTGCTTTCAGGAAACTCAACTGGCTGACAACGGCACTATAAGTGAAGCTAGTTACATGTTCTTTTGGCAAGGGAAGCCCTTGCACTAATCACATCAGCATGGTGTTGGCTATGCTGTGAAGAACTCGCTTGTACCCTTCATCAAGCCACCGTCATCAGGCACAGAAAGAATCTTCTCCCTCCGTTTGTCTACAGACTCGGGCCCAGCCAACATCATCAGCGCGTACACCCAGACACTATGCTCAACCCCAGATGAAAATTGCCAGTTCTACCAGGCCTTACATGTAGTGATTTCCAGGATACCCAGTACTGAAAGTCTTTATTTGCTTGGGGACTTTAATGCTAGGGTGGGAGCTGATCATGAGGCCTGTCCCACCTGCCTTGGTTCTCATGGATATGGAAAGGTCAACGAAAATGGTCAGCGACTGCTGTAATTGTGCTGCTTCCATGGCCTCTGCATCAGAAACACCTTTTTCAAGTGTAAGGAGATTCACAAGGTGTCGTGGAGGCACCCATGCTCCTGCTATTTGGCACCAGTTATATTAAGTCATCACCAGGTGTGCGGACCTTGCAAGCGTTCTCCTCACCTGCAGCTATCACAGTGTAGATTGCAACACCGACCACTCCCTCGTGGCAAGCCAGTTGTGTGTATTGCCAAAGAAACTGCACCATTCCAAGAAGAACGGTCGCCCTCGCATTCACACCTGCTGTATAAACAATTCTGAAAAATCTGATCGGTAAGCTGTAAGCAGCAGGAAGCCCTCACTGAGAAGTCACCTGACGGTACTATTGACTCCAAATGGACACACATCCGTGAAGCTGTGTACAACTCAGCGATCAAGGCTTACTTGAAGAAGGAGCAGAAAAGTGCCGACTGGTACGAAGCCCACTGGGAGGATATGGAGCCTGTCACCAATGTGAAGAGGAAATCTCTTCTGGCATACAAGGCTGCGCCTATCCCCAGCACATTGGAAGCCCTTAGGGTTGTTAGAAGAAACGCCCAGCAGACTGCCCGCCACTGCGCAAACATTTACTGGCTGAATCTTTGCAGCAGTATACAGGCAGCTGCCGATACCGGGGATGTAAGAGCAATGTATGAAGGCATCAAGAAGGCAACTGGACCCTCTATTATCAAGACTGCCCCACTCAAGTCCAAGACAGGAGATGTCATCACGGATCAGGGGAAGCAACTGCAGCGCTGGGTTGAGCATTACCTTGAGATGTACTCAACCCAGAATGTTGTTACAAAGTCTGCTCTGGATGTCATTCCAGACCTTCCAGCCATGGAGGAGCTAGACACAACGCCAACCATGGAAGAGCTCAGAACAGCCATCGACTGCCACACCTGTGGTAAGGTTCCAGAGAGCGATGGCATCCCGTCAGAAATCTTATAAAGTGGTTAACCTGTACTACTCCATCCCCTGCACGAACTTTTATGCTTGTGTTGGGAACAGGGATATATCACGCATGACATGCGAGGTGCAAACATCGTCACGGTATATAAACACAAAGGGGACCGCAGTGATTGCAACAGCTATCGGGGAATCTCCCTACTGAGTGTCGTTGGAAAGGTGTTTGCCCAGGTTGTCCTGAAACGTTTGCAGATCCTAGCCTACCCAGAGTCTCAGTGTAGCTTCTGAGCTGGCCAGTCTACCATAGACATGATATTCTCACTACGCCAGCTTCAGGAGAAATGTCAAGAGCAGCAGATGCCCCTCTTTATCGCCTTCATCGATTTGACCAAGGCGTTTGATCTGGTTAGCCGGAGCGGACTTTTCAAACTACTGAAGAAGATTGGATGTCCACCACAACTTCTGGTAGTCATCACCAAATTCCACGAGGACATGCACAGCACAGTCTGCTTCAACAGTGCAACGTGTGACGCTTTTCCAGTTTGCAGTGGAGTGAAACAAGGTTGTGTCCTTGCACCCACACTTTTTGGTATCTTCTTTTCCATGCTCCTCCAATATGCCTTCAGAGACTGCAGTGAGGGATTTTACATACACACCAGGTCTGACGGCAAGCTCTTCAACATCTCCCACTTTCGTGCCAAGACCAAAGTCGTTGAATTACTCCTACACGAGATGCTTTTCGACGACGACGCAGCCCTGATCTCACATATGCAGCAGCTCCATATCTGTAATTGTAAAGGAGTAGTTATCCCTCAAATTTGAAGCACTACATGTACAGTCTCCTCTGAAAGTATTAGAACGACATGGCCAATTATTTTGTTTTTGCTATAGACTGACATTTGGGTTTGACATAAAAAGATGAATTTGAGATGATAGATCAGATACACTACATACACCGCTCATGGTGCGCTACCATAGCTGATCCTGCATTCTGGTCTCGGCTCCTTTTAAGCTAGCATATGCAAAATAAATAAATAAATAAATAAACAAAACAAAAAGCAAACAAAAAAAAAAACCAACAATTTTCTTATACTAGACATTGCTTTATACTCTATGTTGTCAACTCGTGCAGGAAGTTGGGGGCACTTGGGATTCAGTTATAAAAATATGACTTGTTTTTTTTTTTTTCAATTAACCTGCATATCTACAGTGGTGCTTGAAAGTTTGTGAATCCTTTAGAACTTTCTATTTATACGATAATATAAGATAATACTTTATTAATCCCCAGAAATTAGCGTATCTGCATAAATATGACCAAAAACATAAACAGATTTTCCCACAAGTCCCAAAAGTAGACAAAGAGAACCCAATTAACAAATGAGACAAAAATATTATACTTTTATCACTTATTTATTGATGAAAATGATCTATTATTACATGTCTGTGTGTGGCAAAAATATGTTAACCTCTCGGATTAGCAGTTACTTTGAAGGTGAAATTCGGGTGTTTCCAATCAATCTGATGACAATCACGTGTGAGTGAGCACTCTGTTTTATTTAAAGAACAAGGTACGATCAAAGTCTGATCTTTACAACAAATGTTTGTGGAAGTGTATCATGGCATGAACAAAGGAGTTTTCTCAGAACCTCAGAGTTGTTGAAGCTCATCAGACTGGAAAAGGTTACAAAACCACCTCTACAGAATGTATACTCCACCAATCCACAGTCACACAGATTGTGTACAAATGGAGGAAATTCAGGACCATTGTTCCCCTCCCCAGGAGTGGTCGACCAACAAAGATCACTCCAAGAGCAAGATGTATAATAGTTCTGGAGGACACAAAGGAACCTGCTGTAACTTCTAAGCAACTAAAGGCCTCTCTCATATTGGCTAATGTTAATGTTGATGAGTCCACCACCAGGAGAACAACCATCTCCACAGAGAACATTGCTGCCCCTCTGTAGTTTGCTAAAGATCACATGTACATGGAAGGCTAATGGAAAAATATTTTGTGGGTGGATGAGACCAAAATAGAACTTTTTGGTTTCAATGAGAAGTGTTATGTTTGGAGAAAGGAAACCACTATATTCCAGCATAAGAACCTTATCCCATCTATGGAACATGGTGGTGGCATTATCATAGTTTGGGCCTGTTTTGGTACATCTGGGCCTGGAAGACTTGCCGTCATTGATGTAACAATGAATTCTGAAATATACCAGTGAATTCTAAAGGAAAATGTAAGGACATATGTCTTTGAACTGAATCTCAAGAGAAAGTGGTACATGCAGCAAGACAATGACCCTAAGTTTCCTATTCTTCCTAAAGAAGAATAAAGTTAAAGTTTTGGAATGGCCAAGTCAAAGACCTATATTTAATCAAATAGAAATGTTGTGGAAGGACCTGAACCAAGCAGTTCCTGTGAGGAAACCCAACAATGTTCCAAAGCTGAAGCTGTTCTGTACTGAGGAATGGGCTATGTGCCAATGTGCAGGATTGATCAACAGTTACCAGAAACATTTAATTGCAGTTATTGCTGCACAAGGGGGTCAGACCAGATACTGAAAGCAAAGGTTCACATATGTTTGCCACTCACAGACATGTAATATTGGATCATTTTCCTCAATAAATAAATGACCAGGTATAATGTTTTAGTCATTTGTTTAATTGGGTTATTTTTATTTACTTTTAGAACTTGTGTGAAAATCTGATGATGAAATCTAGAACATTCTAAAGGGTTCATTAACTTAATCTCACTAGTTAAGAGAAAGTTAACAAGGTTAAGTCAAGCAATGCAACAATGCAAACTGAATAAAACTAGCCTCAAACACAGAAGTAAAGCTAAATGTTAAAGGCTAAATGATCAAGCAACACATAAAAAACAACCCCAAAGAAATTAGGAAATAAAAGAACCCGATTCAGATGCAACTCAATCAAATAACATAAACTAAATAAGCTATAAACAAATAACTGTTTGTTTCAGCATTTCTAGAAAGGCAAGACCAGACTAGACATGAGTTAAACATGAAAAAAAAAAAAAAAAGGATAGACAAGAGCAGTCAAAATGGTATAAAATGGCACAAACACAAGTACAGTACATGAACCAGTTTGGAGAGGGTGATATGACACACTTAATGGCAGGTTATATAAATATGTGGTTTATTTTTTGTATTGTACTGTATTGTATTTATTACATTATTTAAAAAACATTGGTTTAAAACAAACCAATTTGGGTTATTTTTAGCCCAATGGCTGGATAAATATATAGGACAGAACACATTTTGGTCTAAACTAACCCATCAAGTTGGGTTGTTTATTTTAATCCAGCAAATGGGTTCTTTTTCAACCCCAAGGATGGTTTCATTTTTGCAAAAATGCTGGGTTAATTTAATTTCATAAATGGGTAAATATTTTCAGGGTTATTTTTACCCTTTGTATGTAAAACAATGTAAAAAGTCCCACATTATAAACAAATATGTCAACATCATATCTTGTTTACCCTGCAATGGATTCCCACCCTGGCCAGGGTTGTACCCTGCCTTGAGCCCGATGCTCCCTGGGATAGGCTCCAGGTTCCCCGTGACCCTGAAAAGGAGTAAGAGGTAGAGGATGGATGGATGGATGGATGGATGGATATCTTGTTTATTTATACACAAGACGGTGTTCAGAAATGCATTGCTAGAGCTGCTAAAGTGTTGTTTATATATATAGACTTAAAATATAAAAGTAAATTACTCAAATAAGTCATATATATAAGACGAACACATCAGATTTTGATCAAAGGAGACGTTCTCTCCCCACACACATCAATGAACCTTGGCGCCCAGACTCTATCACCGGTTCACCGGTTGTCCTTCCTTAGAAAACTTTTGGTAGTTACTAACCACTGCAACACCCCACAAGACCTGCCGTTTTGGAGATGCTCTGACCCAGTCGACTAAGCATAATAATTTGGCCCTTGTCCCAGCTGCACAGATCCTTATGCTTGCCCATTTTTCCTACTTCCAACACACTAACTTGTTGCCCACTATATCCCACCCCTTGACAGCCCTTGACAGTTGCAACTGTAATGAGATAATCAATGTTATCCACTTCACCTGTCAGTGGTTGAATGTTATGGCTATCTTAATATTGCAAACTTTGTGATGAGAATATTACAGAAAAAAAGGTATTAATATCTGCCTACTGTACCTCAAGGCATTGACAACTTTGATCATTAATGGCTAGTGGACGCTACACAACTATCCAGATCCCAAACTAATACTACACACCATTTAAAAATTGCTCACTGTTGTTCCACATAAGATTACAATTAACCAAATATAGTACAATTAAACCTGTTTCTATAAATTTTTACTCATTTCAGGCTTTACAGTTTCTCGCTCTATTGCCAAATAATTTTGCTTCATTTTAGAAATAAATTCATAAAATTAGAAACATTATCTGCCATTAGAATAAGACTATTTCAACCCTGAAAGAGTATTTTTTTTTATAGAAATAGGTTTTAGTAATCTTATATTTGGTTTGTTGTAATCTTGTAATAGCTAAACTTGAAATTCTGTATAACTTTGACTATATTCAAGATGCTTTCACTTGCTAAGATGTCAATTTTTTGGCAGTGTAATTGTTCCATGTTTTCAGACTTCTTTGTTCAGTTTTGTCAAGTCATGGAAACAGAGCTGTACAACATCTTTATGACACCATTGAGGAAGACTAATATCTAGTTACTGTTCATTGCTGGTGGAGTTTGTGACTGTTAGATGCAGACATTTTTATTTACCAGGGGAATTCCCACCTGTGATAATGCTCAGGATGTGCCATGTGAACTGTATGGGGCTATTAATGACCTGCAGAACACACACCCTGGTGGACTGTTTATCATCACTGGAGATTTCATCACTGGCAGAACCCTGCTCCCACCTCGACTACTCAGACCAGAGCTCTGTTATGCTAATCCCTGAATACAGACAGATGCTCCAAACCGGTTTTGAAGCAGGTGAAAACCTGGCCTGCAGGAGCCATCTCTGCTCTTCAGGACTGTTTTGAGCACACTGACTGGCACATGTTAAGGGAGGCTGCAACTGACAATGACTCAGCAATCACGACATCACTCAGCCGAATACACAGCATCAGTGACCAGCTACATCAGCAAGTGCATTGATGACGTCACTGTCTTAAAGACCATCACCACAGGCTCCAACCAGAAGCAGTGGATGACTGCAGAGACTCATTCACTGCTGAGGAGGTGACAGGGTGGCCCTATGAACAGCAAGAACCCAACTGTCCCGAGCCATTAGAGAGGCAAAGCGCACACACGACCAGAAAATCCACAGTCACTTCACAGATAGCAGTGACACAGTGTGCATGTGGCAGTCCATCAGCAACTACAGGACAATGTCACAGAGTGGACAACCTATGACAGTGATGCCTCCCTTCCAAATGCGCTGAACAACTTCTACACCGGTTTGAGGCGCAAAATAATGTGACAGTGAGGAAGACCACCCCTCCTCCCAACGACTAGGTGCTGTGTCTAACCACGGCAGATATGCGGAAAACTCAATGCAGAGTCAACCTACTGAAAACCACTGGACCAGTCAACATTCCTGGCAGAGTGCTCAGAGGATGTGCAGACCAGCTGGCAAATGTTCTTCAACATCTTCAACATCTCCCTGAGCAGTGCTGTTGTTCCAACGTGCTTCAAGGGCACCACCATTGTCCATGTGCCGAAGAATTCTTCAGTATTCTGCCTCAACGACTACCGTCCCATTGCACTCACACCCATCATCATTAAGTGCTTTGAGAGGCTCATCATGAGGCACATCAGGACCCTGCTACTCCCCTTCACTGGACCCTCTGCAATTTGGATATCTTACCAACCACTCAACAGATGATGCCATCGCCACCACCCTACATCTGGCCCTCATCCACCTGGACAAAAAGGACAACTATGTCTTCAGTTCAACATTGAACACAACCATTCCTCAGCACCTGATTGGAACTTGGACTTGAACATCTTCCTCTGCAACTGAATCCTGGACTTCCTGACTGGGAGACTTCAGTCAGTCCAGATCGGGATCAGCGTCTTCAGCACCACCACACTGAGCACTGGGCCCCCCCAGGACTGTGCTCAGTCCACTGCTGTTCGTTCTGCTGACTCACAGCTGTTCACCAATACACAGCTCCAATCTCATCATCAGGCTCACCAGTGGTGGGTCTCATCAGCAAGAATGATGAGTCAGCATACTGAGAGTGGACAAAACAAAAGAGATGGTTTTTGATTTCAGGAGAGCATGGAGCGACCACTCTCCTCTGAACATCGAAAATAAATTCCTTGTTGTTCACCTGGCAGAGAACCTCCCCTGGTCCCTCACCACCAGCTCCATAACTAAGAAAGCGCAGCAGCGTCTCTACTTTCTGCAAAGGCTGACAAAAGCACATCTCCCACCCCTCATAATCACCACGTTCTACAGAGGAACCATTTAGAGCATCTTGAGCAGCTATATCACTGCCTGGTTCAGAAATTGCACCGTATCAGATCACAAGACCGGATAGTGAGGTCAGCTGAGAAGATCATCGGGGTCTCTCTTCCCTCCATCATAGATATTTACACCACACGCTGCATCTCTAAAGCCACGAGCATTGTGGATGTCCCCACACACCCCTCACACAAACTCTTCACCCTCCTGCCATCTAGAAAAAGGTACTGAATGCCTAAACTGTGTAACAACTTCTTCCCACAAGCCATCAAACTCCTCAATACTCAGAGACTGGACTGACACACACATACACACACACACACACACACACACACACACACACACCTCATACTGAACTGAGCACCATTTCACTCCCCTTGCAATTTTTGCACATTTTTGTACTGACAACCTGTACTTTTGCTGCTACGGTACTTATAAAAATATTATGTTTAATTTCTTGTCACTATTATACACTTTACCTGGCTGCTAAAGCAATAAATGTTATGTCCATATATGGTATTAACTAATCTGCTGAATTTTACGTCATAGTATGTTTTGTTTATATTCAAAGCATTTTTTAAAAGTATATTGTTGTTCTTTTTGCACTACCTGTTATATCTGGCACTTTCACACTAGAACTCTGTACTGGTCGGCACTACACTGTTACTTACTGTGCCTATTGGCCTGTTTTAGTAGTTATTGTACTGTCTTGTGTTGTTTGCATCTTTACAAGTGCACTTTATGTAGAACATATAGGTCTTATTTAGTTCTGTGTCGTCTCATGTGGTTAGTTTGTTGTGTTAGGTATCACCAGGGTCCTGGAGGAACGTTGTTTGTTTCACTTTGTACTGTACCAGCTGTGTATAGTTGAAATGACACCAAAATGACAGTAAAAGCCACTTGACTTGATTTGACTTTTCCCAATTATAAAGAAAATAATTATAAAGAATACAATGATAAAAGCCACATAAGTCCATATTAACCCTGCTAAATGTTAGTCTTGTATTAGCTTAATTAAAAAGCAAGCAAATTATTAAATGCTTGCATGCTTTTACAAAATTAATTATGATTAATATTATTTTTTATGTTTGCTCTTGGAACCAAATATAGAATCAAACTCTTTTTGGCACAAATCTTTGGAGGAATGACTGGCATTACCAACAGGGCCAAACTGCACTTGAGCCAAGAAAGTATATTCAGCACTGTGTACAGTTCTTAGTTGTACTAACTGGCCTATGTTGCCGCCACTCAGTCGCCCCCTGCTTGTCTCTATGGAGACACCTATAACTTACACCAGTGCCATGCAAACAATGGACACTCTGACACTAAGGTTGATCAGACTTCTGACCTCTCACAGCAGGTCTTCAAATCATGACTCCCCTTTCTGCATCTTATTTCCCCAGATAAGCTTCAGAATAAAGGCTATAACCCAAGACTGATATATCTAAATAAATATACAGAAATACAAATGAGCATACAGATAGCTATAAAAGGCTTTTGTAAAAAGAAGTAATTCTGTTTTTTTGGTGAGAGCTATAGATGTACATAACAGACTTTTATAAAAATAATTAATTCATTGAACATCTGCAGTGTAATTCTGACAAATGTAGATGTAAAAAAAAAAACAAAAAACATCTGCAAAAGTTTCTAATTGCCACTAAAATGCTGTTTTAAATCAGTGTTCTAAATACTGTTTAGTCTATTTATTTGCATATGCAAAGTGAAGTTTTAATATGATGCTTCCACTATGCAACCGTGTGTTTCCATGTGTAAAATGTGTCCAGATTCAAGTAGATTTGAAAATGATTTAAAGTTATTTCACATTACATTGGGTAATGTAATGAAGTAAATAATCTTGAGCCAGATACTTTTGTCCTGATGGTTAGCTGGTCAACAGAGTGCTACTCAGGATACTAAAGTAACAAGGTGAATAGAAAAAAAGAGTTGTAAAACATTTAGTGTAGAGAATGCATATTAATTTGCACCATAATAAGTCCAGGGATGGTTGCCATCCCATTCAAAAACATTTACATGGTGGAATGAAATGTTGTGCTTCCAGGACCAAGGTGTGACCAGGACCAAGTAAGATCAAAGTATAATATGAATTGTTTTGGAAGCTTGCAAAAGGGAGCTAAATGCTGTTTCTCTATTCTTGTCCCTAAGTGTGTCACTAGCCAGTCTGCAGTCGCCAGTTGTGTTACTATCCAGTCTCCATGGCTCCATGTCCGAGACCCGACGGCGGCGGGCACTACCTTATCACCGTGGCAACATGTCTGGGATGTCATCCACCCCCCATTCTGTAAAACACAATACAGCCCCCATCCAGCAGCAAGATCATCAAAAAATTAATTGTTATTGTCTCACTATACATCCATCATACATTATCTAACAGCTGTCAAGGCAGGGTTAAAAATGATGATGGATAATACTAATAGATACTAATGATGATGTGAATGAACAATGTTGACATGCTGGTGTAATTAAGCAATTAAACATAAGTGATAGTGATAATAAAATTATTGTTATGATTCAGTATAAGTGGTAACAACTGCTTGAAATAAGGTTACAATCACTGTGTTAAGAGCTAAGAGTCCAACTCACCAAGCATGATGATTATTTGTAAGGATAAGATTTTTTGGAACTTATATTATATTTGTCCATGTAAAAAGCATTACTATAACAGGTTATGACTCATATACATATAGAATTTGGAACGGTGGTGGTGAGAAGAGCATGTATATAGACTCCATGTTGTCCAGTTAGGACAGGGAGAACATGATAGTCCATCCCATGTGTGAGAATGTTGTATGTGTGTGCACAGTAAGGTACTCCCTACAGTCCAGTGAGGGGTCGTACCCTGGCAGGGTGGAGGCCCAGGATGGTGCTGCTTGGGATTTTAATTAAATCAGACCACAATGAACCAGAAATGAAGGAGAGCAGGAGGAGGGAGGGGGCTGCTATGGTTGATGTGGGGGATCTGACAATCTCCAGGGGTAAAAGGCAGTGTGGGAAGAGAATGTGCACCTCCTCACTGGGTCTCCTCTTTGTGTCATACTGATGCTTATATACTGTGGGAATTCCCAAGGAATGAAAGATGGGAAGATTTGAATCAAAACTAAGACGTCAATATATGAGTAATTGCTGTTATTATCATTATATTAGTTGTACTGATAAAGCTTATATTACAAATGTTTTGTGACTTTATAAGTTCTATAGAGCAAGTGAATTGACTCACTGAATTTGCATTCTTATCATCATATCTGTTTTACTTTCAAAAGTGTAATAGGAAGTGATTTTGTTAAATGCATAAAAAGGGCTAAATATAAAGGTGATAATTACTTATAGCAGCAGAGAATGCATTCATTTTGACTGAAAACTCAGACATGTGACACTCAAATTAGCATCATGACAGGAATAGGTATAATTTATAAAGAGTCATTATTTAATAGCTACATTTTAGTATAGCCTCCATTTCAAAATGAAAACTTTCTGAATTTCAAAAGACACTGATTCAACTGGGATTTAACAAAGCAATTGGATAATAATATGACAAGATCATGCTTGTGCATTCAGATCTATTCAAACCATGAATCAGCCATAAGAGAGCGTGAAACAGACAATTCTGACAAGATCAGGGATGGATGAGACCTGCAGACAGACAGACAGGGGGGTGATGAGAGATGAGTCCCCTCACCACCCCCCCACTGGTGCGGACTGGTGGGGTTGGTCAGAGTGGGACGAGCACCGTAGGGGGGTGGTGACAGCCACAGCAGAGGAGGTTCGGCCCACTGTGGGGGCCGATGTCTGACATGACCTCTCCCAGTGTGGCCTCCCATCATGGCTTCCAGAGTTCCCCCTGTGCGTGTGATCGATCTTTGTCTCTCAGTCAGTTGCTTTCACTGCCAAAAGAAGTCTGCATGCAATAACACGTTTATAAAGTGATTGATTTATCTTTAGAAACACACAATAGATGTTTCAATTGAAGTCCATCAGTGGCAACAATGACCTCCTTATGAAATGCAATACACCTCAGGTGATCATTATTGGGCTCAGACAGTGGTAAGAGACACATACCTGGTAAGACAATATATTAAATGTTTTTATGTATGTTTATAACAATGTAACTACATAGTTATTAAGGAATAATAATGTGATGACACATTCAAGCATAAAATGATACTTATCCATGTACAGTGCATTAATTTCTAAGTGGTATTTTTCAGTGTATCCTGCCTCTGGATATAGCGTGACAGCATCATTTTAGTGTCCTTGCTGAGAGGTGTGATTATCAGTTCAGTGAACAGAGCAGGTAGTATTGCAATTCAACTTTTATCTCCATCTGACACACCATCAAAAAATAAATTGCTTGCATGTAACTCAAACTCACATATTTAGCTGGAGCTGGTACCTTCACCCATCCACTCTGCCCATCCCCTTTACTCTGACTTTCTCTATCTCTTTCCACCTCTGAGTGCTCAGGTCTCTCTGCCAACAGTCTTAGTATCCTCAAGGTGCACTTTGAATCTTCCCAAGCATGTCCACCTTGCTCAGACTATTTTCCCTTACACCACCAATGGATTCCTGCTCTCTTTTCTTTTGCTCTCTCTCTCTCTCTCTCTCTCTCTCTCTCTCTCTCTCTCTCTCTCACTATCTTAACCAGGGGGCCTTTGCTGTCACAAAGCCGCCACTGTGTCTCTGACTCCTTCGCACTCTTGCTCTCTGTTTTCCTCTGTCCCCACTGGCTCCTGTAGGAGTAGTGGAGCATGAATCAGAATTACTTATCTCCAGCCTTCCCTGCCTCACCTTCTTCTCCTCCAGCTCCCTGGGACAAAGGCCATGGCTCTTAAAGGCAAACAATGATGCAGACCTGAAAAGTTACTTTGCAGCATTTCCCCCTTCTACACTAGTCCACCCCCACCTCCAAGTGTCTTTCTGGCTGCCAGTTCCCTTCCGTAGCGTGCATGAAAAGAACATCTAATGGCAGCTTGTTAGCCACTCCACTGGCTGCACTGATTATCTGTCCCATCAGTTGTTCCTGAGATGCCTGTGTGAATGTCAGGATGATCCCAGCTGGGGTCATGTTTTTATTCACCCAATCGGCTGCAGGTCTGATAAGACAATTTGTCAGAAAGAAATCAGAGAAGGGGACTTAGGACACCAGGGTTCACAGGGAGCCCAAGGAGGCCCCTAGACTGGAGACCCACTGCACTTCACCTTTCATTCTCACTCACCTCTTTACATTGTCAGTCTCTGCTGATCAGTTTACATTTTAAGTAATTTAAGTTCAAAGTTCAAATGTCTCCTTCTTGTCTTTGAGGTCATTTTGAGTTTTTCACTATTTTGTCAGGATGTATACTCAATCAGAGACATCAGCTTTTCATTAAAACTATACAACTATATACAAATTTTCTTTAAAATTCTATATGTAACTGTAACGATATATTTCATATTTAAGAATCAAATTAAAATTCCAAACCTGAGTCAAAACCGAAAAGTATTTGGGGGCAAGCCTCTGAAAAGCAAGATATACATTTTAAGGCCAAAAGTATGTGGACACCTGACCATCACACCCACATGTGCTTGTTGAACATTCCATTCCAGATTTAGTCCCCCTCTTTGCAATTAAAACTGCCTCCACTCTTCCAAGAAGCCTTTCCACTAGATTTTGAAACATGTCTGTGGGGATTTCAGATGGTTCAGTGAGCATGCTGGTCATGATGGACTAGGTTTGGGCCTCTTAGTTCCAGTGAGAGGAAATAGTAATGCTATTGCATACAAAGACACTATATACACATATGTCTACAACTTTGTGGCAGCAGTTTGGGGAGGATCCACATATGGCTGGGATGACCAATTGTCCACAAACTTTTGCATATATAGTGTATTTTTGAAAATGTATCTCTAAGAACTCTTAAAGTATCTTAAAAGTATATTAAGTGATAACCATTATGAATTATTTACTGGAATAATTGGAGGGGGAAATATTATTAAGAAATATAAGTCTGGAATATAAGTCTGGATCCACTGATGAGCCAGGAACGTTTAAGTGGTTAATCAAGGGCATAAAGAACAATGTTTAAAAGCTTTAAAAATCGTGTTTAACAAATTATATATGTGTTTTACAAGTTATATAATATGAAGATTTTTTCATTTGTACACAATTAAAACAACTTATGATGTCTTAATTGGATTTCAAGTCCCTAAGTGTTCGCAACCCGAAAGTGTTCGAAGTTGGTTTAATCCCAAAATTTGACAATTTAGCTTAATCAAATATCTGTTGGAAGATCCCTGAATATGCTTTGAAATAACTCAAGAAAACATGTTTAGACACAGTTGGTTACCTATTAAATAAAATGATGATGCTTCACACTTAGATTAGCACAAAATAGTTACTGTATAGAAGCAATCCCATATTGAAAGCTGTCTAAAATGTTCTTGGATTTATCCGAGTTTTATCTAGAGATCCTGCTGAGAGACATTGTGTTCAGTCCCAGCCAGGGTGGTGGAATTGCTAGTCATCCCTTTTCTCTCCCTCTCTGATCAGTATGCCTCCCCAGTGGTCAGCTTCCTGCTCTACCCTCTAATCCAATCATGCCCTGTCCCCATAGTCACAGTGGGCTTTTGAATTTTACCGAATACCCACCAAGAAATCTCTTAAGCTGCAGTTATTGCTTGGGATCAAATTTACTGCGAGAGGGCAAGTCTTTAGTGATGTGATTTCAGTCACCCTAACTCAATCTATTTCTAAAGCTTTTCTTTTTCCGTCTATCTTTCATCTTGGCTTGAAGCAATGGCATTTTAATTTTCATTCTTGTATTATAACTTATTTAGTTAGCTTCCATTTTTCTCGCCTTCAACATAGATACAGGTTGGTTATGTCATTGGTAATGACATTACTGCTCTCCCAGGGACTGTAGGGAGCGTGTTTTTTTGGTGGGATTATGTTATTGCAGATATGTCCCTGCTTCTTGGAGTAACTTGTGTAGATGAGACAAGCTAGTAATAAATGTGTTTGTTCTTCATTTGAAAATATTGAGCTGCAGTGCTTCTGTATACTGTATAGTTGGTGGTTTGGTCATTTCTTGCTTTCTTGCTTGCAGGGCAGTTGCAATATTTTTCTCTAAAACTGAATGCCTGTAATGGCTGTTGGATTTGTAAATAGAATCAATACAAATATGCTTCTATTCTTGTAATCTAAACTTTTAGTACCTTTAGGCTCCTATAGGATTGGTACAGTAACTATCTTAGAAGAGTATCTGTCATGGAAACTGATGAGAGAAACAAACGTATGCTTTGTTGCAAAATAGATTGCATAATGGCTCTTTTACAGTGGTTTTGATTAACCACTGAATAGAATAATTATTTCAGTCTTATTACAATTTTAATGTTGCTTTTCTGAAATCCATCCATCCATCACCACTTACTCCTTCTTCAGGGTCACAGGGAACCTGGAGCCTATCCCAGGAATCATCGGGCACAAGGCGGGGTACACCCTGGACAGAGTGCCAATCCATTGCAGGGCACAATCACATACACACTCACTCATACCCATTCATACACTACGGACACTTTAGACATGCCAATGTGCCTACCATGCATGTCTTTGGACTGGGGGAGGAAACCAGACTACGGGGAGAACATGCAAACTACGCACACACATGGCCCCAGTGGGAATCGACCCCCAGACCCTGGAGGTGTGAGGCGAAAGTGCTAACCACTAAGCCACAGTGCGCCCTGCTTTTCTGAAGTCATTATTTAATATTATAAATAAATGAGCCAAAAAGTCTGGCCAAATGGTCAATTTACTCACAATATTGCAGCTGTGTGACAGAGAGGGCTGTGTGAGATACCCTTAACAAGCTTAATGAAACATGTCAGTGTGTTATTTTCCGCTCCATGCCTCAGTCATAAGCAGTCAAAGGCCCCCTACTGACGAAGCCCCATTGTTTGGATGTTAGACTAGTGTCCCAGAGGTCCAGCTTCTCAGTCTCTACCAGTACTTACCTCTGCACAAACACACCTCTTATCACACATACATTTAAATGTAGTCATGTAAGAGTCATCATTTATATAGAGGAGTGTGTGTAACAGGGTTTTCTGGCAGGTGGTCAGTGGTGATCTTTGTGTCACTCATAGTGGCTCCACTAAAAGAGATGGGGGACATAACCCATGGGTCAGAGATCCCACCACAGGCTTTCACACTGTGGCAGAGGCAGTAATTAACTAGCTGACTGACAGGGAATTGAGGGCAACAGGCAAAGTGGAAGGAGCAGTCACATCATTGTCAGTCTCAAAGTACAGAGCAGTAGGATACAAAATCACAACTGGATGCTGCCAGAATAAGCTTTCTCATATATATATATATATATATATATATATATATATATATATATATATATATATATATATATATATATATATATATATATATATACAATGCCTATGGGTGTCGTTGTAGGGCACACTACTTTTTTCGTTCATAGTCCTTCTTCTTTGGCTATTAAACTTTTAGAATAATTAAAGAATGTATATGGAATTTATTTACAAACATTCCTTTACAGTTGTCAAATAATTGCAATAATTGCATAAAATTATGCAAATTGTCTAAATAGAAAAATATTAAATAAAATCATTCATATTACATATTTACTATGGAGATTTAGAGTATGCCAGGGAGGGCTGCGTAGTAGTATGACTCGGCTCATGAGATACTAAAAGGCAGAACTTCTCAATCAGATTTGAGGGTGGGACCACCTCAGTCTGTGAGGTAACAGAGCTCCTATGCAGATAACATGTTCACCTTTGAAGCATGCACTTAAAAGGGTCTAAATCTGCAGAATTAAATGGTGTCTCTCCCCCTTGCTTCTGAGGGGACATTTTCTCCAGCTACATAAAAGACCTGGGATCGCGTTGCAGCACTGTATTCACTGGTCCACTTTGTTTAAAAATGGTTTTGTTGGTTGTGACACTGCAGTCATCCAACACCTTCTAAGAATCTGAACTGTAAAAAGCTCTTGTTCTCCAGCAGCTAACCCAGAAACAGACTCGGGGGCCCAGAGACTGTAATAGCCTGTGTCTTGGTAAGAACGTTCCCCTCTGGTGATTCACTTTTAACACTGTGTCCCAGGGCTTCACCAGTGTTTAAGATGGTTAACATAGTCACATCCACCACATTATCTGCTTCTTTACATGTTCAACTCATTCTACTCCTTGACCTCTGACTTCTCAACCCCCAAGAAGAATATACATGTTATGCACATACTACAATACATCACTCACATACTTGCTTGCAGGCATATGTAGTTATTTCACAGTCAAATTTTAAAGAGTAGTAGTCTGAGGTTTACTAAGGAAAGAATAATTTTAGAATGAGCATTGAGCAAGTACTTAAATGCAACACTTGGTTATTTGCAAAGGAGCACAGGTAGTGATGAATTAGATTTTTCATGACATAGTAGGAGGGTGTCCATCCCAACAGACAGAAGGAGACTTAGGGACTCACAGAGGCAGGCAACAGAAAGACTATCCACTGCATTAACCTTCTGCAGGCCCGCAAGAGTTCTTTCTTCACTCCTCTTTCAGCGGGACCCAAGGGAGAGGAACTCTGAGCTCGGCCCATTCTCCCCGAGAACTTTGATTTCCTATTAGGTTCCTCTAGCCTAGTGGGAGGGGGGAAGCCTGATCGTCTCACATTCGACGGCGGGCCCCGTGTGGGACAATGGTCGGGCCCAGCCTGGATACAGGCCCTTTTGTTAGCTATGACCATTTTGTTTTTTGCCCCTGTCTCTCTGACAGAGTGCAGAGTGTTTGCATCACATGCTCATCCCCAAAGTGCACACTTTTAGATCGGGGTGGGGGACAAGGAGCGAGAGAGAGGGATTATTCAAGTGAGTTTCTTTGCATCAGGGGACATGAGGGAGCAACAAAACAACCTCTTTCCTCTGCGAATGTTTTGTAAGCATATTCAAATGAATCAAAACAGTGCAATAAAAAGTGTGTACACTTCACTGGTTGAGAACACATACTTGCATGCAAAGGTAGACATTTTCCCTGGTTTCTGTTAAATAAGGAAATTGTAGCTTAGTTTCCAATTTATCAATGAAAAATGTTTACTTCTACGATAAAACATGATAAAATTGGACCGTGAATCTGCAACAAGACAACAGTCTAAAACATACAGAAAAGTCAATAGAAGTCTGAATGTTGTTTTTACCATCTTGGTCTCAAGACTTAAAATCTGGCAGAATCAAATGATGGGAATACAAGCTATTAAAGGATATTTATATTGTGTTCAGAAAGGGAAAATAAAACTTTTGACGATATTTGTTTCAAATTCTTGAATCGTATATGCATTTTTGGTAGGTGACAAAGAAGTGAAACTTCGCGCACAGCAATGTATGACATTGTATGTATCAGAAAAAGTTTAATTTATCATAACACTTGCTAGTTTGGTGTCACTAGCCAAGGGGAGGCACCGCTAAGCTATCATTGTATGTGTTTAGCTCCTACAGTGCCATGCAAAGTACATTATCTTTCCTTATGCTCTGCTTATATAATATTAATGTAAACTGGAACTCATAGACATTTACACACCTTGTTTTCCTGCTCAACATCAGAGGATGTTACTGTTTCAGTTTCAACTCCTTTACTGGTTTAAAACAAAAATCACTGTATATCCATTTTTCCTCACACCGACTGTGTGAGCTAGCATTGGGCAGAGTTAAGAGCTGTCAGCCATTAAAACACAAGTGTTTCCACGTATTTTCCTGTAAACCCTGTCTGATTGGTCTTGCATCTGTTCACTGAAGTTATAAAATTACAGGCAGTCTTCTGTCACTGACATTCAGTTACATTGTGACGAACTGCTCCTAGTGGAGAATTATTCGGGGCTAAAGAAAAAATCTTCCCCCAATGCCCAGGCCAGGTTACGCCCCTGGCAGCAACCCACACGTGATTTATTGTAAACATACATTTTACTTAATATTGTTTATTTAACATTAAATTTGTAACACAAGTAACCTCATTTTATTGACATCAGTAACTGTAATCAAATTATATACATTTAAAACGTAACGATTTACATTACTGCGTTAACAGAAAAAGTAACAGCAACCCAACTCTGCCTAGGAGGCACTGTGTTTAAAATTGTGGATTAAACTATCTTTCTGTCTTTGATAACTGAGAGAGAGAAAGAGAGAGAGAGAGAGACTCTGTAATTGATTTATTGACAGGTGCAGTGCAGCAGCACTAGTCTGGGAAGGAGCTTGGGGATGTGGATTGGGCTTAATGATATGACAACAAGGGATACAAAAGTTAACCTGGTAGATAAGGTAGATAAGGTAGATAAGCAGGTAAATGTGGGAAACACTAATAGCTTTTCCAGGTGAGTTTTTAGTTTATTATATTAAAGCCCAGTACCTAAACATTTTTAATTTAGCATGACCAAATTTGTGCAAAGCTTTATATTACATTTAATTGTAAAGCATTTTCTGTCATTTTTAATGTCTTTTAATAAGATTGAAATTATTATAAAATAACACATTGGAATTTGTTGCACAATAACATGTCTACTTGATTGTGGTGTTGTGTATGGAAAAGTGTTGAGTAATTGATTGATTCATTGGTTCTGAGAAGTCAGACTTGTTAACTAATTACTCAGATTTCTGTACACAAATTACTCATATTTCCTGGTGTCCATGAGCGAAGATAATGCAGAAAGGAAGCTGCTTTGTGTTGGTGTTATGGTGTACACTGGTTCAGAGAGAGGAGCATTTATTTTAAGAACACCCCCAGGCACTGACAATCACCTCTCTATTTCTGGGTCTCCTCTGTGGATAAATAATACTGAAGTAACAATTTTTCATAGCTGAGTCATCATAAGACTGAAAAGTATTTTCCACACAGCATTTATTCCTTTGAGTTTCTGAGACTGCAATTATTTTCTATTGTCTATTAGTCTCTCTGATAATCATGAGTCACCTTTACAAAAACATACACAATGCTACTCAATGCTGCTTGTTACTCAACAGCTATGTGCTGTTGAAATCTGCTATATAATATTTGGTGAGTTTAAAAACAACCTATGAGAGTGCAGAAGTGACTCAGAAGCTTCCTTTTTGTACCATTTCAGAGTGATCTGTGACCAACTTTCTATATGCAAATCTCAACCTTTACTGCTGTAAGGAAAACCTCTAAACTGATCACAGATTAGATTGCAGCTTCCAACTGATGTCCCTCTTGTGGTTTTTCGATTTGTAAAATTGCTTTTCTGCAACTCTGCATTGTTGGAGATACTTGTCCAGGGCTAAACAAAGGGAACAGAGAGGAGAAATGAAATTGGACTCAGACATGTACCCCTAATTGTGTGAGTGAGGGGTGGGTGGTGGAAGGTTTGGGGGGAGAATTGCTTGTCTTACACTGGCCTGAAAGTGATACCCTTGTCTCTCCCAGCCTGACCCGCTCCCCTTTACTCCGCCCACGCGATACCTGAGAGTAGGGGTCTCAGGGGAACTGCACCAGGCGAGGCTTTCAGTAGCCGTGAAAGGAGAGAGAGAGAGAGAGAGAGAGAGAGAGAGAGAGAGAGAGAGAGGAGATGAGTGTAGAAAAAATCTTAACAATATACAGTATCCATCCCTAGAGTGGGGCTAGCAGGTGAAATATTATCTGCTCAGTCACTGTACAATGGGGGCAAGAGTCCTTTAATAGATGTGGGGCCTTCACAGGTGAGTGGGTGGGACTGACAGCACTCTCCGATCTTGTTGGAGTTAAATGAGTTCAAGGCTCCAAGCAGCAGGGCCAGAGAGGACTCAGAATTGTGGAGCATCCATATCATCCATGTTCTTCTGAATGTTTTTGACATACTAATTCATATAAGAGAGTTATATTAAGAGAATGATATAATGTTTGTTGCTGTCTACTACTATCTACGCCCACATATAGTATAAGGACCACAAAAGTTCAGTTCAATTCAGTTAAAATTTATTTTCATGGCACGTTTAAAAATTAACATTGTCTCAAAGCAGCTTTACAGAAATATATAAATTCTGGATATAAATTTTACATTTATGAATGTATGCGTAATGAGCAATCCAGCGGTGACAATATGGGGAAGAAACCTTGAGAGGAACCAGACTCAAAAGGGAACCCATCTTAATCTGGGTGACAATGAATTGTGTGACTGTAAGTCTTCTATAACTTCTTCTGTAACTGTATATTATATAGTCAAAAGTGCAATTGTGTAATCAGGAATGTATGAACAACTTATGAATATGAACATCAGAGCTATTTTCTAATTAATTTCATTTAGTTTTAACATGAAGTCTATTTTGGTGAAGTGATCAACTGTTCACTGCTGGAGACCTGAGTGCCAAACAGTTAATTGAAATTGCAGTCCTTAGCCATCTTTTTAGGTTTCTAAGTGGAGCCATCCACAGTAATCTCATTGATCTATGATCTTCGACATGGAACATTAAAAAAGAAACCTAGCATATATTACTGATAGCAACTAACATTATTGCAATTGTGTTTTGCAAATAAAAATATATTTTAAGAGTTTGCATGTTCTCAGTTTGCATACACCTCTTACATACTAATATATCCACAATGAACCTCTAATTAGTGGCCAGAAAGATGACCAAAGTGTGACCATATTCAGGTGCATGACAACAAGTGTAGCAGGAGTCAATTATTCTCCAAGTGTATACCTACCAACTCCAATTATTCCAGATTTATGATCTAATATGCCACCCCATTCTGATATACCTTCATACCTGAAATCATAACTTCTCTTTAAAACAAAAGAGTCACGTTCATGTTCTAAGGTGTAAGTGTCTTGTAGTCAGCTCTGACAGTAGTGACCCACCATCAGTGGCCACACTCCTCACACCTCAGAAGTGGCACAGCGTGCTGGGTGTAATCCAAGCTGTGAGGAAGTCACCGTAAAGAGTAAATACCCCTACAGTTGAGGTGTTTCCTATACATATACACACACATCCATATCCTTGCAATGAATGTAACTGAGACTCAGAGGCCATTGAACGACATTATAATTGGCCTCGCCATTGTAAGCTTCTGAATGGGATGGTTACCCAAGAAGCCTCATGTTGGTCTAGGTACATTTGCTTTGAACATTTTGCAGACACAAAAGGTCAGCCTGGAAAGGAACAAAGATGAGAGAGCTCTGCAGTGTTCTTTCAGTTTTCCTTTGGCACTGTGAAGAAAGACAAGTGGACAATGCTGTCTAATAAACAGTTCATACTTCCTTTTTCCTTATGCTGCAAGCTAATATTTACACTACAATCAAAGGCTTTGTATATGAAAGACTTGTAACTTAATAGATTTTATATACAATTAACAGAATAATGTCACACTTTGATGCAACTTGTGACTGCTGCTGCTATAGTTTATTTCTAGTAAGAGTTGTGTTATTGACGTTCCTAAATTTGTTAATATGTATTATCATAAACCCTCCATATTATTATGGAATGAATATTATGTGAATAAAAATAAAATTTATTATTTTTGCAGCAAACACTGCCCCAGATCTCATATAAGATGACATCTACACTGATGTGCTGCACTGTTACACTGTTCACTGTGCTACACTGATATGCATCATCAAGGGCTACAGACTGCTGTGAAAAGCTTATGCATTATTCATGCCATCATCTCATGTGACATTTTCTATTATTTTCTCTGCTTGCTCAGATAATGATCTTCCTAAAAAGGCACCAGCTTCTTCTTCTCCTTTTTTTTTTTTTTTTTTTTTTAACCTCTGTGGTTCATACACAGGTGCACATAGTGTGCTTTCATGCCACATGGAATTAAAGTTTTATGCAGCCTCTTCAAATTGAGATCCAAATCATCCTTTTGTTACTGGAAAAACAACAGATGCCCAATGAACCTGTTTGGGCTGGGAATGATACACTGAACCTGGTGCTTAGGACTTAGCTTTAGATGTGTCAGAGGATATGTGAAGATGAACTTCTTGCTCTTCCTGTGGTGTGACTTCCACCTTCAGTGCATCTTATCTCTCTCTCTCTCTCTGTCTCTCTCTCTCTGTCTCTCTCTCTCTCTCTCTCTCTCTGTCTCTCTCTCTCTGTCTCTCTGCTTGTTGCTCAGACTTGCAGCAGATGGAAAGTACGGCCTAGTTTTAGCTTTTGTTCTGATGTCCCAAGAGAGTCCAGGCCCTTTTTTTTCCAGACTCCTACGCTCCTTATCTCCTATGAAATGCAGGGACTTTGCTTTTCAGCAGGGTAAAGCAAAGAAACAAACATGTATCTGTCCACAGTCGCTCATTGAAAAATATTGCCTTTTTTTTTTTACTGTGCAGAATATCCACATGCATATGTGTATCAATTTATGCATTCATAATGAGGATCTGATAACAAATGAATGAATGCATGAAGCAGGGTGAAATAATTTGAAACACTATAAAATAAAAGAGCTAAAGGTAAAGCCTCATACTAGTTGCTAAAGTCTGGCTAAATCTTACATTCCTTTCTTAGCTACTCTATTTGAATAATAGATCTCTTGCTATATGCTAACATAGAATTATAATATGCTAGAATAAGACCCATTATTCTAGACCCAGGAACTTAAATAAGTTCAATATTTTAACGTTTACGCTAAGTGTTTACAAGTTGTTAAAGTGTTGGTAATTTTGGTTAATATTTAAGGCTCGTCAGTCCAGCCTTATCTTGATAATTAAATTATTATGCAGTACAGAATTTTATTCTTCGTTTAGAACCGGTTGCACAAGTCACTGGAACATTGTTACCCACATTACATTTGCTGGGACATGCTATAAATCTAATTGCCTTGCTTAAGAACTAAACTGCCTAAATAACGTCTTGTCAAAGCAACCAGCTGCCATATAACTAGATTTATATAAGATAAGAGAAGTAACAGTTTTCAGTCTGTTGTCTGACAGAGAAGGAAGGTGACGATTAAAAAGTAGGACGAAGCAATTAATTCAATTATTTTTTATGGACATCATTTGATATCTGAGAAGCGGCTACGCTTTATGCGCTGTGTTTACGCCCAAGAATAACAATTTAAAGCATGTGAACGGTGAGTAAGAAGTTGAACAATTGAAATGAACAACCGCTGATGGTTTTATAGGCTAGAGTCTGTTAGAATGTGCCGCCTCTCTCATTACACACACACGCGCGCGCGCACACAACACACACACACACACACACACACACACACGCAGCGCGAGCGCAAGAAGGGAAGGGCGTGCTGTTTACGTTTTGCCTTCAACGCTCATACTTGCTCAATATTTCATGAGATGTGAAACCTCAACTTATACAGTCTCCCAGCTGTTACCACGAACACCGCGCAATTAAAATGACGCGATAGCGTCGATGCAGCCGGGGCATTTTCATTTGGAGTTTGGTGCGCACAGTGGGGGCAGGGGGCAATTACTTGAATTACTAAGGGCATTAGTAGCCTGTTGCTGTTTTGTTAACAAGGACTTTGTTGTTTAGTTAAGAGGTTGAAAAAAAAGTAGTTAAAAAAAAGAAAGAAAATTCTAATAAAACTGAAAGGTCATAGTTGTCTGAGATGCGTCTGAAATGGAAATTGCAATTAAGGTAAACCAAAGTAAATTTAAACTCAGTTAACTCAATCAAGTATCACAATCATATAAACCCACAAAGGCATTTTTCTTGCAATGTTACAAAGACTACACTCTTATTCGAATGTCCTTCAATAGTTTTATTTTTTACATTTTTTTATTTTTGTATAGTTAAGGGTTATTAACTTTGTAAAAGTGCTCTACCCTCTCTGAAACTCTACAGAGAACATTTACGAGTTCCCTCTAGAGACACTACTGAAGAACCATTAAAGATTTTACAGGTTAGACCTTTATTTTCTTAGAACACCAAAACGAAATATGAGAGTATTTGTCGTTTAAGCGTCGCATGTAACAGGAACAATGCAGATGGCTTTGGTCGTTCAAGGGAAGATAAAGGTATAAAAATAAAAGTTGTAAATAATTGATCACGGCAAGGGTGCACATGATATTGCCTGTTATTATCCACATGCTAATCCGATTGGGCAAAACAAGGGGCGGGGATGTAAAATAAAGCCAGGGACTGAGAGCATAGTCGTTAATAATTTGTTAGCTTTTCCAGTGAAATGTTTTTGCAAGCGTGAAAGCGTGGGGGAAAACACTTCGGAATATTACATGGAAGTAAAAAAAGTAAACAACTAAATTATGTAAATGTGTGTGTGTGTGTGTGTGTGTGTGAGAGAGAGAGAGAGAGAGAGAGAGAGAGAGAGAGAGAGATCGCACGGCGTGCGTCTGTTGGTTTGTAAGTGCGTGCACGGGCACCTAGACTGCAGTGTGTGTGTGTGTGTGTGTGTGTGTGTGTGTGTACGGGCACCCGGTGCGTATTGGCGGGCGTGTGTGTGTCTCTGGAGTCAGGTCCTGAGGGACACGGCAGCTCGCGGTGTGTAAGGACGTGGCGCGCTCACCAGCTGACAGCGCGTGCTACTCTAAAGACATTCAACACCGCGCGCACGAGCCTGCCAACAGTGCGCGCGCCAATTAATATACACCACTACTGCAGCCGCGCGCGCACAACCCTTTATGTACAAAACGTTTAACTCGGCTTTGAGACTCACTTCAGGCTATACTGAGAATTTGTCGGTCACTTCTAAGCCAAATAACTGCAGAGATAAATAAGTTGGTATGGGGCTGGCTGTGAATATTTATGATGTTGAAACATACAGTAGCACCATATGGACGGCGAGGACCCCTGTAATAAACAAGCGAAGCAATTAATCTGAGAACTGTTGCCTACACAACTTGTAGCAGATAATGTACTGCCATTTCGTGCATCGTTGTTGGAAATCAAATATCAAATTATGGAAGTTACAAAACATGTTTGCAAGCAGCGAAATTAGCAAAAATAACGAATGCAAAAGCGCATTCGGGTATTAAACGTATTTATTTATTTATTATTATTACTATTATTATTAATATTTAATTTATTTGTATCATTATTATTATTAGTAGCAATATATATATATATATATATATATATATATATATATATATATATATATATATATATATATATATATATATATATATATATATGATAGAGAGATAGGTAAATAGATAGACAGACAGACAGACAGACATTCTGTTCGACAGTAAATAATAGTAATGGCTTCAAGAGTAAATTATAAATTATTCTGTTACCATTTTGGATAAAACCTTTCTCTACCAAGTTGATAGTTTATTGCAGTTTTTAGAACTTCCTCTATCTTTTTACGTTTTCCTTTTATATTTCATGTATGTTCTAATCAGATATCAGGCCTCTATCCAACAACAATTTTCAATGTATTTCATAATAAGTAAGAGTAATCAGATTGACCTACTATTGAGACTAAATCATAACGCTTTTACATTCGGAAATCTTTTTATTATTATTACTTTTTGTTTTTGTTTTTCAGCCTTATAACCCACAGTTATTTTATAATCACTAAATTAATAATTTGGTAGTTCTAACACCTTAAACATTACACTTCTTCAGAGAGTAGCATTACTTGTCCGATTTTGTGACATTTATGAGAAAATACTGATCAATCCAAACTTTTTTCACCGTGATAATTCTGAATGCATCATCATAAGTAGAGACAGCAGTAAATACTACAATAAGCGTTTTCTGTTTATAGTTGTTGTTTTTTATTCCAAAATCAATTAAAACATAAAGCATGTGGCAAATTTGCTCATTTTCAACATAAAAAAGACAAGGCAAACTGAAATAAATAGACACTTTAACCACCATCTCCAAGCAGAAGTTGAAAACAAATAACCTCGCGCCGAAATCGAATATTCAAACTTAACAAATGTACAAAACATCTAATGGCTATATTAAATATCCTTGACAAATTGGCATTACTAGGCTACATAAAAACAACAGAAAACAAAAACTCGTTCTATTACAAAACGTGTTTCTCAAGCCTATGGCCCGTATATAAAGTGCAAGTGAAGTTTAGAAGTTGTAAATTCTTCGAGTTAAACAAACAAACAAACAAACAAACAAACAAACAAACACACAAAAGCAATCGTATTCTATGAAATTATCGTATATGCATAAACTGGGTCACTTTGTTTTCGGAAGACAGTTTTTGCATGACATCCGGGCCCATGGCACTGCTGCGCGCGGCAGTTGACGTGGCGTGGGGAAGCTCGCCAGTGTCACGACAAGGCAAATAGATTCAATTGGCGTAAAAGTTACTGAAAATAACAACAGTAACAACAGTAACAACAACAGCGTACAATTCAAATGGTCATGAAATCGAAGTTAGGACAACCAATTCAAACGGAAACCTATCACAAAAAAATAGGGCGAATACGATTGACACGAAGAAACGATTGAAATCCCGGTCTCTTTTCGCGTCTCTAAAAGGCGCGGTGGCGGCTCAGCTTCAGTTCACTCAGCTCGTCCTCGCTGTGCAGCTCCGCGTGTGTCTCGTCCGAGTCGCTGAAGTGCGAGTGTGGTGAGAACTCTCCATCGCTCCGACTCGACCGCGGGGAGTCTTTACTGCACTCGGACGCAGACTTGCTCGCTCCAAGCGACACAAACGCGTCTTCCTCATACTGGAACGGCACGCCGGCAAGCTGAACAGGAAATGAGTTTGCTGATCTCTCGCCTCCGTAGGCGGGCGGAAGCACATCACCATTATGCGCGTCATCTTCTGCGCCGGGAGCACGCAGCAGGTCGGACAGCGCGTTGATGTAGATCTGTGCCATCTGGAGTGTCTCGTACTTGGACAGCTTCTTCTCGTTGTCGAGGGAGGGGATGACGCTGCGCAGCTCGTCGAAGGCGTGGTTCAGACCGTGCATGCGCCGGCGCTCTCGTGCGTTCGCCGCTATGCGTCTCTGCTTCTGCACCACGTTGGCGGCTTTGCTGGTCGGGGCGCGCTGCCTGCCCTCATCCGCCCGCGCCGCTCCCTTGAGGCGGCACAGTTCGCGCACACGTACGGCGCCCCCCACCCTTGCGCCCTTGTTTAAGTGCGAACCGGACACGCCCTCTGCGCTCGAGGAGCCCGAGCTGTGCGGCAGGTATTCCGCGTGTGCAGGAGCGAGCCAGGCGCGTGCGTCGCCGCCTTCCATCAGCGCCAAAGTGAGCGGAAAGCGCTCCCCACGCGCCGTGTCCGACTCCACCGCCGGCCTCGCGTCTTCGCAAGAGCTGCCCATGACGTCCATTTTCGTGTGTTTACACGTCACGTCAGGACGGAGGTTTCCAAAAAGGTATGAAGTAACGGTGAGTGCGTGTGAGGTGACGGGGGCTCTGGTCTCCTTCCTGCACCTGTTGCGTACTCCTTCCACAGGAGGATTTCTTACTGGGTGTCTCTATGTGAAGCGCCGGTTTTAAAAGCGGCACGCGCCTGGGAGCCCCCCTTCTCAAGCAGGTCGCGTGGCGCTTTGACCAATAAGAGCACTCGGGGCAGGCGCGTGTGGCCGACCAATGAGAAAGCCGCAGAGAACCCGAGACAGGTTATTATGTCCAAACTTTTTTTTTTTTTTTTTTTACCGCTGCCTGTTTAACTGGAGTGTTATTCTCACAATGGGTCGTCCCACAGGGCGCGCGCAGAAAGGTGCAGGAATGTGGAGAGCGCGAGCAGGGTGAAAACACACACACAGGCGTGTGTTCCACAGCGCAGCTGGCATGGACATGCAAATGCACTCACAGTGAAGAAAGGGCCGATGGGACATGCTGTACAAAATGTACTCCATCCACTTCATAATATTCTCAAATAAGACCATCAAACCATCACACCTTTAAACTTTTCTTTAACAGATCATGGCCAACCTGAATGATTTCTTAAAATTTTCCCGTTTAAGTAGAGCATAGAGGTTTATCTAAGAATTTAATAAGCGAATTAAGTATTTCAGTGTAACCTAAGTTAAAAGCTTAACCAGGACTTAATCAAACATAACGCCATTAAATCATTTAATATACATTATATATTTTATAATATTTCCCTATATATTTAATATAGATAATATATTTCAAGGGGAAAAAAACGATTTTAACGCCGTATGTAGTTTATTTTTTGTAAGTGGACAATCCAACACTTCCCGTATGAGCGATGAATCATCTCACGTTTCATTTTCTTTAGAACAAGTTCTTTTGGTTACACGTAAGAAACGCCCTGTTAGGTAAAAGGCGTCTAAGGGATAAAGCACAGCGTTTACTTTCTGGAGCCCTAAACACTGAAAAAAAAGTAGTAGTAGTAGTAGTAGTAGTAGTAGTAGTAGTAGTAGTAGTAATAATAATAAAAATAATAATAATAATAATAAGAAATTTTTTTTTACAGTTTGCTAGAAATAAATGTAATGTAGGCTACCATCGGATATTAGTCAGAAAAAATGATCTACATGGTCATTATAATAATAATAATAATAATAATAATAATAATAATAATAATAATAATAATAATAATATATTATTATTATTATTATTATTAATAATGATAATAATTTACAGTGTGCATGAAATAAATGTAATTTAAGCTACCATCGGATATTAGTCAGAAAAAATATCTATTAACAACAACAACAATAACAATAACAACAACAACAATAACAACAACAACAACAACAATAATAATAATAATAATATGATGATGCTTATTATTATTATTATTATTATTATTATTATTATTATCATTATTATTATTATTATTATTATTATTATTATTATTATTATTATTATTATTATTATTATTATTATTATTATCATTATTATTATTATTATTGTTATTATTATTATCCTAAAATATTGTAAACCTTTTAAGTTTTAAAAAGAAAAGAACGGAATTCTACCGTTATCTACCAAACACACAAGAACAAGTTTAATTAACATTGCCCATATTTGCTAAAAAGCTTTACACTACAGAAGCGGTGAAAAGGACATCTATTAGCTGTTTTTTTTTTGTTTTATTTATTTTTGTTAACAAAAGCAACTGCACAAATCTCTTGCTACTATGTCTAATAACACACTCTCAACACAAATCTTGAAAGATGTTCCGTTTATGTTTGTACTGTTCAAGCAGAGGAGGATTTGAAGACAGGGCATAAGAGGCGCGATAAACGGCGCATTTCCGACGCGGGACCTTTGTGTTGGATGTATTCATGAAGCCCTGGCGCCTGAGCGCACTGAGCCGGAGCCGCGTCCAGTCAGCCTGCGTGTCTTGGAAGAGTTCCTAAAGCAAACAACAGGTTGGATATGGTTGCTGCCGATTATTAAAGTGTCTCGGGGACAAAGAGGACTCTATGTTCCATTGGACACGCCTGGGGGACTCTTTGGACAGAAGACACACACTGGGGCTTCAGCGCGAGCGAGTCTGCATGCTGCATTCTTTATTCCTGTCGCCCAGGAAACGCCCACATATCGCTTAGCTAAAATAAATAAATAAATGAAAAATACACACAACAACAATAACAACAACAAAAAAAGCCCCTATTCTTAAAATCTCCTTTATGGAAGTACATTTCAGTTTTTCAATTTAAATAGAAAATATATCATTTCCCTCCACTGAGTGACTCTAAAATGATAGTATGGTATTAATCTGTTGTAGTAATCATCTAAAAATGATATGACAGCTATAATAATTTGCTTGTAGTTTAGGCCTTATGATAGACTACCGGACCTCGACTCAAGGACATTTATCTGTAACCCTCCTCACACCCCACCGGTTGAAGTTGCTGTAAAAGGTCAAAATGCATTCAGTTGTGCTTTACTGCTGCTCACATGATAGTAATCTGAACTCCTGTACATGGCAGGTAGGAGAGACTACTGGAACAACTGACAAAGTCAGCGCACCTAAGGCTTACATGCGCCCTCTATTGGACACTGACGGTGCTGCAACATAACTTGTACTAATGTAGCAGTGAAGGGCCAGGGACTGCAGGAAACATCTAGGATACTTAAGCCATGGCAAGTAATTCTCCATGTCTAATATGTGAAGAGTAAAAGTTTAAAGGAGAAAACTGTCATTGGTATAAAGGCCCTCTTAACTGTGGTGATTCTAGAGACTGTGGGAGCGCTACAAAAAAATACCTGAAGCTCTTTTAAGCCTTCTATTTCTTACTGCATTCTGGAGGTCCATCAATCCATCCATCTTCTACCACCGCTTACTCCTTCTTCAGGGTCGCGGGGGAACCTGGAGTCAATCCCAGGGAGCATCGAACACAAGGCGGAGTACACCCTGGACAGGGTGCCAGTCAATCGCAGGGCACAATCACATACACACCCATTCATATGCTATGGACACTTTAGACACGCCAATCAGCCTACCATGCATGCGGGAATTGAACCCCGGACCCTGGAGGTGTGAGGCGAATGTGCTGATCCATTCTGGAGGTTTTTTTTTACATTTAATTTAATTTGAATTGTTTATTTATTTTTTTCAATCTAAACTAAGGCCTGTACATTATAGGTACCATAACAAAGCCCGACTAGCCACGTAGCATAGCTTCTTGAAATAAAAGGTACTGCTGAGGTACTACTGATCATTTCTGTGGATTTGTCAGTTGTCAAACATAATCAGTATTAAGGGGCCCACTACTAGGTCTACTGGCAATTTACTGTTTTGCCTATACTGTTAATCTTCATCTGACTGTTAGCATTGGGGATTATTTAGAAAATATATTTAATGTCCAAAGTGCAGTAGACTACTTATGGGGCATTCCCACTGGACCATGCAGCATGGTTTGGTTTGGCAAGGCAAATTACCCATAATCCCAATTGTTGTTATGACTTCCACTGCCAAGCGAGATACTATTGCGGTACTAGTGAGCCAAGCCAGGACATGTCCATTTGTTAGCTGACTGTCATGAAAAAGCCTACCAACTGATTCTCAACATGAACATCTATCTGTCATACATCTATTTATATTTCATATTAACTAATTAAGCAAGTCATTATATGCCCTTAAAAAAATTGTGTATGCACCAGTGAATTATTCTGAAGTGCATTTTATAATCTTTATAATTATTCAATAACTAATAATACTGTTTAACAAACAAGTATTCCCCAAATTTTCTTAATAGTATGTAAAGCCATTTTTAAAATGAGTAACCTAGTCAATTCCTTATTAGGTAATTCCTTATTTGGATAAGGTGTATGTATTATTATTATTATTATTATTATTATTATTATTGTTGTTGTTGTTGTTGTTGTTGTTGTTGTTATTGTTTAGTACTCATTTTGTGGCTTGATCACTGTTATGTATTTTTACACTTCACCTAACAAAAATGATACATTTTAATTATTAGGCCAGTCTGTAGTCCAGCCAGATACACTGTGGCTTTATGACACTATCAATTATAATGATCGACCACATGGTTTTTTTGTTTTTTTGTTTTTTAAAGAAGAGAGATACAGGGGATGACGATTACACATCAGTAACAAAGACTGTCGTGTCCACCAAGTGAAGCTGTTCTTCCTAATGCTGTGGTGTGATCTAATAAAAACCCTGTGAGGGAGTAAAGAATGAGGCAATGTGTAAGGACAGGGGGATGAGGAGTCAGAAATGGAAGAGCAGAACATTGCATTACCTGATCAGGAGATAGAGATGCAATACCAGAGTGGGAGTGTAACAGAGTTATAAAAGAAGCTCTCATGAAATGACTGGTCCTAATGTTTAATAATATTTTTTTCATGTGTTTTTTATTAAACAGTCTAAACACTATTGCAAAGTGCCACATTTAAGAATAAAGAATATTTCTTAAGAATAAAGTAAAGCAAGAAAATATCCAGATGTACCAAGATCAGCCACAGCATTAAAATCACTGACAAGTGAAGAGAATAACATTGATTATCTCGTTACAATGGCATCTGTCAAGGGGTGGTGACAAGAGCCAAATTGTGATGACTAGATGCTCCAAAACAGCAGGTCTCTGGCGTGTTCCAGGTATGCAGTGGTCAGTACCTACCAAATGTGATCCAAGGAAGGACAACCGGTGAACCAGTGACAGGTTCATAGGCACTTAAGGCTCACTGATGTCTGTGAGGAGAAAAGGCTAGCCTGTCTGGTCTGATCTTACAGAAGGGCTACTGTATAGATATGATAGAAAGCTGTTAGAACACGCAATGCATCACAGTTTGCTGTGTATGGGGCTGCATAGCCAGACTGGCCCATGCTGATGCCTGTCCATCACTAAATGCAAGGTGCAATGGAAGAAGGTGGCCTGGTCTGATAAATAACGTTTACATCATGTGGATGGCACCAGGATGCACTATGGGAAGAAGGTAAACTGGTGGAGGAAGTGTGATGCTCTGGGCAATGTTCGGCTCTGAAACCTTGGGTCCTGGCATTTATGTGGATGTTACTTTTACATGTACCACCAACCTAAACATTGTTGCAGACCAAGTACACCCCTTCATGGCAACAGTATTCCCTAATGGCAGTGGCCTCTTTCAGCTGGATAATGCGCGCTGACACATTGCAAAAATTGTTCAGGAATGGTTTGAGGAACATGACAAACAGTTCAAGGTGTTGACTTGGCCTCCAAATTCCCCAGATCTCAATCCAAGCATGCATCTTTGGGATGAGCTGGACAAACAAGTCTGATCAATGAAGCCCCCACCTTGCAAATTACAGGACTTAAAGGATCTGTTGCTAAGCTCTTGGTGCCAGATACCACAGCACACCTTCAGAAGTCTTGGAGAGTCCATGCCTCAGTGTATCAGGGCTATTTTGGCACCACAAGGGGGACCTACAAAAAAATTAAGCAGGTGGTTTTAATGTTATGGCAGAATAGTGTATATTCATGTTTATTTCTACTGTATTTGCATGTTATCCATCAGTAGAATTGACCTCCATGCTCTGAATTGACTCTCTGCTTTTTGCCAGACTTTTTGAGTGGAGTCAACTCATGGTGGTTTGAGTGGAGTCAACCCATTCATTAAATTTCTCTTTTGAGAAACTCTAGCTAAACACGGTGATTTATTTTTATGCATGTAGTATCACTTTGTACCACCAATCAACTATCAGTACACATTTAACATATTATCAACTGACTGTGACAGCTCAGTGACATTTGACTGACAATTACAGGATAGTTGATAATAATAATAAAAAAGTGTTACTGGGTTACCAGATGGATTAATTAATATAACCAAAGTAATTAAATGTATAGCCTACATTGTTACTCAAGACACTCAAGCTGGAAATCTTATGAGAAAAACCCTTTACATTAATATATGTTCATGTCTGTATTAATTAATCAATGTCAAAACAGAACTAGAATTGAACACTTCAAACATATACAGTCAACACAGTAACAACGATCATAAATGTAGGATCACAAAAAACCCTTCAGCTGTGAGCAATATGACTGTAAATTAAGGTATTTTTAATGTATGGTGCACATATTCGTATGATCAACAATGATGAGCCGAGAACTTGGCCCTTTGAAGTGTTGCGAGGGGTGAGACTGGAGGGGTTGTACATGCACTTAGTAGCCATGGCTCTTCTCAAGTCACTCAAGCATGATACGATGGGCTGCTGTGCTATTCATTGTGTGCCAGAGGGCATGACGCCTGGTGCACACGCTCAGTGATCATCCAAAACCAGCTCGGCCCTTCGACCACACTACCTGGGGTGTGGTGTAGAAACCATTGCAACTGAAATATCATCTTCTGCATTAATCAAATATCTATGAAACAGCCACCATGAACCAAGTGGTCATTGTAATAAAATACAGTGGCAAAAGCAAGTCCTCTGATACAGCAAAGACAACTAAACCCACTGTAGAAAACATGTTTATTAGACAAATTATACACAGAAAGCTTTGCCACTTGTAGCAGAGGCCTCAGTTTGTTCCATTAGAATAATATGCAACACATACAACAAAATAGGCCTATATTAAATACTGTACATTATAATCGTTGAAAATGATCAAGGAACTCCTGTACATACTATGTAAGAAATTAAAAATGTTACAGGCTTAGCAAGTCTTACATGTTTTTTTTTCTTTTGGAAAAGGACTTACTCATGAATCCATAACTCAAAAAGAAATAAAGTTAAAATATGACTAAAAAAAATTAAGGATGGGGTAATTAAGTAAGTAAAGGTGAAAAAAGCAAAAAAACTTTATTGTTAACAAATTTTTTTTAACAGGAGTTTTTAGGTTTTTTTTTTTTTTTATTTTTTGTTTATTAAAATAAAAGTTTTAATGTTAAAATCTATATCTTAAATTCAACAAAAAGTATCTCCATGTAAAATATACATTTTAATGTCTTCATTTTATACTAAATAAAAATCTTTAATTCAATACTAAATAAAATTTTTTCCTATTGTCATTCATAGCTTAAGAAAAGTACACCTAGAATGCTGTCATCAAAACACTGTTGCTTTTCTCTACACACAACATTTGCGAATTAGTCTGAGGATAACAAACTGAAAGCTCATTCTAAACAACTAACATTAGTCATATTAATACAATGTTAGTGAAAAGTTTGAATGTATTTCATGTTTTTTTTTTGTTGTATTTTTAAACTTCTCAAAATGTGTCTTTTTTAACCTGTCATCACACACTGATGGACTTGTTTGAACAATTAGCACTTTTAAAAAAGTTAGATAAATATTACCCCTTACTGTTTATGAAAGGAAATAGAAAGTTATTTCAAATAATTCCCAAAAATGGGCTGTCTTGTTTGTACCTTCAGATGGCCTGGTGCCAGTTCGAGGACACATGAAGAATTAAAAACAGCCCCTGGTCTAAGACTCAGGAATCAATTTGAAGGGTTTCTTCTTGACTTCAGACCTATAACACCTAACAGTAAGATGATGGCACTGAAGCAATCTCAAGATGTATATATATAAAAAAAAAGAAAAGAAACAAAATATAACCTGCAGTAATCTTTTTTTCCATGTTTAACTTTCTGATCAAACACATTCCACACAAAATGATTTGTTCTATTTCAAACAAAGCAAAAAACAAAAACAAAGAAACAAACAAACAAAAAAACCCAACAACAACACACATTTAGAGGCCTCATTTGCATTTGTCCTTCTATGCTTTAACTTGGTTTATGTATATTTTTTCATTACATCTTTCTCTTATACATTGTCCAGTGTGTAAGTGGAAAAAGTCTCAGAGAGATGGTATAGCCAGTCGTTAAGATATCAGAAGATCAGTCTATATGTCTGGAGCTCAGGTGCAGTGTAGAGCAGCAGAAGGACTTTATTCTCTAGATATTGACACCCAACACACCACACCACATGGCCTAACTCGGAACAGAGCATTGACCAGCATAAACTGAGAAGCAAGATTTCTCAAATAAGCCTCAAGTTATTGCAGGTCTGTAGGTCAGTCTGCAAAGTGCAGTGTTTTTTTTCCTTTTTGTCCGGAAACCAAAAGAAAAGAAAGGAAATGTAAACATCCCATGATTTTTATATTCATACAGTCTTTTAAAACTCCCCCAAAATTACATGTGAAAAAATGAAGGCAAAGTCATGTTTACACAACAGATCTCCCAACAATCACGACGACAATAATGAAATTTATCATCATCCTCAACAGGAAGGTGAGTTCAGGCAGGACGAGCACCCCCAACAGCAAAACTTAAAAGCAAAAAACGACAAAAAAAAAAAAAAGAAGACGGGTATTTACATTTGTATCTTGTTTTGTGAGGGCCTCCTCATATGGAAGTGCCCCGGTCTGGATCGTTGCCATAGCTAAAGCATGGGGCTGGTGTGGGCTGGTAAGGGATGCTGGACATGGTCTTGATGGGGCTGCGAAAGAAGCCTCCATTGGGTGCGCGCTGCCTGAAGGGACCGGCACCAGTCCGCTGGTCGGGCATGGCGCCGAAAGCGAAGCCGGATGCCGCCTTGGCAGAAAGGCTGCGGCTCAGTGTCTGGATCTGTTCAGGGATGAAGGTGGTGGTGGTGATGTGTGTGTTACGGAAATCACTGATCTGCTCCAGGGCCTGGCGTGCCGCTGGCAGTGAGTCCATGTCCAGTGGCGTCAGATCCATTGAAGAGGTGGAGAACTGCTTGTGCGGGCTCTCGTCATCCGTGCACAGGCTGTTCACACGCCGGTGGAGGTGCTCCAGGTCGATCTCCTTGTCATCCTGAGACGAGGGGTTGAGAAAGGTAGGAGAGGTGGAGTGGGGAAAGGGTGGGGAGAAAGAGAGAGAGAGAGAGAGAGAGAGAGAGAGAGAGAGAGAGAAGGAGGAGGGGTGAGGAGCAGCAGGAGCAGAGGACAGAAGAAGTAAGGGGTATAAAAGTGAGGAAAGTGGGTGTACGGCCGGAGGAGTAGAAGTATAGACGAATGTGTTAGTGTGAAACAAAGCAGTGAGTGTTGTCAAGATGAGTAATGAATAAGGCAAAATAAATCACATGTATATGTGATTATAGAGATTTCAATGGAAACAGGATTAAAACAACAGGGTAGTGAAATGGAGTTTTGGAATGCAATGTGAGCAACAAAATGAACAGGCATGGGAAAGAAAAGGTACAAAAAGAACAAATGAACTATAGTAACAATAAGGCAAATGAATATTTTTTTTGCTATGGGATCAAGCATTGTGTAACAGTAATGCTATTCTTAATTGGACAACTGGAGACTAAAACTGTAGTTTTAAAATTCTACAATACTATGCAATTATTATGTCATCAACATAATCTTTTATAGTGTTCAAATGGCTAAAAATTGAGTTGTGTGTCCAGATGATTATATCTCGCACATCAGTTTGACAGACTCTTTCAGTTTTAACAGAAAGAGATATTAAATATTAATGCCAGTGATCCTGCTTGCAGGGTTCCATCCATAACCACACTCTTAAAACACAAATGTACAACCTTGGAAACTTTCCAATTTGATAAGGAAGATATGACTGCCAAACAAACACGGACCCCTCTTGTCCTGATTGGTTGTATGTTGGTGGTTTGTATCATTTGAAATTTCTCTTGTTCACCGTGACTGGGGCATGTTCGACCAGAGTTTTTAATCTCTGAGCTGATGTTAGAGCTGCCAGATGATAAGGAGGCCCTATCTTTAATATTAATGCCAATAAAGTAATTAAAGTTGTTCATTAATATTCCCCAATAAATTAACTAGTCAGTTTTTGTTTCGTTTGATATGTACCAACCACTGCCATAATCGCCTCAGATTTATATATATATATATATATATATATATATATATATATATATATATATATATATATATATATATATATATATATATATATATATATATATATATATATATATTGTGTGTGTAGTGTCTGCAGTGAGCCTTTTGGACAAAACAGCAGCCCAGCTGGCAGCAGAAGCCTGAAGGGAAGCCTTTTAGAGAGTTGTAGGGACACGTGTAGAAAGTGCTCATGGGTACTTGACCATATAGATCAGCAGTGGAGAGGTTGTGAAGGAAAGGAGCATATTATAGAGTGAAAGAGCTGATTAGAGCAAATAAGAGGAAGTATGGGGATCCATATATAGTTTGTGTGCATGTTGTTTGTTTCTCTGCAAGTGCATGTGTACATTTGTCTGTAGAGGAGTTTGTTAAAGGATGAGGCATCTTTGCTAGCATACAGAGTCTTTGCCCATGAGTTGCAACATACTTTGACTATACAAATGATAATATTTTTTAATGTGAAAACCATTGAAAATAGATTATACTGTCCATTTTAAGAACATCATTTAAACTGCTTAAAAAAAATCATTCATGTTTTTAGGTAGAATGACATTGATGAGCCTCATGAATCTAAGCTGCAGTTTTTTATTTATTTATTTCTTTTATTTAAGTTATGTAGTTGCTCTGGTGTGCTCTAATTTATCAGTGTGTCAGCTAGTTAAAAGTAACACTCACATTAGTTCCAGCACCAGGCTTTTCTATTTTCTTTCAAGCACCAGTCTAAATGAAAATCAAAGCTACTATATATTATTTGTGAATTACTGACCTCCAATAGATTTCCATTCAAGCCTGTTTTGCACTTCCCCTGCAGGTACTTCTTTACAACATATAACTATAATAATGTTCCAATCTATAGATGTCAAATTACAAATATCACTGCACATTAGTCACCTTATATAATTTAATTGTTGAAGGATTTAGAACATCTATGCAGTAATGGCTTGTCTAAAATGCTGCATATCACCGTGCAAACCTCGGGAAATCCTCTCTCAACAGGCAAAATGTATTTATTTGTGCTTTAATGTACCTATGGCAGAGCCAATTCTTAAGGCAAATTGTGCACTTTTTGGATTGGTAGGTGTTTATTCCACTACCTATGTGGGCTTGAAGCTTGGTGCATGCAGAGAGAGAGGGCGGCTCAATGTTGGCAGAAGACGGTTCGTGACGGAATAGCAAATGTGTGGCGCAGGCTGGAGTCCAGAGGCTGGGCACAGCATGCAGGCGACAGGTGATTTGATGTGGGCCTAAGCGTGAGTGTGATGTCACTCCGAGGCTCATGACAAGGTTCGTCTGGCCTGGCAGACGGCCCGTCAACTCGTGTCTGTTCAGGCCAGCGGGCCACAAGCCAACAGAAGGACGGTAAGGATGGACAGATGGATGGATCAGGCAAATGGGACGAGGGAGAGGTTCGTTTAAGAGAGGTGGGAGATGAGTAGAAAAAGACAACAAACAAAACAGTCAGAATATAGACTTTGTTTTGGTTCTTTTCTATTTCCAAGGAGCCAGATACCTGGAAAGGTGAGATGGTAAAAATGGCATATTGCATTTCTCTCCCTCGCCCGCTTTAACCCCCTCAACACAGAGTACTTATCTACAAAACAAAAGAAAAATAAACAAAAAAACAAATAAATGGAATGCTGTCATCTCAAATGAAGACAGTAAAATTTTATGACTTGTTTTTTGCTGCTTTTGGCAGAAAATCAGACAGTTCCTTAGGTCAGAGTCATGATCAACACAGAAGATTGTGTGGGGCTCAGCAATGTCAGTTAAGATTTTTTTTTATTTTATTTATTTTTTAAAACATATATATATATATAATATATATAATATGGAACAAAGTTGTTTAAAGAGGACACACTGGACTCCACATAATCACAGCAGCAATGACATAACAGACATCTGAAGTCACTTCATTTCTGGTCAAGGACACAATTTGGCCAGTGGCATGGCTTGCTCATCACACTGTGCATTCTTTGTTTCTCCTGACCCCAGTGGCTGTCTATCTCTTCACTATTGGCACGTGTTAAGAAAACATGGCACATTTAGAAGGAAAAAAAAAGACTTGTTTTGATGACTTGTCATCTCACACCAATTCTTGACACTGCAGTAAGAGGTCTGACTTGGAGATCACAGAGAAGCAGAGAGTGGAAACAGGCTCAAGCTTACACCATGACTTATGCAGAATGTGACAGTGAGTGTAAAGAGACAGAGACACAAGCACAAACCTCTTATTCTACTATATTGGTGTTTCAATGCACTTGATGTTAGCAAAGAGATATTACATGGAGGGCAGTTAGGAAAGGTTAGAAATGTGTTAAGAATCAAGGACACATCCTTTGGAAACTATGTTGTTGAATGGAAAAAAAAATGCAGACAATGGAAAATCGTGAGTTTAAATAACAATGCTTTAAATTTAGGCCAGCATGTGACAGATTACTGATGTCCATACTATGGTGGTAACTGCAACAACATGGTAATGTGGTATAAGTGGACATCTTAGCATTTATCTTTTGTTTTCTATCAATCAGTTTACTCCAAACATTAAACTGATTGATCACTGGACTGTGAGTAGTGTGCTCATTGATGTGTGCCTGTGTGTGCAAGCTCTGCCAAGCTTCAAGTCTGATGGAACCTTCTGGAAGAGTGCTCTGAAGACCGGCCTCAGCATGATTGCACCACAGGACTTGGGAGGAGGTTCAAGTGTGACGGTCAGTCTTCTGGAAGCCACTTTAGAAATCCTCACAAGAAATCAACTTTGCATTTCATCTTATGCTGCTAATCAATTAAATCACTACCATTAATTACATGGCATATTCTGTGTGTGCATGCTCACTCACAGTATAGGTATGCACAGCCAGAGAAATAATTAGAGCATGCACAGTTGTTTTTTTTTGATTTTTTTCACACACATGCTTTTAATATCATATATATCAGAAAAATAAATCTATTTTCTATAAACATTCAATTTAGACAACAGCCTGTAAATGAGTTGTAAACTTAAGGAAGTGAGTTAAATATGAATACTTTCAGAATGATATTAAATTCATGTGAGTCTAAAGTTTTGTTCACCAACTGTCCAGCATGGTTTAAGATTTTTATTTTACATTTATTTTTATGTATTAAACTGTATAGTGAAATTCATATTTTAACTATAAGTCTGATGAATGTATACATGGAGAGACTCCAAAGCAGGCTTCTGTAAAATAGATTTTCCCCTGCTTGTGATTTACCATTAAAAATTGAGATAAACTATTTCATCAACTATATCTTGATAGCAGTAGTATCGTTTGATTCTACAGTAATACACAGTAAACAGTAAAAACATTTTCAACATCCTTTTAGAAATCGGTTGTTTAAGGTCCACATGGCCAACATTTGGAGGGGGACTAGAAGGTGGTGTCAGTTAATATCAGAGAGTTCAAAACACCTGCACAAATCATTCAAGATTTATATGTTGAATGGCTAACCTACTACATTTTGGAGGGTGATATTTTTGAGTAATAACTCATACTGCTGCAGAGCTCATAGAGAAAATGTGTAATGCTTGGCAGGTCTGGTAATATAATCCAGAGTCAACGTCACTGGATACCATGGCAGTGTAATACACTGTAGAGGTGATTTAACTGTTATGTCAGTCTGTACAGGATTTCATAGAAGTTTTTTTTTGTGATTGTTGTGACCAAAAATGCTTGACTCTGCTGTGGCTTTTTTCAAAATTTGTGCTGCAACTTGCAAAGTTTTTTTTGTGCTTTTTTGCAGAAAACTACTTGAATTGGCAAAATTGCAATTGCACAAAATTATTTTGCATGGTCTTTTGCAGTGATGTTTGTTGGAAAATGAAAACTTTTAGCTGTACTCATGTTCGATGAATGTGAATCGAAGAGGGCTTATGATGAATGTGCATTGTAATGATGTCACATAACGTGTCTTGGCTCAAATCTGCGGAAAATTTTCGGGAATTTTTCAAAGTTCCTCAGAATATTGCAGAGTTTGCTTGACTTTGCATTCATTTCTGCGATTGCAAAATAAAGGTCTGCTCAAAAGAATATGTACCTGAAAATTCTTGATCAACATTATTCCTTGTCTGTGAAGGCAAGGCATCAGTGGCCAGGATCATCATAATTTTTTTTCTGCCGTGCTATGTTGGTAATATGTGACCTGCCTTTCCCATTTCCAGATGAAAGCTTTTACAAACACTTGAGGTAACCAGTGGCTCAATGCTGAGTGTTCAAAAGGAAATCTATAGCAGAAGCTACTGTATATTCTTTTAGTTTTTTTGTCTTTCAGATATAGCAATTATTTTGATGTATGTCTTATAGGGACTTCATGGATTCAAGCAGGTTCAGACATAACCAGATAACAGGAATGGGGGTGGTGTTCACTAAAATATGTATAATTTAATGTCTGAAAATATGACATGATGCAGTTAAAGCTAAATCATTCCTTCACCCAGAAGCTGTTCAGGTGATGTGGGCTTTCAAAAGCTGAACCCCCTTGTACCTCCTAAGTTGCTTCAATTTACACTAATTGACATGCATTTGATTTTTTAAGTGGGCAATAAAGCAAGACAGAATGACCGTTGAGAGTGTTCAAGTGCATTTAGAGTGCTACGATTACAACTTAATTGCTATGGCTGAGCTACCAAAAAGAAATATGATATATTTGGTTTTGCCATTATTTTTTAAAAACTTTAACAAAAATCAAAAAGGCAAAAGGAATTTTAGTGCATTTAGCAAGTTCCAATAAAACCTTTATCTTTGAGATCTTTGAGATATTAAACATAGTCTTCCAGCTGCTGCTTTATAGCATTTCTTCAATTGCAATTTATTTGTGGTAGACCTTGCAGGAATTTCAACATTGTATTATTACGAGCATGCACTTATGAGAACATTTTATCACACCTGTTTGATCTATTTTAAGACCAAATCTTCATCATGGCAAGTCCCTGAAAAAAAGTATTTACTTCTTTTCTTTTGAGAGTCTGTATTTATGTCTTTGTCTCAAAAACCATTGCATTCTGTTTGTCTGCAGGGCTCTACTTTAAGAGCTTTTTCATCAGCGTGGCTCTATTTTAAGAACTTTGCATTTAATGATACACTATATGGCCAAAAGTTTGTGGACACCTGACCATCACACCTACTTTCATTCCAGATTTAGTCCCCATTTTGCTGTCATAATAAACTGCACTCTTCTGGGAAGATTTTCTACTCGATTTTGGAGTGTGGATATGGGGATTGGTGCTCATTCAGCCACAAGAGCATTAGTGAGGTCAGGAGGCCTGGGGAGTAGTTGGAATTTAGTTCATCCCAAAAGTGTTCAGTTGAGTTGAGGTCAGGCCACTTGAGTGGTGCTCCATTCCAACCTTGGCAAACCATGTCTTCATGGGCCTTGCTTTGTGCACAGGGGCACTGTAATGCTGGAACAGGCTTGGGCCCCTTAGTTCCATCCATTCATCCATCAATCTTCTATACCGCTTTATCCTTTTCAGGGTCTCAGGGAAACCTGGAGCCTATCCCAGGGAGCATTGGGTACAAGGCGGGGTACACCCTGGACAGGGTGCCAATCCATCGCAGGGCTCCTTAGTTCCAGTGAAGGGAAATTGTAATGCTACAACATACAAAGACATCCTATACAATTGTGTGCTTCCCACTTTGTGGCAACAGTTTGGGGAAGAACCACATATGAAAGTGCCGGTCATGTGTCGACAAACCCTTCACCATACCATGTAAAAAATCTAGTCTCCTTACAAGATATTATGCTAGAAAAACACCAATATGCATGATTTCATGCTGACTCTAGGCAACCAGAACTCAATTTAAGCTAGTTAATGACTGCAATTAACAGACTTTTGAATCCTACTTTAAAAAGAGTAGATTTGAAATTGAGATTTCATTCTCATTGCCCTTCCCATGTCATTCTCACCTCCTTAGAGGGCACTCTGGATCCCTTCCTCCGTGTCCACCAGGTCTCGACAGTGGCAATAAGGCATGACAGCACCACACCGGCTGCAAGCACAAAGAACACGCCAGCAAAACTGTGGATATCCAGCGCGCTGGCACTTTTCTTGGTGCCCATGGCAGAGTACAGGTCACATGGGCTTTCTCTGGGCCACCATTTCAGCTTCAAAATATCCATGTCCCCATTCTGCTGCAGCTCCAAGATCCTAAACACAGCACGGAACAGACATGTGACCATGTGCTCCAGTGTTGGAAAGCTGGATAAACTACAATTACATAAGAAAATCTTTGGCATGACTTACTGTTACCTGTGTCTTACATTAAAATATTTGGAGTGCAGAGATTGTTACAGTGTAATGATTGTAGTTTAAAATGCATATTATATAGTTATGTATTTGTAAGGAATAGAACATAACAGAATGTGCTGTTATAGGAAAAAAAAAAAGAACAATGTAGTATCAGGTGGCCCTATGTGAAGTGGAGTTATTGTTGCTACCCCTCTTATACCGCTTATACAACAGAAATTTGCCAACAATTACAATTATTAATTTATTAATGAAAGATACTCATGCATTTGATCCATTTACCATTACATTTAATGCAGTGAAGCACCTGTGAGACAAGTTGGTTTCTGCTATCACTCACGTTATAGCAATATAGTCATTCCCTCACTAACATTCTACCATAAATGTTAACTAAACATCTCCTTACAGAAACATTACATTGACCAAAGGTAATATATTGCTTGTTGTGGAATAACTGCAAATCAGCTTTCAACTAAAAATCAGCTTATTATTCGCTTTAGATTACACAGTATGTCTGCCATACAAGTCCCTCTGAATTAATTTTTTTCTTTTTTCAAAATTCTTATCTGTAGTAATCTCACATCTCACAGTAGAGACACTAAAAGATGAGGTTGAAAAACACTGCAGATTACCTTTAAGTTCCAATTTTCCCTACATAGGAGTAAAATGTATCTGGCATTCCACTGTAACTGACTCAATAACTGCTAGCCAAATGTAATTTTCTACAGGATTACTATCTCATTTAATCTGCACAGCAGAGGTGGACACTATTGTCCACTTTTTTATGTTCTGCCCAGTGGTATCTGTTGCTGCAGTGCTCAAATTTCTACTCCATTTGAAAACACTAGAGGGCAGTGTCTCCACAAAAAAGCACTCGGATGATTCCCTATCCACCAGTCATGTTTTAATGTATAGGAGCAGTTTGCACTAATGCCACTGCATTGACAAGAATCATGATGAATACAGAACACAGAGCTTTATCACAGTCCTTCCCACTGATTTATTGTTCACATAGCTGTCTTTTGGACCTACAGCAGGGAGCACCACTACACACACATTCTCTAAAGGGGACGAATAGGGACCTGTCAAGCATGTGCTCTCGCCCTCACGCATATACACACATTTACAAATGCACACATCAGGGAGGTCCATAATCCCACTTTGTACAAATATTTGTATATACAAATGCAAACAGAATTTTTGAATCATGTGTGTAATGTGTGTACTTTCATGACATTCACTAGTTAAAAAAAAAAAAACCCTCAATAAATAAGATCATAGAAGCCTATCAATTATAGTAACATTTGTGAAAAGGGAACCTTGAGACGCAGACAATTACAACATCTAACAGCAAGTCTCTCAGCAAATAGCAACCTTTTAACTTCATGACATACAGCAACCGAGCGAAAGCAAATAATGGTTATACTCACTGCAGTAGTCCTAGCAACTGATAAAATAGGGTTTCAGTCAGAGGAGTACTTAGAACGAACACTTAAAAAAAACCCCAAACTCTCATTCTTAACCTGTCCAGTCAGAGGCATTTTTTCAATTAGTGTTCAATTTAAAATCAGGCAGCGTTAGTCTGACAGTCAGAAAATTGGTAAGCTGCTAAGCTTTGAGAAATTAACTTTGAAAATGCAATGCAATCTAAGTGTCCTTTCTGAAATGTTTACTATGTGACTAAATAGGCTATGTGCTACTTTCGAACCAGCCTAACCAAAATGACACATTTTAAAAGGACAAAGATAAATAGAACAAAAACAGAAAAAGAAAAGGCTGTTACATTTTTAGATGTGTGGACCTTCATGGACCTGCTTTGTAACTCACAAAATATTAACTGTTAATATTTAGCAAGCTGAAGATTTTGCATAGAGGGAGTTATTAGCACACAATTAGCCTTTGTTTGTGTGCATCATTGTATGGGAGAAAATTGGCATGAACCCACAGCAGCAGAATTTAACAAACACAATCTATAATTATTATGATAAACCATGGAACCTACCCTTCTTTGAATTAAGCTGGTTGTAATTCCATATCTAATTCTATACTGAAGTGCATTCATATAAATGTTAAACATGTATTTCTAAATGCTGAAGCAAGCTTTAGAGTGCTTTCATTTCTGCAGCACTGTGTAAATCAAACATGGTGCATTTTCCCCACTGGTGTGGGTCATTTCAGCAAGTGAGAACACGAGAATTTCACTTGAGTGTGGATCAAAACCACCGGTCCAAGAGCAACTCAATGAACTGGTCTTGGTCCAGTTAACTTAAACGTGATTTGATTGCAGAGAGAAAGCAATTTGACACTGAATTGACACAGCTTCAAGAAGTGAACCAGACATGTGTATTTTTGGTTGCAGCATTTTTTGGTAGATGCAAGCTGCTAAACTGATCCACGAGGAGCTAACTGAGCCATAGAACAGAGCTGTAGCACTAACGAAACGACATGCGTTCTAGAGATTTAAAATAACAAAAAGAGAAAAATAACGTTGGATGCAATACATAAAACATTTTAAACTTGTTATTTATCTAAACAAATATAATTGAATCATTTATTTAGCGCTAGCTCTGCGTTTTCTGTGCTTCGGTGATTGCTGTGATTTCAATGCACACTTGGGCAAAGATTTGTTTACCTCTGTCCATCGCTGTATTTCTGACCAGTGAATGAAAGAGTTTAATGAATACATTTCTAGCCCAACATGCCCCCTTTTTCATTTTTTGCTTTATTGAATAATATTTTGTGTGAAACCAAAGCAAATTAAACAGAAAACAAACCAAAACTATCCATTTTGCTCTGATACAAAGTTAACAGACATTATTATACCCTTCCACCAAGTGCAGCACATGAGATATTATATTGTGACATGGTATTATATTGCATTACTTTATAATGTATTATATACATAAATGCCAAGTTCAGCCATGAAACTGTCTGAGCGCTGATTGGCCATGCAACAGCCTATCAGCCATGCATCTCCACCCACTTAACCCCTACAGTACCCATACTCGCTCAGCAGCAGCAGCAGTGTAGCAGATCTAGTCCGACAGACCAAACCTATTTACACTTCATCCCCATCTATAAAAGCTCACAATTTCACTCAGAGAACTGTCATGACTTAAATGTAATAGTTTAGTAAACCAGAGCTGTAAGTAGAGCTGTGAGTATAAGCTGCATTTCCCCAGGTTCGTGGAGTTGTTATGAATCACAGAGGCAGTAGAAAACACACTTCCTGGACAAATTATACATCACTATGCATTCTCTTACCACCAGCCACTTCTTTTCAAGTGAAAATCCATTACATGCACTGGGGATGCCATATAATTAATCAAAGGATGCACTATAACTTGGAGAGAATGACAAGCCATGAAAATCAAACCACAGGACATTGTTACCATCATATTTTCATTTTTTGCTTTTTACTGATTGCTTACCTTACTGTCCATGGGAGTCAACAGAATTGCTTACCATAAAGCGTGCAGCACTGGATCATTCATGATGCTGCAAATTAGCTCTCCCTCCACTCCAGCATTTATAAAAGAATATAAAAGAAATAAATGTAATATTTTGAGGATCGGGGGTGGGTAGCACGTTTGCCTCGCACCTCTGGGGTTGGGGGTTTGAATTCTGTCTCGGCTTTGTGCTTCTGGGGTTGTCCTCCAGGTACTCTGGTCTACTACCCAGTCCAAACACATGTGCTGTAGGCAGATTGACATTTCCAAATTGTCCATGTGAATGTGTGAGTGATTGTGCCCTGTGCTGGGTTGGAACCACATCCAGGGTATCCCCCATCTTGTGCCTTGAGTTCCCTGTGATAGACTCCAGGCTCCCCTCTGTAGGATATGCGGTATGGAAAATGGATGGATGGATTATGAGGATCTAGATCTGAAGGTCTGGTAATGACCTTGCAGGTTTTTAGCAGCTGTTCCCAGGCAAATGAACACCCCTGTTGCCTAAACCTCCTGGCACTTGAGCAAATAGAAAGAGATATGATGCATAGGGATTAAGGCTGGACAAACCTAGAAGAATCAAAATTCTATTTTTACTCATTTGGATTCACTTCCTGAGGGAGTCATGAAATCAAAGACATGATCTGTCATATGTAATTATTTTTCAGAGGCCATAGTTTGAAATTAACATATAATGTATTTAAAACTCAGTAAGCCATACTATATGACTTAAGCTCATGTGGATAAATGAATTTGCTCTCCAGTAGCTTTACTGGATTTCCTCAGCATTTCTTCTGAGCACCCAGCTGTTTTGCTAAATCATTAACTTCACAGACCCACTGTATCTCTTTCTCCCTCTCCTCATGTCTTCCCCTAAAGATCCAGCAGAGAAACAACATGCTATCAATTTGCGGCAGTGGGCCTTTGAATTATTTATAACATTTTTCCACAATTACAGATGGACTGGTTCTTAAACTGTGCTTTTGGTAGTGTGTGGTGCACAGAGACTACATCTGCTTGACGAACGTGTGGAATATGTGCTTGCTAATGCAAAGCTTTGGGAAATAATGTAAAGGTAAGAGAGAAACATAAAAAAAGAATAGGTGCAATGCATTAAACCTGATTAGCAGGTTCTTTATAAAACGAAATGATGTCATAGCAGATCATGTTACATACAGAGAAATTATGTCATACTGTATGGAAACAATTGTTTTAATGAGGTTAAGGTGCAAATAATTCCCTCTATATCTACAGTGAGGGAAAAAAATATTTGATCCCCTGCTGATTTTGTACATTTGCCCACTGACAAAGAAATGATCAGTCTATAATTTTAATGGTAGGTTTATTTGAACAGTGAGAGACAGAATAACAACAAAAAAAAACCTTTATAAACTGATTTGCATTTTAATGAGGGAAATAAGTATTTGGCCCCCTCTCAATCAGAAAGATTTCTGACTCCCAGGTGTCTTTTATACAGGTAACGAGCTGAGATTAGGAGCACACTCTTAAAGGGAGTGCTCCTAATCTCAGTTTGTTACCTGTATAAAAGACACCTGACCACAGAAGCAATCAATCAGATTCCAAACTCTCCACCATGGCCAAGACCAAAGAGATCTCCAAGGATGTCAGGGACAAGATTGTAGACCTACACAAGTCTGGAATGGGCTACAAGACCATTGCCAAGCAGCTTAGTGAGAACGTGACAACAGTTGGTGCAATTATTCGCAAATGGAAGAAACACAAAAGAACTATCAATCTCCCTCGGCCTGGGGCTCCATGCAAGATCTCACCTCGTGGAGTTGCAATGATCATGAGAACAGTGAGGAATCAGCCCAGAACTACACGGGAGGATCTTGTCAATGATCTCAAGGCAGCTGGGACCATAGTCACAGAAAACAATTGGTAACACACTACGCCGTGAAGGACTGAAATCCTGCAGCGCCCGCAAGGTCCCCCTGCTCAAGAAAGCACATACACATGCCTGTCTGAAGTTTGCCAATGAACATCTGAATGATTCAGAGGACAACTGGGTGAAAGTGTTGTGGTCAGATGAGACCAAAATGGAGCTCTTTGGCATCAACTCAACTCGCCGTGTTTGGAGGAGGAGGAATGCTGCCTATGACCCCAAGAACACCATCCCCACCGTCAAACATGGAGGTGGGAACATTATGCTTTGGGGGTGTTTTTCTCCTAAGGGGACAGGACAACTTCACCGCATCAAAGGGACGATGGACGGGGCTATGTACCGTCAAATCTTGGGTGAGAACCTCCTTCCCTCAGCCAGGGCATTGAAAATGGGTCGTGGATGGGTATTCCAGCATGACAATGACCCAAAACACACGGCCAAGGCATCAAAGGAGTGGCTCAAGAAGAAGCACATTAAGGTCCTGGAGTGGCCTAGCCAGTCTCCAGACCTTAATCCCAAAGAAAATCTGTGGAGGGAGCTGAAGGTTCGAGTTGCCAAACGTCAGCCTCGAGACCTTAATGACTTGGAGAAGATCTGCAAAGAGGAGTGGGAAAAAATCCCTCCTGAGATGTGTGCAAACCTGGTGGCCAACTACAAGAAACGTCTGACCTCTGTGATTGCCAACAAGGGTTTTGCTACCAAGTACTAAGTCATGTTTTGCAGAGGGGTCAAATACTTATTTCCCTCATTGAAATGCAAATCAATTTATAACATTTTTGACATGCGTTTTTCGGATTTTTTTGTTGTTATTCTGTCTCTCACTGTTCAAATAAACTACCATTAAAATTATAGACCGATCATTTCTTTGTCAGTGGGCAAACGTACAAAATCAGCAGGGGATCAAATACTTTTTTCCCTCACTGTAAGGTTAAGTCAGATCCCAGAGATTCACAGAGTTACATTAGTATACCACCAAGAAAAAGCACTGTGATACACTGGAATGTACATGAGTATGCATCCTGTTCATAATGGAAATGCAAAGAAAATCTTTTCACCCTCTCTTTCTGATTGCTACTGGCTTCAGAAGTGCAAACATTTGGAAAATAGTGAATATAAATTTTACTGCCATAGCATTAAATCATAATTGTAAGAGTTTGGTGATTTTATTTAGTCTTCAAATGCCTTCTGACATGTAAAAGTTAAAGCAGCCTCCTGGTTGAATTAATTTGTTCAAGCAAACACCATTCAAATATTTACTTTCAAGCTTGGTTAAAACCACTATGGGTTGCATACACACCTCCTTTTATTTGCATTTTTGAGTAGAAACACCCCAACCCATCAAAATATGTAATTCTCTGTAGCCTTTCTATGTTTAAGCAATCCACCTCCATTTCCTGTTATATTATTTATAGGTGTAGACCATGCCAGTTGTCAGCTGTAGTCCGTTCAATTAGACATTTTCACAGAAGATGGAAGGTTATGTCAGGCAATCTTCAGTAATCTCAGCTGGCTGTAGTTCTTCAGCACTATCTTGATGTGTCATGGCCTTAATAGCTGGTAAATTCCCTCTGAACCTCCTCTTGCAAATTGGTAAGACCCTTAAAAACAGTGGATGTTGGATCAACTCAGATCCATATCTAATTTTTGAGTTAATCATAAACATTGAGTTAAACATATCAATATTGTCATTATCAACCACAATTATCTGCATTTCTCAGTTTTTCAGTATATCATTTGGATTTTTGTTTCCTCTAAACTAATTCCTCTGTTCTTTGAGGGCATAGAGCAGACATTTGTGTCTCTCTTCGTACGGTCTGTCTGTCATGCAGTCTCCTCACTTGGCTATCGTCCCTCCTGGGCCCTCGCACTCCGATTAGAGTGTGGACTGCCCTAGCTGTTGCCATGGCAACCAGCTGCAGCAGAAATGATCACATGTTATTAGATGACTCTGACTGCAGGCAGACAAACTGCTTGATATGAGTGAGAAACAGAGGGAGAGGGAAACAGAAAAAAGAAGAAGAAGAAGAGGAAGAAGAAAAAAAAAAAACAGAAGGCAGATATTTTTCTGAGCTGACAAAATGAATTAGAACACTGCAGAGGTGCCAGAGCAGTCCCTCCTAATACAGAGAGACAGCTGTATCTTAGTGTAATGCTCCCTTCCAAACACACACACACACACACACACACACACACACACACACACACACACACACCACGGTTGGCCAGATAACCAAAATACTCCCATGTATAAGGAACTTGTTGTGTTAACACAGTGCATTTGCCAAACAACAGCACTGCTGGTTAAATGTTGATAGGAAAGAAACAATGCTAGCATTCTGGAACAGCATGACAATGGACTTGAAATGTCATGTGTTCACATGCACAATTTGTTCAGAGGCTTTCGCTCTCAGTGGTTAAAACCTGCTCATGTGGGTGTCTGCCAAAAGCTTACAAGCAGTTCCACATCTGTCCCGTTATTGGAACTGGTAGTATGCAGTGCCAAACATCAGTGATTAGCAGTAGCTCTAATGACTATACTTCAGCATTTAGTTCAATATTATAAAAAAGAAATTTCCTGACGGTGCCTCATGGATCCATGGCCAAGAATACAAATTTCCAAACAGTTCCATTGAGTTCTCACAGTGCACCACAAAGAATGAACAGATGCAATAAAATATGCAATGCCATATTGGTAGTGATTTTTGAGAGACAGTAATTCATGTTAACATTAATATACTTAAACATTCGAATCGATACATGACAAGCAAGTCAAGCGAATCTTTTTATGGTATACATCTATTAGCTATGTAGATCGAAAGACTTCTTTTCTTTAAAAACAAACACCCCCCAACTCCCCCCACCAAAAAAAACAACAACAAATAAAAACAAAACACACACACAAAAAAAACACCTAATGCCAGTAACAATACAGTTGCAATCAAAATTATTCAACCCACCCCCATTGCAAATCAGGTCTATTGTTAAAATTTACAGACTTTCAGCTGTTTGCAATGAACAAATCAAACAAAAGCAATTGAAATAGTTCAACACCATGTAAGGTTCAAATGGTTTCACCAAATTAAACTGAAAATGCAACTTATAATGATTTCTCCAGTTTCAAAATTATTCAACCCCCTGATAGAATCCGTCACAACAGCATAAATAAGCAAAACAGGTGTTGTCTCAAGCACAGCTGAGAAGCTGGAACACATGAAATACCTGAATTGGCTGGGGCAGAAAATTTATGAAATACCTGGACGGGGCAGAAAAAGGAAGCTATCAACGGCTACAACCATTATTTTGATAGTTATAATATCAGAACAATGAGCTAGCTTAGACATAAAAAAATAAACAACATACTAGAAAAACTGCAAACAACCCCTTGCTTAGGGTCTGTTAGAACCGTTTACAGCACAACTTGTGCATCATCTTTAGAAGAGGCTTCCTTCCGGGACGACAGCAATGCAGACCAATTTGATGTAGTGTGCAGCGTATGGTCTGAGCACTGACAGGCTGATCCCGCACTTATTTGGTCGACCATGGCAAGGCCTGTTCTGAGTGGAACCTGTACTGTTAAACCGCGGTATGGTCTTGGCCACCATGCTGTAGCTCAGTGTCAGGGTCTTGACAATCTTCTTATAGTCTAGGCCATCTTTATGTAGAGCAACAATTCTTCTTTTCAGATCGTCAGAGAGTTCTTTGCCATGAGGTGCCATGTTGAACTTCCAGTGACCAGTATGAGGGAGTGTGAGAGTGATGACAATGAATTTAACACACCTGCTCCCCATTTACACCCAAGACTTTGTAACACTAACAAGTCACATGACAGCGGGTAGGGAAAATGGCTAATTGGGCCCAATTTGGACATTTTCACTTAGGGGTGTACTCACTTTTGTTGCCAGCGGTTTAGACATTAATGTCTGTGTGTTGAGTTATTTTGAGGGGACAGTAAATTTACACAGTTACACAAGCTGTACACTCACTACTTTACATTGTAGCAAAGTGTCATTTCTTCACTGTTGTCACATGAAAAGATAATCAAATATTTACAAAAATGTGAGGGGTGTACTCACTTTTGTGAGATACTGTACATTGAACTTATTGGTTATTGGTACATTGAACTTATTGGTTAAGCACATTGAACTTATTGGTATCTGTTTAGTGATACAAATATTTGCATCTTTATTTGAATTTAAATATGAAGAGGTCATGACATAAACTAGAAGGGGTTTTCTGTAATTAAATATGAACCCAAGCACTATACCCGTGAAAACAATGGAAATCACTGGTAAAAAACCTAGAGGTAGAAACATCAGTTCTGTCAGCATGGTCTGTGAATTCTGACTCAGAATGTTATTTAACATCAGCTATATATCCTGAGTTCATAATTGGTCTTAAATAGAGATATGCATGGGACTATTTTATTTTTATAAATCCTGCTTTTTATTTTTGTCTGTTCCTGCCTACGATATTTTCTAAAAAACGTAGCGGTTACTAGGAGTAAATGAATGAACACAGTAAATGCATTGCACAGCCCCACACATTTATGTTAATGGTCATGTGACCTTCACTCTTCACCACACATGATAATAGTTTATTAATTCCCAGACAGGGATTAATAAAGTAATAAAGGATTGTCATATCTGACAGCGTGCATGTGCTGGCATAAAATTATACTTTTATATAAGTAAATATTATACTTTCGCTCTTGCAGCATTTTGGTTGCATCCCATGGAATTCGAATCCCAATGCACACCTCTAGTTTAAACCTTTCCAGCAAATGTTAAAAAAAGAAGGATTAGTGCACCTCTTATCGGTTTTTTTTTTTTTTTTTTTTTTTTTTAAAAAAAAATTTTTTTTTTTTTTTTTTTTTTTTTTTTTTTTTTTTTTTTTTTTTTTTTTTTTTTTTTTTTTTTTTTTTTTTTTTTTTTTATTTTTTTATTTTTTTTTTAATATAAAAAATAAAAAAATAAATAATTTTTTTTTTTTTTTTTTTATAATTAAAAAAATAAATTTTTTTTTAATAATTTTTTTTTTTTTTTTTTATGAAAAAAATATAATAAACACACTAAATCCTTGTATCATAATCCTGACCTCTATGTTAGACTTTGAGGGGAAAACCAATATTCCTCCTCTGCAGTCTTATAAACCTCAATCAATACTGGTCCACCATCTAAATTAAGAAATAGATATACACCAATGAAGAAACTGTCTCACTCAGTGTCAGACTGGAATTCCAACCTTGAGTGGGTAAATAAACAATTCATACAATTTTAAAAGTGAAACTCAATCATTTTTCAGTACTTTCAAAGTAAATGATGTTGTTCCAGTATTTTGTAGAGGACACTCTCTGTTTACACATTATGACAGTGCAATCCATCCTATTAGTCAGTGCATTTACATGAACAACAATAATCTGATATTAACCCGATTAAGATGATACTCTGATTAAGAAACTACCATGTAAGCAGTGATTTCTAATTACCTTAATCCGACTGAAGTCACACTCAAAGTAAACACAAATCGAATTAAGACATGTATTCCTATTTTAGTCGCATTATAGACGTGTACACACCTTAGTCATACTATTAACGTCATGTGGGAGTTTTCACCACATTTTGTGACAGGACACGTACACACATGGCAGTGCTCAGCTGTTTGACAGCAAACTAGAGAGCGACGTTTCGTCCGGAACCGCATACTTACAGTACCATCTATATAGTACATGAAATACATGTTTTTAGGTAAGGAAGTGGTTTTTGACGTGGCCCACGGTTTCAAGCAGTCATCTATTTGCACGTATAACATGACAAATAATTAACTGCACTTTTAATTAAAAATGAAACACCCAAAACTGTATTCTGAAATTCTGGAGGGAACGTCAGATGGCGTGGCGCGGTGAGGTAATGATGTGTGCCGTTAATCATGTTTGCCGTCAATTAATGTTCTATAACATGTAAAACGGGAACATGAAAGGAATGTTCTAAACGCAACTCATGTAAAAAACATTAATCACAATATCGTCTTATTCAGAATAAGGCCAGTAATTATATTATTGCTCTCCATGTAAATGAAGTCAATGTCACGGTTTCCTTTATCTACAGCCTGACTCACCTGGTCTCAAAAATTTGTCACATACACTCACTGAGCACTTCATTAGGAATGCCAACGCATCTAGTCTTTCACGCAATTATCTAATCAGCTAATCGTGTGCATTAAATCATGCAGGTTTGGGCCAGCAACTTCGGGTAATGCTCACATCAAACATGAGAAACTGGAAAAAATGATATCTCAGTGATTTTGACTGGTTGTTGGTGCCAGATGGGCTGGTTTGAGTATTTCTATAGCTGCGGATCTCCTGGGGTTTTCACACACAACAATCTCAAGCGTTCACTCAGAATGATACAATAAAGAAAAAACATCTAGTGAGCAGGAGTTCTACAGTCCGAAATGTCTTGTTGATGAGAGAGGTCAACAATGGCTAGACTGGTTTGAGCTGATAGAAAGGCTACAGTAACTCAGATAACCACTCTCAGACATCTCAGAATGCACAAAATGTCAAATATTGAGGAGGATGGGTTCCAGTTCTGTCAGCCAAGAACAGAAAACTGTGGATGAAGTGGGCACAGGCTCACCAAAATTAGAACGTCAAAGACTGAAAAATGTAGCGGGTTCTTACGAATCTCCATTTCTGCTAAGGCACACAGATGGTTGACATGAGGCAAACATTTTTGACATGCGTTTTTCTGGATTTTTTTGTTGTTATTCTGTCTCTCACTGTTCAAATTAATCTACCATTAAAATTATAGACTGATCATTTCTTTATCAGTGGGCAAACGTACAAAATCAGCAGGGGATCAAATACTTTTTTCCCCTCACTGTATAACTTATACACTATAATTTATAACATGTTTAAAACATCAAGAGTTACATGAATGGTGGAATTTTAACTAACATGTAATGTTTTGTATACTTATCTATGTCATTTGATGACTATGTATATTACATATTGAAGCATGTATTAGCATGAACAGCTTAATAATTTATGAGCTAACTTTTTGCTGTCAATTTCATCATTTGTCTGCTTATATTTTCTGGCACACATCAATAGAAATGTTTAAAAATATGAGTAAATAAATTTCTAACTAAAGGAGACTGAAATTGAATTAATCTTAGCTATCTGCATTATTTTAACCCTCTCACCTCGTATGGCCGAAAAACCAGCTTGCCCGTCTTTGATCTATTCCCGTAAGGACGAAATACCAGCTTGGTCGTCTATGCCAAATCCCCATAAGGCATTACATTATCTCCGTAAACATTATCTCCGTAAGTCCGGTATACCGGCATTACTATATAATATAATTCCTTACTTATTTAATTATTATTTTTTGACCCGGAAGGTTGATGACGTCATGACGGCACGACGTGATTACGTTATTACGCCGGCATTATGATGAAGCTGATCCAAGCATGGATATTGGTGTAATAGTCGAAGTGAACTAAAAATGACAAAGCGAAAAGCTAATCATCTTCCTGCTAAAGTTACACCTACAATGAACACGGGTACATCTAAAACACAGTTACACAGGCGAGAGCGAGGATTCTAGATAGTGACAGCTGTGAAAGTTCAGGCGATGTTGAAACTGAAAACTGACCATCTCTGTGCATTCGTGAAAACACTACCTGCTGGTCTGATTATCACCAGAAAGTTTACTTTTGGCGCTAAAATGCATTTATTAATTTATTATTTACTCGAATTTATTCAAAGGCATTGTCCACGCTGATGCTCGTACGGTACTTCTAAATGAGTAGAAGGATTTTAGAGAGCATTTTTTCGTAATTTCTCTAGTTAAGAATTGTGCTGTAAGTTTAGTAAGAACACTGAACTGCTTCATTTAAAAAGTAATATTACACAAATACATTATTATAAGTTGTTTCAAGGCCTAAAAATGTTAAAATTAAAATGTTGATTTTGGCCCAGAAACTCAGGGTTGGCGTGCTGTTTCTCTGGGGAATATAGGGTTATGGGACATAATACTGTGGGAACGTAGGGGTAAGAGGGTTAACACAAAAAATGTTTTAATGCCTTTAGGCTATTGGCCAGAAAAAATGTCAAGACGTTGATTTCTTTCTCAAATAACTTTTTTTGCAGTAATTTTCTTTTTTTTTTTCAAGTGGTTTTATTTTTGAATTTTAAGTTTAATTTTTTGTTTGATTCAAATCAAAAAATAACACAGACCTACATACAGTATCTCATAAAAGTTAGTACACCCCTCACATTTTTGTAAATATTTAATTATATCTTTTCATGTGACTACACTGAAGAAATGACACTTTGCTACAATGTAAAGTCGTGAGTGTACAGCTTGTGTAACAGTGCAAATTTACTGTCCCCTCAAAATAACTCAACATACAGACATTAATGTCTAAACCGCTGTCAACAAAGGTGACTACACCCCTAAGTGAAAATGTCTAAATTGGGCCCAAAGTGTCAATATTTTGTGTGACCACCATTATTTTCCAGCACTGCCTTAACCCTCTTGGGCGTGGAGTTCACCAGAGCTTCACAGGGTGCCACTGGAGTCCTCTTTTGGAGGTGTGTTTTGCAGGTGTGCCCCAGACCATTACACTCCCACCACCATGCTTGACTGTAGGAAAGACACACTTGTTTTTGTACTCCTCACCTGGTTGCCGCCACACACGCTTTACACCATCTGAACCAAATAAGTTTATCTTGGTCTCATCAGACCACAGGCCATGATTATTCAAAGCAATGTAAATATAATCAGCTAATGCTAATGTACCAACAAAAAATTTAATGGAAAACAGCAGTCAACATTTGCACTCATTACAACACAATTTTTGATGATCTCCATGATTTTCATATAGCTGACACTTGCATTAATTCACCCATCTGAACGGAGAAGTGCTCTTTTATGCTCCACTCATTCTGTTGGTAGAGTTTGTTTAAAAAGGACTGGCTAGCATTACCAAGCTACTTTCAATGTTAGCTGAGGTCACACAGTCAATGTTATATTGTTATGAAATTTAGCTAGAGTTTGCTGCATTGTGTTATGTCATCACTTTGTTTGTTCATGTTGGTTTGCTAGTTATAATATCAGCACAACAAGATAGCTTAAACATCAAAATGAGCAACATCCTGGAAAAACAGCAAAGAGCTGGTCTGTAAGAAGTGTTTACAGCACTACAAGACATGGCTTTATCATTGAAATGCCAAGAGCTTCTGGAGGTATGTTGGAGAGGGTGTGCATGTTCAGGATTGACTGTCATGCTCAAACCTGTCAATCACCTCATCAACCACACACATTTATTTATCATCACATGCATTTATTGCAAGGAAAAATATTGGGGGAGATACCAAGGCCAACAGAAATTGTAAAAACAACAGAACACTATTTCCAATAATAAAATCATTTTTGGAGTCACTTAACAGTAAAAGTAAGTTCTTTAATTTCCCATTCACTTACATGGAAATGGGCAGGGTTAAAACTACAGCCAACCACTAGAAGGTCTTAGTGACCCTCTTTTTCACTTTTTCTTCAACGCGCACACATATAAAGTCACTGACACAAACACACCCAAAAATTCCTCTCCTCCAGCCATTTTCCCCCCCTCTGATTTGCATTTTATTATGAACACCTAGTCATGCAGTGGAGCACTTTCAGCTCCAGACTGATCCAACCATGTGCAGCATAGAGCACAGGAGGTCCATCTTACCCACCGTTATCAGATTATACAACAATCTATCTCTATACAATTCTTTTCACTCTGTTTACAACTAATAGGTGCAATGTCTTCAGTTTTTCATTTAAAGCTTATGTAACTGATGAAGATTGCACAAGAGGCATTCCATAACTACTGACATCCTGCATAACAGCCTTGGGACACTGCACTACGCTACATATATTTTCTGATAAATATTTAAATCTTCATCTAACATTATTACCAAATTTCAAAGAGGCTTTCGAGTGAAATAGGACAGTAAAACTTTAGCAATGGCTAAACTCTTATCAATAATCAATATTAATTTTTATCAAATATGTCACAATATGGCCGGCAGATGGCACTGGGGTCCCGGCCAGGTCACGTGACCGTGGTTTTGCTCGTGCACTTCCTTGTTTTGATTTGTCACGGGTGTTCGTGTTTTTGGGTTAATGAGCACTAGGATTTAAACGCACTGGTTACTGAGCACATTGCTCGGTATTAGTTAGATTAATGCTAGTGATTCTAGCAGTTCGGTTCACAAGTATTCTGTGTTGTAGCAGTTTCCTAGTTTGTCTATGCCACGTTTGCTCCTGGTCTGTTTATGCTACGTTTTTGAGTTGAGTTTTCATCTTTATGTTTAATAAAGAAGTTGAACTGCACCTGCCTCTGTTCCCATCTACAACCGTCTGACAAAATATTAATAATCATTTTAGAAATGTTGTACATATGAATACTGAAAACTACTAGTAGAAAAGTTATGTTAAAAATATGTATGTATGTATTTAAATCAATAAATTGCTTTTCTTGTCTGAGTCATTGACAAATCTGCATCAAAGATAGTTTCCCTATTCTATTATTCTTGATTATTATTGCAATGGCTATAACAAAAAATGGGAAGTGCTAGTCCATAACAGTTAAAAAGAAACACTAACACATTCTTTTCTTCTTTTCATCATTGTTTTTAAAAAAATAATGCTGAAAATGTATGTCTTTTCAGACCTGGACTACTTTTTAATACTTGGCCACACTGTTGTCTTTGGTAAGCGTTCCCTAAGAGTTAATATGTTCATGACTTTTGTTACCTTAGGGTTAATAAAGTAACAAGTACCATTTTCTTGAAATAATCAGTGGCAGTAACTGACAACAGCTAAGGATGAGGGAGAGAATAGAATAACAACCTTGTTTCTACAAATAAGCATTACTGATATAAGCTAGAATATGGTTGGGAAATAGCCGCAACACTATTTGCCTAAAGGAACCACAACCAAACTATTTTGGCTAAGCAATCATAAATGAACTACTATATGATGTTAAAGGAAAATAAATCGCAGGGGATTGGTGTTATATGTTACATGGCATTACCACCCCGAAGCTGAGGTCTTTCCAGTCACAGATTTTTTTTTTCTAATACTGCAGCAATTTGGTAGCAATTAAATTTTCTTGGTATTATTTTGAAAATGATGCCATATTTAAAAAAAAAAGAAAAAAAAAAAAGGAAAAAATCTTTTTATAGTTATGCAATGTAATGCAATGTTGTGGACCATCCTCAAAACAAGTTAGCTCCCATTATCACTTAAATTACTGCAGCTATAACTATACAGCTCACTATATTGAAGTTGAATATATATTATATTGAAGTTAATAAAAGAGAAAAATGCAACTTACTTCAAAGAAACAGTAAAGCTCAACGTCCTCTGTGCTTGGACTTTCCCATGACAGAAAACATAAATTAACAGCTTTTTTTTTTTTTTTTAAATAAAGTACTGACACTGGAGACAGATTGGAAAAAAATCTCCTTACAGGAAGCTTCATCATATTTGGCCATACAGACTTCATGTACATCCATACTGTACTATTTCACACTGTCTGTTGTTACCCAGATGAGGATGGGTTCCCTTCTGAGTCGGGTTCCTCTCAACGTTTCTTCCTTTAAACATCTTAGGGAGTTTTTCCTTGCCACCGTCGCCACTCAGTGGCTTGCTCAGTTGGGATAAATTCACACCTTTAATATCTGTATAACGTGTTTATATTTCTGTAAAGCTGCTTTGAGAAAAAAAAAAGCTTTTTTCTGTTGTAAAAAGCGCTATACAAATAAAATCGAATTGAATTGAATAGAATTTGTTAAACAACTTGCTTGTTAAAATCTGTTTATTATTAAAGTTTGTTTAGTTGGAGTGATGCCACTGAAGTCCTTGTGAATGAGTTGTTACTATATAAATGATAAAAGTACTAGAATGAGTTTGTGAATATAACCTGTGACTTGAATTGCAGTCCACACTACTGTCAGAGCCATTTCAACATCAATCTCTAATTAGAAATCAAAACAATACTTTAGTCAATTTAATAAAATGAAAAGATATGTATTTGAGACTTTTTAGAACAATTTAAGGCCTAGAATTTTGCCAAATGTCATGCTTCTTCTATACTACCTATTAACTGTTACAGTAAACCGAAAACAAAATCATTTGTTACTGCATTTTCTATTCAATAATCAAGTCTTGGGTGTATAGTTTTTGCTTACATTTGTGGACATCATGTCTTCTACTAATCTACGGGTCAGCATTACAAACTGGCTCTGCTAAGACCCAAATTGATCAAATCATAAGAAGTGTTCGAAGCAGGCAGCAACCCTCTGGCCTTATTAAAGTTGCTCACTGCTCATAACGCACCATATGTTCTGTATTTGCTGTATGCTGCTGGAAATCAGTATTTGCCCCATGCTTAAAGATTTTAGGTGGCATATTCTATAGGAAGCAATGTGGGTGTCATATGGTACCTCTGAGAAAAGATGTCTCTGTAAGGGCTGCCGTGCTGCATGGCAATGCCGTAGCCTCTGTCTGGTGCATTATTGCTAACAGTGTAGAAGGAGCAGTCCTCATCGTTAATGGCCACATACTCCAGCACAGCTGCATCCCACACAAATGCAAAGCGGCCGTACTTTACCTGAGAAAAAAAAAAGGGTGTTTGTAGAGGGACAACACAATTGAATAAGAAACTTTCAAAAACAATAATTTATTATTTTCAAAGACAGGCCATCTGATAAATATGCATGGAGATAAATGAATTATATAATCAAATAGGAAGGCTGAAAGACTAATTTCTAATAATGCAAACAGGTGCTGACTGTATTGGTAAGAATACTGGAGAGTGAAAAGTGTGCTACAGAAAAGCAACATTTGCTTTCAATATAAACACAATGTGGCCCTCTGTCTCCTTTAACTGGATGCCACTGATAATTGGTTAATTGATAATAAGGTTATGAAAACTCAATGAAAAAATAAAACTTAATTGGACTATTTTTTATCAGCTAAAGAAAATGCCACAATTTCCTAGGATGGTACTAGAGAGAAAAAAAAAATAAAAATAGCACGGTCATATCAATCACCCATTAACCCTGTTGCTTATATCATTCTGTCTCTTATAAAATCCTAGATTAAAACTTAGATTTGGATTGTTCTTAAGAACACAAAATTCTTCCTTATTTTCCATATTTGTGATATATGATGCAGAGCTGCATAAGAAAATGAGAGCTTTTAAAGGGTTAAAGGGTGAAAGTACAAAAAGAAAAGAACATGAATGTTCCTTTTCTAAAAGCCACACCATGCAACTTCAGTCTGGTTTCATCAGCACCTTTGTCTAGCATGTATCCCATACTGATTGCATGCTGGCAGACAGAATGACAGACATTAGTTTGCAATATGTAAGGTACTGCCTTAAGCCATTCACATAAAAGAAGTCCTCTCACCTCAAAGAGAACATTTCAAGGTTAGGCTTTATGCAAAAATCAGTGGACCTAGACACTATGGCATCTTTTACAGCATATCTGGATATCAGGTGAAGTTACTTTGAGTGCTTCATGATCTGGGATTTTTCAAATGATCTGATATTAACGTAAAATGAATGATTACTGCTTCGCTTAAGTTAAATGTAAGCAGATAAAGACAGAAAAAAGCCCTCAGTTCATTTCCACGGCATGCATCTGACATTTAAACATTTTCAGGGTCCACTCATAAAATTTGCACACGTCTGCAATCAAGCTACTTTAGGAAATCATAGAGAGTGAGAGTAATTTCAGAGAAACTGCCAAGTACAAACATGCATGAATATCTTACTTATTGCACACCGTCTGACTAGCTCAAGCGTGTAGCTAAAGGTCATTATGTACTACTCTGTCAATTTGTTGATATGAAAATGTGATATAAAAGCTGCTTCAAGCCGATTCTCCAGAGGATTTATATTCATTCAAGTTTTCTCATGAAAGAAGGAGCTGCAACATGTCTGCAACCACAGCAGCCACAACATCAGCAGTTTAGGAATTCAAATTAGGTCTACATCCCCATTTGCCGTCTTATCTCTTTTCGTCTTTGCTGTAACTTCCATGTATGAGTGCATTACTCTAGATATATTGGTCATTGGACTGGGGGAGGAAACCAGAGTACCTGAAGGAAACCCCTGAAGTACGGGTAGAACATGCAAACTCTGAGCACACAGTGCGGAGTCAGAATTTGAACCCCCAACCCCAGAGGTGCGAGGCAAATGTGCTAACCACTAAGCCACAGTGCTCTTAGCACTTACTTCTGCTTAACTCTGAAAATCAGGGGAACTATGCATTTTATTTTAAGCCTAATTTTCCAACAACATCAAAATTGTAGGTATGCTTCCTTCCCTGCTCTTTAAGTGACTGTGTAAGAACACTAAATTGAAGTCCAGAGCCCAAATGGAGTGCATTTAGGCATACCAGAGGCAGCTTCCATCGATTTCATTTCAGTTGACCTCAGGAGGCCAGGGTGGAAAACATGCAGGTAACACAAAAGGCACGGCTGCATTAGAGTGAGTCTGGGCTACAGAAAGGAAACATAACCAGAGGACCATGACCCAGAGCAAAAAACCTTGAGGTCTGGCTAAAAAGGAAAAGAACGAAAGATAGAGAGAGTGGGGTTGCTGGTTCTTGAGACATAGCACATTAAGAAGAGGATGATGAAGCAGGTCTCGGATTGAGAGTGTTGCAGCCTGCAGTCATGGCAATCAGGGAGGTTTGATTCTAATTGTGCCAAGGTAATTTGAAGCAATTTTCCCATGAACAAACGATGCTGTGCACATCCTAATCACATCAGTATTTTCCAGGGGAACACACACACACACACATGCACACACACGCACACAAGCACACAATGCTCTTGTGAGATTCATCATATCTACAGTAAAGCTGTTTAACTGATGCACAAACATACAAACACACAGACATTACAGGCCATGCTTTAGATATATATATTTTTTAAACCTGTGGCTATATTCACCCTCAGATATTTATTATCTAGTCATCACTGTGAGCCTAGCAGAATTACTCAGCTAATTAGCATCCTGAACAGATAATGATGTACAGTCAAAGCTTTTGAAACTAGCAACCTCCCAAGTGGCAACATGATAGATTTTTTCTTCTTCTTCTACTTCTTCTTCTTTTTTTTTTTAACCATTAGTGAAACGGCTATGCAAAAAAACAGACACAATATATAAAGCAAAAATATTCAAAAGGAAAAAGTTCAAATCAAATGTTAATGGGTCACATTCAGAGTTGAGTAATACATGTGTGGTAAGGCATTAATAACAAAACAGCGCATATCAGTATGCAGGTCTCAGATGTAACTGTAGACATATGCACTACTTGGTCAGATAAACAGGAATTATCTGTGGGATGGAGTTGATCAAAAACAGAAGTGTTTCATTTATGCACAATTCTGACCACAAGCTTAAGCCCATATTTCTTAGTGTGTAGGTAGTATGCGTAGGTGGTATGTGTACAACAGAACACATAATGCCTAGAGCATTACATTACATCTACCAGCTTGCCTTCTTCCCATAGTGCATCCTGGTGTAATCTCTTCCCCGGATAAGTGATACACACACACCTGGCTATCCACATGATGTAAAAGAAAACTTGATTCATCAGACCATGGCCATTCATTCTTCTTCCATAAGTACTTTTGGCGGTGAACAGGGGTCGGCATGGGCACTCTGACTGGTCTGTGGCTATGCAGCAAGTTGCGATGTACTGTGTGGTTTGACACCTTTCTTTTATAGGCAGCATAAACTTTTTCAGCAATTTGTGCTACAGTAGCTCTTCTGTGTGATCAGACCAGAGAGGCTAGCCCTCGCTCCCCAACCGCATCAATGAGCGATGGGTGCCCATAAATTCACTGCGATCCTTACACTTGCACATTTTTCCTGCTTGCCACACATCAACTTTGAGAACTGACTGTTTACTTGCTGCCTAATAAATGCCACCCCTTGACAGGTGCCATTGTAACAAGATACTCAATGTTATTCACTTCACCTGTCAGTGGTTTTAATGTTCATTTGAATCGTCCGTCTAGAGGACATTGCTTAAAAATGTTGTGTGCACAGAGATTAGAGAGAGACATTATAGTAATAAAATATTAATCACATGGTTATTAGTACACTAATCTCATTTTAATAATCAGAATGGGTCAACCAGAAATTCAAGATATGTGCCTGAGTAAGCTGAGTAAACCTGCTCCAAACTGGCAACCTCGAAGGCGTGCATTATGAGAAATTTAATTCAATAATCTGAATGGGCTGCCCAGAAAACCTTTCAATATGTAAATTCTATCTAAGCCATATCCCTAATTTCCCATGTTCTGTGACACACTTGCTCCTTTGAAAAGGAGTTGCCCTTTAACATAGCTTATTTACTCACTTTTCCTGTCTTTCTCTCTCCTTTCTCTAAAAGATGCTGTACTTATGTGTAGACATAGAAACAGCCAATCCAAATAAATATACTCACTGGATTACATCTCTTTAGATGAGTTTAGACATATTAGAAATTTTAAGCTATCTGATTTAAAATAAAAATTCAAATTATTTCCTTTTGGTTGCAAAATAAATATATGGATTATACATGAACCACATGAATGTTAGTGAATACAAAAGTAGAGCATTAAAAAAAAGGATAAATTAGTGTAAGTGTAAAAATCAAAAGATCTAACTAAAAGAAAAAGTATAGCTCCACACCACATGTGCAAGATCTTCTGATTTTAACCCTTTCATGCATGAATTATGAAATCCTGATCAATGATTTTTTTTTCTCTGTGTGTTTTTACTCTTCTTTAGGCATAAAAAATATTTTACCATAATTTTACTTTTAAATACATTAAAAAAAAAGTTATTGTTAGTGTCCACTCTAGTGGACTGCATGCGTTCAAAAGAAGATTTATTGTCCACTCTAGTGGCTGTTATGCAGTTATTGTACTGAAATCATTTCAATAGCCAGAAAATGGCTTTTGAATAGCTGTAAACTGTAATAACCACTATACATGAAAGGGTTAAGAGGTTTAAGTACAGCAGCGAAGTAATTGTACTTCATTATTAACCATCTCCGATGATAGGTATAAAAACAACCTAAGCATGCCTTTGTTTTAATACACTGACATTTGTGTTTACACCAAACTTCATCAGGTGTACTCCTAAAAGGTCATCAGCAAACATAAATTAGCTTCAGTGTCAGCATATTACCTGAACACAAGAGCATGTTTGTTAATAAAGAAAGACATTTCTCCTAGGAGAATATCCAGCCACCTATGAGAAAGCCAGCCCTTGTTGCTTTCATGCTGGGTTTTCTTTTGAAAGTCTCAAGCCTTAAAGGTTTGTTGTTAACACCCCAGGTCAAAGTACATATCATCTTGCTTTTGCTAATCTGATTTTCCAATAGCAGAATTGCTTCTGTGGTGAAACTGTGTACTACATGAATGGAAAGATGATGCATGCAACCAATTGGACACCATGTGTGGTATTCTAAAAGAAAGTCTACATAAACCTAAGCTCTATAAATATAGTTATATAAAACATACAAAACTAGGTCTCATACCCACCAATACTCTAGTTATACATAATGAATAGAGTATGAATCTTCTCAAAATTGAGTATTGTTAAATATATTATAAGAATATGCAGAGTTGCCAGCGTGGTTAACAAAAAAAACCTAGCAGACAAATAGAGAGAGAGAGAGAGAGAGAGAGAGAGAGAGAAGGAGGAGGGGTTTTACCTAAGAAATGTACATGGGTGGACTAGACAGCTAATTTTTTTTTAAAATATGTGCCAAGCAACAGTAAGAAAAGGGTGAGAAAAAAGTGTGATGAGACTGTCAATTAATAATAAGCAGCTACTCTGACCATAGAGACCATGGTCCCACCCACTTGGTTTCTATGTGCAAGGCTTGTGAATTCACAGGTCAAACTGCTACCAGAAGCAAATGTGTCTTTCACATCCCACATTTTAAAATTGTAAATGCTAAACTGTAGATGTTGTCACCTTTGGAATAATAAAGGAATATCTTAAAGACAAGCCAAGTAGATTCACTGTTACAAGGTCATTGGTGTAATATTTATGAGAAGACCAATCCAATCGATGTATGGAATTGAAATGCTTTAAAATTGGCTGACTCATGTTGATTTCTATAGAGGATATCAGGGGGTTAGGGTTGTCAGATATGCATGACAAGCCAGCCCACTGCCATTTCAAGTTCCCCTATTATGCTATATTAAAATACCTATTTTGTTTTAGAGGTCTCATACAATAGGTTTACATGCATCCAAGGTCAAAAAACACTTAAATTTTCTTATAATTTACATTGCAGCATCACCTCTTTTTCTCAGTGTCACAAATGATTCGCTCAAAGATCCGTTCACTCAAAACTCCTCCTTTCAGACACTTCCTAACAGGTTAGTGCCTGTTGTTGAATTTTATAATGTCTTTATAACCAGCAACAGTTAATGGGCAGCCATGATGAGCCGGAGGGGTTGGTTGGGGGTTTAATTTTTGTTTTCCTTTGTATAAAAAGAAAAAAAAAACAACCTGTGAATATTTACTGCTGTTGCTCAATTTGTTTTTATATTTGGGAAAGGGTGGACAGAACAGAAAAGGCGATTTAGAAATTCTTAGCAGAAATGTTCAACAGAAATTTTTAGCAGAATGGTTCAGTAGAAATGTTCAGCAGAAATGTTCAGCAGAAATGTTTAGCAGAAATGTTCATTAGAAATGGTTAGCAGAAATGGTTATTAGAAATGTTTAGCAGAAATGCTCAGCAGAAAAAAAAAAAAAAAACTCCTCCTTTCAGAGAGCAACTTGCTCTGGTTGGTCAGATGACCCAGTCAGTTGTGATTGGTCTACCGCTTTCAGCGTGTGTCAGAAAGTAAACGTCCAGTCCCATATTTAAATTTCAGATCAGGAATAAATGTTGTAGGTTTTAGCTTATCAATTTGAGCCAGACTGTGATAGTGATACATCGGAAGATCACCCCGAACCACCATCGCAAGCAAGAACAGGATGCTTCTTAGTGGTACGTTCATATGTAGTTTGACAATAATGTGAGTTAGCTGGTTAGCAGAGGTCTACAACTACAACTGTAGTGCTTGGGGGCGGGTCAAAGTACATGTTGTTCACGAGCAGCCAGTGATGACCAGAGGCGGGGTTTTTGTTACAAACCCACGTAGGTTAGTACAGGAAGTAAGTCTGGAATTTTTGACGACTCATTTCAGGCTCTTCAGAATCAGTTCTTTCTTTTGGGACTCCAGTAACTCTATTTGTCGTGCACTTTGATTTTTGAAAATAGCAGACTTTTTACATTCACAAACAGCTCTATAACACATTACATGAAAGGTAAAATCTGAAAAAGAATAATGGGGGTGCTTTAAAAAGATCCCACTGGGCCCAGTGGTCAATATTCCAGACCTCTCCAATTCCAAATTAAAGTCCACAATCATGGCTATCATTGCCAAATACAACCTCGCCCTCTCTACCCCTCTGGAAATTTATCCAAAAATTGGTTCTACCTTCATAGTACTACCTTCATACAGCAAAAAATTGGTTCTACCTTCATACAGCAAAACTCATCATATATTTTCCCATTCTTAATTACTCATGGCCAGAGAAATGAGAAGAGTGAATTATTTGAAGAAGAATAGAATGACTTTAATGGGTGTGTTTGGAGGAGGATGGATGAGCAGTAATGTGTTTCTAAGGAAGACTCAAACACAAATGGCTGGTTCTCAAAACAGGTTCTCTTTGGAATAACACACAAAGAGAAGCAGAACTGTGAAGACTTCCTCTCCAGTACTGCTCCTCCTCCTCCCTTGGCCTTGAGCTGTCATTAGTGTTTTATGTCTTCTAGAAAACTAAACAAAAGTAATTAACAGTTTATCATAAAACATATGCAGATTGGCAAACATCTCTTCAAAGACACAAGCTGGAATGGGAGAGGGGAATAATTAAGGACAGATGTTTCACAAACAGTCCAGGACCACGCACTGCGGTTGAACCGAAACACCATTACTAATATAAGACAACATAAATTGTTTTTAAAATGACACTTGAGTCCTGACGATGCAAAATAAAAATTCTAAAGCTTTTTTGATAACCCATGTCTTACAGTGGAACTGCCATACTGTCAGACCTCATATTCACTGCACGTCCTTCATAAATGAATAGTTTATTTTCTTAAAAGCTTTTGTGTAAAAAAGGATGAAAACTTTTTTCTAATACTCTATTTTATCATTAGACATTTATATTTTCGTTTGTTTCTATTGTGGTGTGCAGACGATCTTCATATTAGTAAAACTGAAAGAAAAAACCTTGGCATCTTATACTGTACTTCTTCTTCCATGTTTTGATAAATCTATCAGCCATCTTATTGGCAGCATGGGAAGAGAACACAGTTCTGTAATTGGTAGTGGAAATGGGAGCAATGAAACAGTATGCAACAGGTCTGGCAGAATGTGTAAAAATGTTTTCCTCTTGTACTGATGTGAAACTGGTGACTGTGGGAAACCCCCTGAATATTCAGCTATAAATGTGCCACAGGAGCAGATGCACAAAGTTGTTTGTGCATGGTTTAAGCATAATCAGGCCACATTCTGTGCTTATATAGGAAACGGGCATACTTAAACGTAAAATTTAAGTACTGTGCATCATAATTGCTTTCTCAGAGGTTTATAGGCAGCATGACCAGTTGCATGGCTTTCCCACAGAAACTGGATACTTTTAAATTGTTATTTGTTTATTCCTTCTCATTTATATGATGAAGTATGAGCCATGAGACCATTTTAGGACTTTTGTAAAATAACTATTAAGGAAACTATGTCCTTTACTGCTGCTTGTCCATTGGCCTGTAGTTTGCAGATCTGCAAATCCTAATCTGGCTACTGGGGTCATACTGCACAAATACGTAAATCAATTTTCTTAAATCTAACAACGAAATTAATCATATTAAACAAAGCTTTGTAACATTAACGATTTTCGAAAGCGTTAATCGTTAAAGAAGCTTCAGTATTTAATATAACAGCAACACATAACTACCACAAGAAAAATGTAATACAGTAATGACTTTCTGAATTAAGTACTATTTAGTATTAAGAAGTAATAATTTCCTCTTTAGCTATTTTCATGGAAGGTTTTTGAATGCTCTATGGCATAACGTTTCCATCACTTCACAGCAGCTTTTATACCGCAGTTTGCTCCTCACACAGACGCAGTATAGACAGTCTCATACATGGTATGCGTAATGAGTTACAGCTATAGTAAACTGAATGTTAATTTCATATGCATTGTGAATGCATTTTGCGACTGCATCAGACCGCATCAGACTGCCTTTTTACATATGCACATCTGGCCCTCTGTCTCCTCAAGTGTTCTCTGTTAATAACTGAATAAATGAAAGACTACAAATAACTATAATGGCAAATTCAGCCTTGAAAATGAGTCTGCATATAAGCCTCTGCATTTCTTTGATCTTTTCTGCCAACACACTGGAGTAATAAATAATCCTTCTCAAAAGTGGGTGAGTGGGAAGAAAGATGATCCGGGAGTGTTTCTCTTTCAAGGTACTACACAAAGGACTCCTGCAAACACAAAGAATGTGGATATATTGCTGTAAGCTTAAAGTTAGGGTGGAAAGCTCTATGACCCCAGTGTGCTCTTCTACTTTCTGTCCTTCCGACTGTTTGAATGGGAGGTTAAATATATTGCAAGAGCTGAGTTGTACTGTAGGTTATCTCATTTAACATAGGCAGCATTTTGCCAAGCCTCTGCTCCTTCCTCCATCTGTTTCAGGCTAGATGTCCTGGACCCCCTGAGAAAAGCAGATACAGGGCCCTTCACCCCTACTTCATCTCTAGAGGCTCAATTTTTTCTGCCCTCTTAATGTCAAACCATATCCATTTAAACTACAATGTGGGACAAGTCCGAGAGGAGTTACACAAACCTTTCACTTCAAAAGATGTGTGAGTATAATGAGTACATTTCTATGTAAAACTGTAACACACTATGGATCATCTTCAGAGTTGAGTTACGAGAGCATGTTGAGAAGTGCATACCAGTATTTTTATCCTAGGATTTGACTACAGACTTATGTGTGAAATTATAGTGTTGGGTAGGAGTGTTGCTGAAAACTGAGTCATTTCTCACTTATGCACAATTCTGACCTTGGACTTTAGTCCATATTCTTGCACAATATTGGCTTTAGTGAGCAGCATTATTCAGTCCATTGCCACTGTATGACTATTTGATGCAACCACAATATGTCACTCTGAAATGTGAGTTTTGCATTATAAATGGATTTAAAAAAAATAATCTACATTCAAAAAGTGCCATTCAAGGCCAATGCTCGTTGTATAAATATGGCACAATTGATTAACTAATATTTATCATCCCTAAAAAATGTATAAACATTTTTTTTTTTTGCACAAAGGAGCTTCAGAGATATAGAGACAGTAAGAAACAGTGTAGGCCATCTCTGAATATGAGGAACATTTCCTACATAAATATTGACATAATGTTAGGTCTTAACCCTTTAATTCAGAATACAACCCAATGTGAATAATCAATTTGTGACATGCCTTCCAATAAATGACAAAAACTAATGACAAGGCAACTGTTGGGAGTGTATTCATGGGTGGCAAGATTCAGGCAGCAGGATCTCAGCACTAGCTAAGATTGCAAGATCATCAGTGTGCTTATCTGTAGCCACTGTTTCAATACAATTCTGCAAATATTGAGTTTTGTGGCAGCAGTGCAATGTCTGTCCCGCCCTTCATTGAGACGATCAGTAAGAGCGGTGCTAATTACTAAAAAATATTAGCCCTTCCAAATGATCTGTATTTCAAAGTAGAGAAATTACTTTAACTACCCACTAGTGCAAAGGATTGTTCCTTGCAATGTTCCAGGAACCTATTATAGCTTTGGCCTCCATACACAAGGGGTTCATAGCAAAATCCTTTTCTAAAATATCAATATTAATTGCATCTGAGTGACTCCAGTTTCATATGTGAGTTGGGAGTTTATGAGACCACAATTGGTTATGCTTATAGAAGGGAAATATGGTTTGGTCTCTTTCTCTGTATAAATGTAGAGTGATGGTAGCTAATCAAGGAAATACGAAAGGTCAGATAGGGATAATTGAGCAATTTTGCTCTCCTGAAAGCATACTTAGTTGTCTGAGGAGGCTAAAAGAGCTGCAGCTTGAGAAGATGCAGTGAATGGTCTCGTTTGTAAAATTTAGTATTGGTATGTTACAATGATCGACTCGTAAAAAAGAAAAAAGAAACAGAAAGCAAAAGCAAAATTCTATGACCCAGTTACTTCAGATTTCATGTGGATCAGTATTATATGGCTTGTACTACTGAGGAGAGAATGTTGTGCTGCAGTAGGTCAAAGTCATCCTTGCTCTTCTCTCCTGTGTGCCAGCATGATGACAGCAAAGCACAGATCACAGGTGTCGTCAGCCCCCTGGGAAAAAGCAGTCATGTTTCCCTCAGGAAACAACATAGACAGGCTTCCAAGTGACATAAATGCAACGATGTTCAGACATGCTATCTAGTATTCAGCACTAAGGCACAAAAATCTGCCCTCTCACAGATACACACATACACAATCACACTTCACAGGCATGTATTCTAGAGCCCCAACCTTGCTGATCCCCTTACATCACACTGACAAATACACACACACACACACACACACACACACACACACACACATCTGCACACACACTGCCAGTTGAAAATTTCTTATGTTTTATTACAGTTTTAATCACTTGTATTGCCATATTTCACTTTCAGATCCTAATGAGAGCTTTATTAAAGGCCGGGGTTCTTGGAGGATAAAACTGTGAAGTCTATAGGTATAGTCAGTGCTAATATTAACTGTAAAACATATATACAGTACTGTGAAAAAATAAGTACACCCCATGGAAATTGTTGGCTTTTTTGACATATTTGGACAAGCAAATATTTGATCCTCTTTGAAACAGGTGGTGATACACTCCATCAAATGCATAAAATTTACTTTTTGTAGTAAATTTCAAAATTTAATTCTCACAAAAAACATATTAGTCACATGGAAAAAGTAAATACACCCCTACATTTATAATACCTTCAAATCCGTAAAATTAGAAACAGGTGTTCAAGATTGGGTGCCACTTTTCACTGTCAGTGTACACACATCTGCACACACACACACACACACACACACACACACACACTTTCATATATACATTTACAATATCTGGTAGATGCTCTTACAGAAGTGCTTTGTATTGTCTGTTGAAAATCATATCATCGTGCTAGTATAAATAGTCTAGGACCTATATATACACCATTAAGCTAAAACTGTGTTAAGACAGGGGTTCGTATCAGAGCTTTGGCTGCCAAACATCTGATATTTTCTTGTATCAGGACACCTATGATGTAGATCCAGTCAAAATATATGATTACAACTCTAAATCAATGTCACCATATTAGAATGAAAGCATGTGCCATGTAATAGCAGAGAAAGAACTCTGTGCTACAGTTCCCAGCAGCCACTGCACCTCACTGTATCATGGTCACATGACTACCTGCACCTGAATCACTTTCATGTTAGCGAGCATTTATGTGTATATTAGCACTCCTTGTCTTGTGTTTGTCTTTGTTTAATGTTGTCTCTGTGGCTGTGTTTTTGGTCTTTATTTTATGTTTATTTCTAGTCTTAGTGTTTTTGACACTAGTTCTAATTTCCTGTTTTGTGTTTTCATTAAAGCTACCTGCACTTGCATCCATCTCCGCCTCTAAATCGTGACAGAACACTAGACCTACTATGGATGCAGCAGAATTTTTCAAGATCCAAGAGGCCCTTTATGAACGGGAGAAACCAAGGTTGGAGAACGAAGGGAAATTCTCCCTAATTAAAGCCAATCAGGAATCAAGTATGTCAAAGGGGAGCCTTCCAACCAGGCTGGTATCAGGCCTTTCCCTTCCTCCCACCCCCACTGTAGATTTTGTTCAGCATGCCGAGTCGACGGAGAACGTCGTTCAGCCTCCCTGCTCATCTGAGGATGCACTCTGTCTCCCTGTTCAGCTGAAGATATTGCTCCGCCTCCCAGCGCGGCCAAGAGCTCCACTTTTCTTGCCTGCTCCGCCTTAGACGTCACTACAACATTGCTCTGCCTTCCTGCTCAGCTGAGGACGTTGCTCGGCCTTCCTGCTCGATTGAGGACCTCGCTCAGCTGAGGACCTCGCTCGGCCTTCCTGCTCGATTGAGGACCTCGCTCAACCTTCCTGCTCGGCTGAGGACATTGCTCGGCTTTCCTGCTTGGCTGAGGACATCGCTCCTTTTCTTTGCTTCACACCATATGTCCCTTCCCCTTCACACACCACGGAAGACATTGCTCCCCTCTCATGCTTCATGGAAAGAATTGCTCCTCCCTCTGGCCTCCTGGAGAACTTTGCTCCTCCCTCAGACCTCGCGGAGAGCATTGCTCCCCTCTCCAGTTTCATGGGAACGTCGTTTCCCTCTCAGGCTTGAGCTTCATTCCTCCAGCTGGCTGTGCAGTAGCCATCGCTCCACATTCAATCCAGGCCAGTAATATCATGTCATCTCTTTGCAGTGGAGAAGAGACCAACCCCCCACCTGAACCTCAGAGAGCACACCCAGTTCCAGTCTGAGCTCGACGAGACAGCCTCCCAACCCCTATTCCTACCTGAGGTTAATATCATGGCCAGCCAAGTTCTGCTTACGCCTGTGTCTGCTGACATGACCGACCAAGTTCCTGTTCCTCTGAGGCTGTTGCTCTGCCTTCTCGCCCTGCTGAAGCTGATGACCCAGCTTCCCATGCCTGGGTGCTGTCCAGTAACCCTAGCGAGCCCGCCCCAACCTCATTCCTGCCCCTCGGCTATCTGTTGGACAATGCCTGCCTCAGGCCCAGAGGGCCAGGACCGCCGGGGGAGGGAGTGTTGTCTAGCACTCTGGGATTGGTGCCTTTTGGAATGGGGGGGGTTGTCATATAATATTAGAGAAGGAGCTACAGTTTCCAGCAGCCATCACGGACACATGACCACATTCACCTGTATCTCGTTCATGTTAACGAGCACTTATGCGTATATTAGCCACAGTTTGCACTGCATTCCTTGTCTTTGTTTACCATTGTCTGTACAGCTGTGTTTATGGTCTTTGTATTATGTTTATTCCTAGTCTTAATGTTTTTTTTTGCCACTAATTCTAATTTCCTGTTTTGTGTTTGGTGGTGTTTGTATTAAAGCTATCTGCACTTGTGTCCATCTCCGCCTCTAAATTGTGACAGCATGATAAAGGGCTGTATTCAGAGTTGGAAACAAAAGTTTTAAAAAATCAGGGATGGAAAAAAGAAGCAGGAAGGATTGTTTGTCTTTGCTGACACAACATAAAAGCAAGAGACAATTTAAAAATAAATTGCCAAAGTTTGATCTAATTTAACAATAAATAAACCTTGATCCAGAACCTATTATTTAGTTTTTATTATTATTATTATTATTTTTTAATATTGTGCATCAACAATTGTGTGCACAATTTAAGCTATACAGTGAGTGGAAACGTTTTTGCCCCATCCTGATATCTTCTGTTTTTGTGTAGATCACATACAAAATTGTTTCAGAAATTAAAACAAAATCTAAGATAAGGCAACCTGAGTAAACACAAAATAAATTTATTAAATGATAATTTTATTTACTGAAGCAAATAAGTTCAATCCAATACCAACTGGGCCTATGTGAAAATGTATTAGTTACTAAGTCTCCAAAGCTAGGAAAGTGCATTCATAATGGGATTCAGCTGAACTAGATGCAACCAGGCCTGATTACTGCAAACCCTGTTCAATCAAATCAACACATAAATTCAACAGTATGAAGTTGGTTAAAAAGTCTTACCCAGTAAGCCAACTATGCCAAAATTGACTGAATTGCATCAGTATGGGAAAGGTTACAATGCTATTTCAAAGGCTCTTGGACTCCAAAGACCCACAGTGAGAGCCATTATCTCCAAATGGGAAAACTCGGCACAGTAGTGAACCTTACCCGAAGTGGCCGACCTTCCAAAATTCCTCCAAGGGCACAGCAACTACTCATCCAGCAAGTAACAAAAGAGCCAAGAACAACATCAAAGGACCTACAGGCCTCTCTTGCATAAATAAAGGTTACTGTTCATGACTCCACTATCAGAAAGACACTGGGCAAAAATGGCATCCATGGAAGAGTGGCAAGGCGAAAACCACTGCTAACCCAGAAGAACATTAAGACTCATCTGAATTTTGCCAAAACAGACCTTGATGATCCTCAAACCTTTTGGGAGAATGTTCTGGTGACTGATGAGTCGAAAGTGGAACAGTTTTGAAGACAGGAGTCCCATTACATCTGGTGTTAACCAAACACAGAATTCCACAAAAAGAACATCATACCTACGGGCAAGCATGGTGGTAAAGGTGTGATGGTGTGGGGATGCTTTGCAGCTTCAAGGCCTGGGTATCTTGCAGTAATTGAGGGAAACATGAATTCTGCTTTCTACCAGAAAATCCTTAAGGATAATGTCCAGTCTTCAGTCTGTAAGTTGAAACTCAAGCACAATTGGATTATGCAGCAAGACAATGAGCCAAAACATAGGCGTAAGTCCTAGTCCTAGAAGTAACTGAATATCTGATCTCTAGTTATCAGAACATTTGGTTGCAGTTATTGCTGCTAAAGTTGACACAAACCGATTTTAATTTTAAGGGGGTTTCTTTTTACATCGGTGACTGGATAACTTTTTTTGTTTCAATAAAAAATGTAAACTAATGTGTGTTTACTCAGGTTGCCTTTGTTTTATGTTGTATTTTGCTTGATGAACTATGTAATATGAGATACACAAAAACAGGAGAAATCAGCATGCCTGTTTTCAGCAAACTCCAGCGACTGAGTGCAAATCCCCCACAACTGTCTGAGTAACTCTTATGTCCCTAGTTACATCTGAGGTCTGAATACTAATGTGTGCAATTTCATTATTAACTCACTATACACATTTAACTCAACTCTCAATATGGGCGATAGAGCATGAATAGCAATTTAAGTTTATATTTGCTCTTCACTATCGCACTGCTAGGCAATAGGTTTATATTAAAACTACAACGCATGGAATTCTTATTCAAATAGGCATAAGATAATGCCTTCTGAGACACAACTATAACAGCATTTGTGCAATAGTACCTATTGATTTGTATGTTGGAGTGTGGAGGTGTTGCATTTAGCTGAATAAAATGACAAAGATTTTTTTTTTGTTATGTAGCGGTAACAGACAACCCTTTTTAAAAATGCTGGTAATGCCATGGTATAAGCAAAATAAAACCAGCCAAAGGTACTCTAAATGAGAAAATAAGAGTCACTCGTCACCATTTACAGTATGACAAAATATGACTAACATTTGACAAAGTAAATGTTTGTTGAGAAATTATGCATATTGTGCAATATTTCTCATGAGATCCGGGCAGATTTTGTGAAGTTTTATGGCAGTTGTCATGACGTATGAGTCATAACGTACCATACAACAAAGCACATACTTACTACAGGACATTTACTACAGCATGTGACACAAGCTGCTTTGACATCAAACATGACAATTACCAGTAATGGTAACATCACACTGTTATTTCAGTGGACATAAACTGTAATGATGGTGTATAATATCTGCCATGGCACATTTATGAATACTTATGTTAGTGTTATGATGCATAGTTAAAATAAACCACTAGGACACATAGACTTAGTGCATGTTGTGATAAAAAGAACATTTATGACAAAGGTCATTAAATAAAATGTTAAAAAGAAGACATTTTGTGCATGAATGATACAGTGCAGCTACAGTCATGTACACTACACAACAGATAAACTAACTCCAAGTGAGGTGAATTGAATTATATCACTTCCACTGAGTAAATGTAACTTCACGTTGATACCTGAGCATTTAACAGAGAAGACAGAACAGCGAAGAAAAAGGCACTTTCTCACAATCACATTACATGCTTCAAATATTGTGTGCCAAATTATTTTAAATGAGTCCCAGAAATGGCTTTACCTCAGATAACCCAAGCACACAGGCATGGGTGTGTATTCCGTATGTGTATGTGTGTGTGTGTGTGTGTGTGTGTATGTGTGTGTGGGACAGCAAGAGAAAGTGAGAAGGAAAGCTAAAAAGAATAGAAAAGAAAGGCAGAGTCAGTGTGGGCGAGGCCAGGTGGATTCACTTTTTTTCAGATCAAATCTGGCCATTCTCTTGGATAAGTGCAAGCCTAGAGGACACATTTTAAAGACTTTGCTGTCTGTCCCTGTGTCTCTCTCCTTCCCGCTGCCCCAGTGATATATTATTTTCTCTGTTTTCCAAAAGTCCATTAGGTCTTGGCGGTAGACCATCGTGTCTCCCGCAGACAGAGATAAAGACGCAGCGGAGCAGTGCGAGGGCAAACAGAATACGAATGAGGAGACTATTGCTGGAGCTTACTGTGAAAAACACACAGATTTACAGCACATACACACGCACGCAAATGCACACACTCTCACAGAGCACCCTTCTCCTCCACACATTCTTCTATAGATTTGTGTTTCTTTAATTCATTTACAATTCCATAATTGAACTTCAGTGTTGGAGAAAAAAAAAACAGCAGAAGAGATTCATTCCCTTCCCTCCACAAGAGTACAGATGTGGAATTTAATGATCCAATTGTGGTCCTCTGGCTGGTGGACCTTGTTGAATACAAGGCTAGACTCATCTTTTAGACACTGTTTGTCTTCAGTTTTTTCCACACATCGATGTTTCCCTCTTTGAATTTTCACCACACGCAACTTTTCGTTTTATGTGATGAGATCATGCTCCTTTGCTGCCTCTTCCTCTCATCAGTAATGCTCCTCCATTTGTAATTTTCACCAGCACCATTTATCTGCAGTGGCTCATTAAAAGTGTGAGTAAGAGCAGGGTGTCGGCGACAAAGAAAAATAACTAGGTGAGACACGGGAGAGCAGGGTGTAGGGTGTATTTGTCTTATCTGATATGGCACCCTTGTTCACATTCAGCAAAATGGAACAAAGAAAAACAAAACAGTTTGTGTGATGAGTTGATGCCTCAACTTTCATTTCTTTATTTCCTGGAAAATGTGGGACTGAGAGCATGAAAGGACAAAACAAAACAAAACAAAAAATCAATCCTGGCTTGTACTCCTGTGGCCTGGTTTTTCATCATGTATCATGCCTAAAGTCACACAGAGGTGCTGATTTGAATCATTCTTCAGAAGTAGATCTGTTTCACTGTGCTAATGAATGATAGTTTGTATAAATGCACTGGAAAAGGAAGCTAACGAATGACTGCCCTTTTAGGTCTAACCTTGAATAAAAGAGGATGCAGATGACTGGACATAATAAAAACAATTTCACTATAAAGCTGATTAGCTCCCAATGAACAACTAACACCCAGTGAGTCAGATTTTTAAAAAATAATTCTCTTATCTCACTTGAACCATACAATACTCTCTCTTCCTCTGTCTCATGCTTTGTATCTCTCTATCCAGCCCTTCAACTTAAAGCTATAACCGCTGGGGGCTCCTTTAGATGCCTAGCAACAATTCACAGCTAAATCAATCAGAAGAGAGGAGATAAGCCCTCGCTGATTCCCTTCAAAGCTGCTAGCCTATTTTTCCTCTTCTCATCCTCTATTTGCCCCTTCCTGTAGATGTCCACTCACATTTATTTAGACCCCTGCATTCCCTTCTTCTCCACTTGGCCAAAGAAATATTAGCAGTACCTGTGGGTCCAGGACACCCTTATGACTTTATGTGCACTGAGAGCCATGTTTTTGTTTGTTTTTTGGGTTGGGGAGGATGGGGGTGTTAGGTGCTTGATGGAAGTGGTCTTGTCATGTCTACCATAGATAGGTCACCACAAAATGTCCGGAGGGCATGCTCCCAGGTACTTTTTGAACAACTTTTTTCTATTCTTCCACTTATTTCCTGTGTTGGTACACACCTGTTTTGTCTTCCCACTGAATAGTCTCCTTATATACGTTCTGTGTTTTCTCCCCTCTCATGCTTAGCATCTGTTGTTTTGTTAGACAATGTTACTGCTTATGCTTCACATCATGTACTTGTTTTGGTACGTAGTTTTTATTTGCTCAGCGTATGTATTTTGCGTATGCAACTTTGTTTGTTGGCTCGGTATTTTATTATAACAAAGAAAACCCTACGTTTGCATCCACTTCTGATTTGTTAAACCCACCAGAAGCATAGCTGGTGGTAGTATTGTTTTCTGTTTGCTACTTGCCAGCTAGCTAGGCCTACACTCTGAGCATATGGATATTGAAGTCGTAGCCGATAAAATACTGGAGATCTACTGTAAGAGGAGAAAGAGAAGGACCTGGTTTAAGATTTTAGATTCCCATTTTACTAGTGTGTTATAATATATGTGTTTCTGTATACCACCATTGCTTCTACTACTGACATTCACCCAGGATTGCATGAGCGAGTCAAACATATTGCATTATTTGTAATGATCATGTGATTTTATTTACTATATTTCCTCAGATATAACCCTACACCTCCTTGGAAATATATTCCTGGCTACGTCACAGAAATCCACACTGAATGGTGGCATCTCTATGTGATTCGCAAAGCTTCTCCTGGAAGCAACTCAAACTCTAGTGAGAGGAGTCACACCATTATTGTAATACCTCCCACAGTCACACATCAGTATCTCATATCTCAGTGTGACAACAAGCTAATGAGCTAACTGAGAACAGGCAGATAAATAAGTGTTTGCGTAATGAATGAAAATGTAAAGCTCATTTCGTAACCAGTGTTTGTTCAAATACAAGGAATTGAAACAGAGAATGAGTGCATTAGTTCCCATTTGGAGGAGCCTGGATGCAAAATCTTGAATTAGGAAAATAAATGGATTACAATTACTAATATGCATAAATATTTTTAAAGGTGGAATGGTGGCACACTGGGGAGTGTTGCAGAGCACAGTTTCAAGCCCCATGTTTCACATGTTCTCTGCATTTCTATGAGTTTTCTGTGGATAGATAGGTACGCTACTCTAAATTGGCCCTAGGGCTGAATGGGTGTGTACATAGTGCACTGTGATGGACTGACATCCTGTTCACGGTGTATTCCAAGTTCATGCCCAGTGTTGGTGGTAGTGTTAAGTCCGTGTCCACCTTTGTCGACGTCCGTGTCGAGACCACCTCCTTAACCAATCGAGTCTGAGTCCAAAAGGGGCAGAGTTGGACTTAAGTCTGAGTCCTTAATGGCCAAAATCCGAGTCGAGTCCAGCCAAATTAAATTGAAAAACTCAACACTGAGCTGTTAAATTAATATTTTAACTTTCACAAACCAATGGCAACATAAATATAACAAAAAAATCACTATGCCTTTGCCTTTGAATATTTTTTATTTCATGTCATCAGCACCTGAACTAGTTTCCTATCATAAAATGGTTTAAAAGAAAAAAGGGATATAGAGGTATATCTTTTTTTATATTACAAGTGTATGAAAATACAAATGAAGATGTTTTGTTATTGTATCACACTATATTGTGTCCTCCAGTTCGAGTGATTTGATGCGTCTCCCCCACAGTTATATAGGCTGAGAGAGAGAGAGAGTACAGAGTAGAGTTACATTTAGCAGAAGTATATAACAACAAGCTTCAATTTGTTTTTTTTTTTTTTTTTTTTTTTTTTTATTATTTCCAACTCTTTTTTTTTAATATCTTTTTTTTTTTTTATTTTTTTTTAATTTTAATTTCTAAAATAAATTTGAAAAATCCATCAGCAGGGTTTATGATATTTACTACATTAAGAAGTACATTTCACATTTTAAGTGAAATTCAAGACAAATGCTAATGTTTAGGGGTGGGCAATATGATTACAATCTTATTTCACGATAACGATACACTTTCTCAGGTAGATCTATCAGTAGTATTCAAGTAATAAATACTATGGAAATTCAATTAAGCAATTAAATGTAAAACAAATAGATTCACTATGTGACATACACAGTGATTCTTATTAAATTTAGTGAAGTTATTCAGTCAAAGGAGTGAGTGAGTGATTTTCTCTTTGTCTTTTGTTGTTTGATTAACATTGATGTGTCTTTTAACACATCGCGTAGTATTAAGTTATTCTCCTTCCCAAGCGGTTGTTCCTTGTTTTCGGTTTGATTGTTGTTAATTGACTTGTCTGTCTGTCGCTCATAAATAAAAATCTTTTACTGCACTTGCATCCATCCAAAGCTCCATTACATAAATTACGTGACACTAATGCACAGATCCAATATACTGTATTGACACACCTCCGATGCCCCCCAACTGTTTACATTCACATAGCCGAATGTTTGCACACACTCACACACACACACACACACACACACATATATATATATATATATATATATATATATATATATATATATATATATATATATATATATATATAATATATATATATATATATATATATATATATATATATATATATATATATATATATATATATATATATATATATATATATATATATAAAATGTACACGTATACATACACACACAGTGGGGGAAATAAGTATTGAATACGTTCACATTTGTTTTAGTAAATATATTCCCAATGAGATTATTTATATCAAATATTCACCAGACATCATTATTAACTCAAGAAATTCACACATATAAAGAATTCACAACATTAAAGTCCATAAATAAAGTTATGTGTAATAGAGTGAAATGACACATGAAAAAAAGTATTGAACACGCCAAGAAAAAGAAAAGCACACTGAAATCCATAAGTAATTATATGCCCTATCTGTGCAAATTCATTTCAGCTGGATTAGTAAATTGATGGTCTATAAAAAGAAAAGGCTTTTTGTTACCAAGGTATAACACAAGAAACAAAAGCAAAGATGCCTCCCAAGACCTTCGCAACTTTATTGTTATGAACCATATTAATGGAATCGGATAAAGACATATTTCAAAACTTCTGAATCCTCCAGTAAGCACCATTTAACCATTATCCACATGTCATCAACTGGCCACGGACAGGAGCTCTTCGCAAGATTTATGACCAGGGAGTCAGAAGAATAGTGAGAAGAGTAGCCCAAGAGCCAAGGACCACTCAGAAAGAGCTCCAGAAACACTTGGAGGCAGCAGGTGCAATCGTCACAGAGAAAACAATAGGCAATGAACTCCACTGCTCACGCTCACCCCGCAAGACTCCATTACTAAAGAAAAGTCATGTCAAAGCTTGTTTAAAGTTTGCTACAACTCATTTGGACAAGCCTATGAAATACTGGGGGAGTGTAGTCTGGTCAGACGAGAGCAAAATTTAACTTTATGAATATCATACTACACACCATATTTGGAGAAGAAATGGCACTGCACATCGCAGTAAAAACACTATACCAACATTGACGTTTGGAGGTGGAAGCATCATGGTGTGGGGCTGTTTTTCATCACATGGTACTGCCAGACTTCATATAATTGAAGGAACAATGTCTGGAGCCCTAAACCAGGAGCTTCTTGAGAAGAAAATGCTGCCATCCACTAGGATGATGAAGACGAGACGTGGGTGGACCTTCCAGCAGGACAACAATCCAAAGCATACAGCAAAGGAAGCTCTCAATTGGTTTCAGAGAAAAAAATCAAGGTGTTAGAATGGCCCAGTCAATCACACAACCTGAATATGTTTAAAAAATGGGTCAAAATCACACCTGAATACTGCGGCCAATTAATTTCTTAATACAGGAAGCATCTTGAAGCTGTCATTACAAACAAACGCTTCTCCACAAAGTATTAAATACATTTCAGTTAGCGTGTTCAATACTTTTTTCCTGTGTCATCCCACTTTATTACACATAACTTTATTTATGGATGTTAATGTTTGGATTTCTTTACATGTGTGAATTTCTTGAGGTAATACCAAAGTCTGGTGAAAATTTAATGTGAATCACCTCATTGGAAATATATTTACTGGAAAAAAATGTTGACGCGTTCAATACCTATTTCCCCCACTGTATATATGTACTATTATATTACTTTGAACTCATTTAGTCATTTTTTTATTCTATTACAACTTAAAAGTCTACAGGGAGTTTGGCCTCAACACATAGGACATCGATAGAGTAGCACCTTAGCAGCTAGCCAACTACTTTATATAATGTTAGCTATCCTAATGAACAAATGACACCTTTTTAACTCACCTCAACATGTCTTTTACAGTTATTGAACCCATCATAGGCAACCAAAAAGTTGCTGTTGAAAACTTGCAAAACTGTTGTTATTTTTTTACCCCTAATAAGCAGGGGTGCAATTTAGTGTAGCCTGGGTGAAGTGCGTTTTTTTTTTTTTTGGACAATGCCAAGATGCTGCATAAGACTACAGTGATATTGAACTACAGTGGTACATTAAACTGATGGATCAACTGAGAGAGAGAGAGAGGTCGACTTTAAAGCCCACCTACAGAGAAAACTGATAGGTCTACCTAGTAGAAAGAGAGAACAATCAGGATACGGTCTCTGTCACTCTCTCACTCTTGTCACTCTCTCTTTGCTTCTACTGGTTTCTTGCTCGCTCTCAAAAAAAAAGATTTCCGGGAAAATGTATATAATTTGCGGCCGTCAGGAAGCCGGTATCAGTATATGGCAGACTCCCGGAACTTCCGAGAGAGGTGGGATGTCTGTTTATGTTGTTATTTATTTTTTATCTTCCTTTTCATGTTGTTCAAAATGTTAGAGTACAAATTTACCCGAATGTGTGACAAGTCAGAGTTTGTTCATAATTGGACTTGAGTCCGAGTCTGGGATTGAGTACCCCAACACTAGTTAGTGGGATAGGCTCCAACCCCCAACCATGACCAAAAGTGGTAATCAATGAATGAACATATAAATGTTACATGATAACATTTCAATTTTACTTTTTTGTTGTCTCATGAAGGTAATACTTTATTTACTCTATTTTAGACTGATTTTTTTTACACTTCTGACATTAAATATATTTTGTTAAATCCTCACAGGTACAAATGATCATCTCTCTATTTTTATCTTTTTTGAAATCTTTTTCATGAACAATATAGAGATCTCACATGCCCACGTGCCAAGCCAATCAAATACACTATGTCAGCATGCATAGGTTCATCAAAAAACAAGGCCCTATAGGGAAAGCCACTAACCATAATAACTATTCAAGCCCACAAATGTGCATAGGACACCGACCAAAGAGACGCTACAACAGGGAATTTGAATATGAAGGGAATATGAAGCTTCAAATGTCATAGGGAATATGAGCCACCATTATCTCAGGGTGTTAAACTATCAGTTTTATCACTGTCATCTTATCTATGATAAAGAAGCCCAGCCTAACTCTGTACTACATCATCATGCCTCGATTTCCATTTCAATCTTGGTGGCTGTTTTTGCACCTTTGCAGATAATTCAGAGTTCTGACACAGCTATCATCAAAGCAAGGAGAGAAGCAAAGGCAAGGTGAGTGAGAAAGAAAGTCTTTGTGCTTTCTTTCATGACCGTGGTGAGTGAGCTACACATATGCATATTCCAGCTCTACAAACAATGTAGGATATTCTGCGACTGCATAACCAGCAATATTATACTGTATATCAAAGACAAAAGGGATACTTTCACCAAGGATAAAAGGATACTTATGCCTGCCATTTTCAAGGTCAAATAAGGGAGCTCAAAAGCCTAAATTGATAGTGAGGGATGATCACCACTGAAAAGAAAGACCTGTACATTCATGGCACTAAGAAGACACTGTCCTGGCATACAACATTTATAGAGATTGCCTCAATGGTCGAGATTGCCTCAACAAAGTGCAGTGTAATGACAGTGAGCCTTAATGAGCAGTTAATTCCATCCAACCTTCATGTGAATAAATGAAGGTGTAAAACATGTGGTTTCATGCCCTACTTCTTATTTAATTACTGCATGCTCAGTTTCTTAAATAAAAACAACATTGGAAGGAAAAAAAACAATAACAAAAAAAGCATTAGGCTGCAACAAACATGTAATTAACAGGGGAATATTAAGCCCAATTAGCTCATTTTGTTATTGATAAAATATAAAACAAAATCAAAGAAGGTACAGGAAATGCAATTACCAATTTAATACTACACAAGTAAATATACTATACCACATCATACTATAAATGAGTATGGCAATTTTGATCAAATTTAATTCAAAATTTCAACAGAACTGTGTAAAATGTAGGCGGTCACAAATTCCTCCACTTGGCACATGGCACATTTCCCAGCATGGTTCTCATGTTTTATTTTGATTTCCCTCCGGGTGCTTAGTGTTTACATTATCATAGGCATTTATTTTGGTCCTTTCTCCTCCCAACCAGTCTTCAGTGTGTTTCTCGATTATGTTTGTCTTTTTATGCCCAATTGTGTTCTAGTTTCATTCCTATGTCTCATGGATGTTATTGTGCGTTTCTGAGCGGCGTTTTCTTGTTTTCCCTAGTTCCTTGGTTTTGTAGTTCTAGTTATTCTTCCTGGTTTTGATGCATGTTTGTTTTCTCAATTCTGAATATGGATGATCTGGTCTGTTGCCATCTGCCTGTGATGTGACCACTTCCAGGAAGCATGATTACTAGTGTTTCCTTAAAAGACACACTGATTTTATGTACTTGCATCCTACCTCATCCACTACATGCATGTTACATAAGCACATCTGTAAATGATTATGCTTTTTTTTTATTTTTATTTTAAATTAACAAGCAATATTCAGTAAAATAAATCTTATGATTATCTGGTGTTGCCACTCTTTAAAACTGTATCAATTCTCACTTGAAGTTTTGAAAAAAAAAAAAAAAAAAGTAAATAATAATAAAATAAAAATAATCGGTGGACGGTTGTTCAAAACATCTCGAGCAACTTTCCACTATTCTTTTGCTGTCTCTTTTGCTTGATAATGTTTTTATCTATCTAAAAGTGCTTCAAGTGACACAAATGTCTTTATAAGCTTCAATTTTTTACGAAACTGAATGTTTGAACATTTCATTATTGCTTATTTTTTTCTACTGACACAAACTACCTTTCCATTTAGCCTTTTCATTTTTCGATAAATATTCTTGATTTTCCCACACACTATGAATTTTGCACTGTAAATACTTGTTTAATACTTATTATCATTATGTATGTTTATTTAATGTGTGATTTCAAATCAGGGAAGACACAGCTGGACAGAAAGTAGACTGGAGATATTTAGCACAAATTTTATACACATCATATCACAGGAAATCTGAGTTGATAATCTGAGTTAAATGGACATCTATTGCCATTGTCGAATGGGACCAAATCAGATTGATTATTGGCTATTGTGACTCATGTACATGTTACTGTAAACAACTGTAAATAACAATTGTTCTGATGGCCTACCGCACCTTGCGAATACCCTCCTTTGAGTCCTCCACGTTATTATCGGCTCCTCCTGACTGATTGATCATCCTCCACATCTGTGAGTACATGGGATCTCGCTCAAAAGGGTTCATGCCTTTACTGCGCAGCTGGTCATACACAGCAGAGTCCAGCACAGTGCCGTACGGCAGCTCTGTCTGCTTGGACAGGTCCTGTAGTGATCTGTGAACATACATTGCACAGGCACAATTTTGTATAAATACATTAATTCTTATCTCACACCACCCACATTCACTAACACTACACAAAAGATACACATATTATTATATCTCATTATTTCACACCTTATGTTTATTATATTGCAGTTTGCTTAGACATCGTAGTTAATCTTGCCACCTCTTAAAAGCTGGCAAGCCCACAAATTCACACTGTGTGCAGAAAGGAACATTCAAGTTAAGTAATTGAAATATAATAGGAACATAGCACCATCTGTACCTTTTGGGGTTAAAAAGCTTTGCTAATTGAAATATTAAAACTTCACAAATACCAAATAGTGATACTTTAATTTTTTTTTTACGATAATACTTAGCGATTAATTGTATCATTGTTATTGGCTCAAAATTTCACAAACATAAATGAATACCCTCCTTTTAAATACAACATGTGTGAGCAAGTGTTTGCTTTCATTAGACCTTTGAGAGGAGGTCAGCCAGAAGGGTAGATTACTGCACTTAGCTGAGCTAGCTTTTGATTTATTGAATATTATTACATTTGACAGCCGTCATCTTTCAAAAATCGTCTTTTAGTTATGAACTCCAGTGTCTTTTTAAGATTTTATGAACTTGAGCCACAAATGTTCATCTTTTATTGCTTAAAAATAAATATTCAACACTTAATTTACAGGAATTCTCCCTAAATCTCGATAATAGTGGGCGTGTAATTTCATTTAACTCTTATAGAGGCTGTCCATTAAACACTATCACAGAATACCATACAATTATTCTCCACTTGATGGAAATGGTGAGGCTAATCATACCTGTAAGTTTAATCTAGAGTAGAGAGTGCATCAGACTTGAGAGTAGACAAATACAGTCAACGCCGGAATTATTGTCACCCTTTATGAAGATGAGCAAAAATTATTATAGAAATTGAATGATACAATTAGGGTGATTGGTCATATTTTTTCAAATGAGTTCTTAATTAGTGCAATAACACTGGTTTCAAAATTAACTGCTAAATTGCTGAAGTGTTCCCTTTAACAGCACTAAGACTCCCCTTATAATCTCACTTGTAGATGATCTTGGGCTAATTTTTCAGGCAGAACATTTCAAGCTTCTTCATGTTCTTGGGTTTATGCTTGTGGATGTCCTACTTCAATTAAGAGCAGAGGTTTTCAGTAGGGTTCAAATCCAGAGAATGAGATGGTCTTGCGCAACGATTTTCTGTAGTCATTTCAGTATTCATTTTATCTTGTTGAAAGATACATTTTTGAATTTCTGTAAAACGTGTTATTTAGTGATATTTAGCAGAGTTCAGGATGCCATAAGAGCCCCTCAGGTCACTAGCTGCAAATCAGCCGAAATAATCAATGATAACCATCAGCAACTATTTCACAAAGAGTATTGCGGATTTGTATGTAGTTTCCTTTTGTCTGAAAACATGTAGATGGTATGTATAGACTGACCGCACCACTCAATTCGTATGTGTTTAGAGCTTATTTTATGCATTCATTCTTCATATTTAGCTTTAATAACTTAAATAACAATGGTTGCGTGACACTCTTAATCATACTATATTGAACAGATATACGTCTAACTCATTCAAAACTAAACCATCTTTACCGAAACCACTCACTGAAGAAACATCAGAAGTAACCCACATGAAAATCCGTTTTCATTTGGACATGTTGCCTTAGAATGAACATTACCCTGTGCTATAAAGAGCTACTAAGAGATATTCACTAGTTGCTGTTCTTTTCTCTGTCAAATGTAGAATGAGCTAAATCACCAAATGGAGGCACTTTGCTGTAGAATCTATTTGGCTGAACAATGTAAATGAGCTTCTCTTTCTTAGATTTTGAGAAGACTTCTTGCTTTTGTTACCCAGCAGGCAAATCTGTAGCATTATGCTGCATGTCATTCAGCACATCGCAATCAGCACAACAGAGGCACATTAAACTCCCTCACACTTATATATATAAAAAAAGACTCATTAAAAGTGAAAATGAAACTCCTGAAAAAAACGACTTTTTCAAGCCAGACCTCAAATTCAAATGAAATAGAAATGCCATCTGACTGCCATCTAATAGGTTTCTGTTGGTATACTATATAAAATGCTAGGTTGAGATCTTATTTTGCATCACTGCTCCAATCAGAGCGTTGCCTTTGAGATACTAACCAGAATCTATTTAAATAGACTGTTAGCACACAATCACAAATATTTTTTTAGGGACAAATATTAGAACTTTGTAAAGTCGTGTTATGAGAACATAATATTAAAACTGTGCACATTGTAATTTAGACTTCAAAAATAACTATGGATATTTAACTGTTAGATATTTAACTATTTGACAACCTTTATTGAGGGAGAGGATAGAGGATTGTAATCCAAAAGAACACCAGCCCAAACTGTGAAGGGGTGGCTGCACCATGTTGTAAGGGTGTTTTGTTGGAAAAGGGACTGGCACACTTCAGAAAATAAATGGCTTCATGAAGAATGCCCTCAAACCTGACTGAACTGCACCAGAAGGAATGGGCAAAAATTATGACAAGGTTTTGTGAAAAGCTTGTGGAAGGGTGCCTGAAGCTTTACATTGAAGTCCAGCAATTAAAAGGCAATGGCAGCAAATACTAACAATGTGTAACTATTGAAACCTTTGACTCACTGAAAATCTGATATAGTAAATAAAAGCTAAAACATATCTGTCTCTTGGCTATTATTAAGAAATATCATCTTATGGAAATAACTTAGATATCCTAACTAATTTCCTAACACAGGAAATGTATGTAGTTATGAAAAATTGTGTTTGAATTTCTTTAGCCTAGGTGTATCTAAAAATTGTTATCGTCTTGAGTGAGAAGCAGTATTAAGTCCAGCACCATTGACTGACAATTTGATGTAACCATAATATGTAAAACTGAAATTTATGTTTTGGGCTATACCGACACTGAAAAGTGTAAATGTGTAAACTAAAAACTATGAAAAGGCATTTGAGGCCAAAATGCACTCTCTCTCTCTCTCACACACACACACACACACACACACACACACACATATATATATATATATATATATATATATATATATATATATATATATATATATATATATATATATATATATATATATCATATATACATACATATATATATATATATATATATATATATATATATATATATATATATATATATATATATATATATATATATACTAATGTAAATTGGCAACGTACTAGACACTGATGTTAATTTACCACTTTGCTTACCACCTTCTCATTTATGAATCATTATATTAGTTTTTGTTTATATATACATTGTGATCTGCTTCTTCAGATTACATTTTCTACCCTACCCTGTTTTGGGGGATTAAAAGGCAAGTGCTTGTGTTCCATACAATTTAGACTGTATTCAAAACCCCATCTTGTACACCTGATGAAAAATCTGACAACCTCTGCAATGTGTATAAGTATACTACTGTGTATGCAGGTAAAATTAATCATCTGAATGGGCTGCCCAGGAAATCGACTTAATCAGTTGCAAAAGCCGACTGAATCAGAGAAATGTTCCCGCATAAATACTGATATACTTATTTAAATTGCCAACTTATATAGCCAAATCTGAATACAGCTCTTAGAGCCTATCTAGCTGCTAATCTCCAGTCACACTAATGCTATATAATGTAAAACTAATAATAATGTAAAACTAATGATCTAATCATTAAATCTGATTGACCTTTTTTCTTTTCATAAATATGACAGGCATGGCTTGTCTTTTGCTTTTAAACACAACAGACCCATGGGTGTGGAGTTTAGGCTGTAATTAAGACTGTAATGACCCCATCACTGTCTACACATTAACAGATAATACATTTAAATTTATGGAAATCCTAATTAGCTGGATAGAAGTAGAACCAAGTGATCTAAGCACAGGCTCATTAATGCCAAATCTAATGGAAAGGGGAAAAAAAATAAACAAAGTGAGGGAAAATAAGCTGCGTTCATTTCCCTACTCGCCTGTTTACTAATATGAAATATTGTACAAGCACATTTAACTCTATCACTGCTAGGCGTTGTGGAATATGATTAGTCTAATAACTGAGCTTGATAAGATACCCCAATGAATGAAGAAAGAACGAGTGAAACCCCAGAGCTATGCACAGTTTTTTATACAGTACATATGTGATTTCTACTATGTATGCTTATATGTGTGCCCTCAAGCTCTTTCGCTGCCTCTTTATGAGTTACCTGTGCATGGATGTAGTGAATCAAACGTAAATCATAGATCTAATTTATAGTGGTCAAAAAATTAAAAACATACATGCCTTGGGAGAATATAACACACATACAGCTATACTTATACTCACTTTGAAATACAAAACTTCAATTCATTTTCCATGGAACAGTGTGAGAATGACCAAACTGGTGTTTGGGTCTCATTTGTTTACATACAGCACAGCTCTAAAGCCTTGCGTGAATGCTTTATTTATGCCTGTGTTTGCATATGTGTCTTGGGAGTGATGGAAACAATCAGCTTATTTTGGTTTCTCCTCACTTTTTTAAGAATGCTTTTTAAAATTGCTACACTAGGAAAAAAATTCTTGATCCTTCTTGTCTTATTCAGTTCAATTGTAATACATCATGTGGCAGTAGAGTCTTCCATCTAGATTCAGCTCAATTGATGTGATATAGAGAATGATTTCTTCCGCTTCTTTTAAGAGACAAAAGGTGAATTGATACAAGTTTGCTCAGGCCCAGATAATCGTATTGCCTAGAAATTCAAGTGAGAGAGAAAACAGTTCTGATATAATTTTCCCCTAATACAAAAATGCAGTGACGGTCTGAAAGGTAAGTGCAGGGCTGAGTTAGTAGAAACATTATTGCAGACACTTACTGGATGGAGTTTTCAATGCGGGAGATGGTGAGGAAGGCTGCCAGATTAGCCGTGTAAGAAGAAATGACGATCAAAGCAAAGAGCCACCAAACACCCATCATCAACCTTGTGGCCAGAGTGGTATATGGGACTTCTCCACCTAGAGAATAGAAAGATAAGAGAGAGAGAGAGAGAGAGAGAGAGAGAGAGTGAGAGTGATAGGTAGTTTCTAGCATACTGACCCGAGGGCAAGGTGTACAAAGGGTCAAGAATTATTAAACCTCTTGAAAAAACCAGTTCAGTAAGTCAGAAGAAAGTACAAGTTTTGTATTTAGGGTGTTAGAAAAATGACAAATGTTAGTTTTGCTTGTAAATATATATGTGCTGATGCCATTTTCTCCACAAACTTAGTTCTGAGTATTGATAGGAATACTTTTAATGATGCACCAGGCTTTAGGTAGGCTTTAGTATAATTATGAATATTATGAATATTTTGAAAACAAATTATCTTCAATAGTTGCTCTTGACAAAATTGTGACAAAAAACATGACAATATTACTGATTTATTACTACAGAACACACAAGCAACCTAAATTAACCCTATATGTATAAGGTCTTTTAAAGAAAAATATGCTTACACTACTACATCCCTTATACTACTATAAGGGATGTAGTAGTGTAAGCATATTTTTCTCCACAAAAATACTGAATCTCTCATGTCTCAATAAGTACAATTCATCTCTATTCCTCAAGGTGGAATTTTTTGATAAACAATGATGTGATGCCACAATCATAATTACCTCTGACATAAAATAAATGTTGAAAAAATAAAAAACTTGGCTCAGCGATTTACTGCACAACAAGTATATAATCAAATATTAGCGTCTCTTGATGTTGGATCTGATGACAAAGCTGTAAGCTAACAAAATATTGATTTTTGACAATAATGGTTTTGAGAGTAATGTATTGAATATTGTAAAAAATAAAATTAAATTTAAAAAATCTATAAATATTGTAATGATTTTTATTTTGTTATGGTTACTGAAATGATTTGATACATCAAATCATGTTACAGTGCTTTGACTATGTTCAAAGCAAATGTTACAGTTCTTTGACTATTTTAGTGGCTGAATTATTAGTGCGTAATTTTAACATTGTATATTCTTTTTTTTTGCATCTGTTTGATGACAAATAAAATCAAAATATATCAAAATATGCTTTATTTTATTGTTTTGTAATTGTTAATAAAATATTAGGACAGATTTATACTATTGGTGTAGTTTAGAGGTCCATCTGTGTTAGATTCTGGGTTGTTGAAGACCATAATATTTAATAATGATTGGAAAAACATTTATGCATTTATGGGCTAAAAACAAACCAAAAACAACAACAACAACAACAACAACAAAAACATTAATAGTTAAACACATTGTAGTGAAATCATCTGAGTTTTGGTTTGACACAAAATACATATGTAAACATTTCTCTAAATAAACATATAACATTTGCATCTTTAGTATGTATATTCCACCATGCTCCTTTAAATTTAAAGGAAAAATCCACCATGAATGACTTTGGGATCAATATGTATAATTTTCAATGAAGCAATTATTATAATTTTTTTTTATTTTATTTTGTTATATCTTATGAGTTTCAATGAAAACTACAATCACATTTTCAGGTATAATATGCATGCTAAAGGTAGAAAAGTAGTACCCTTGAGAAGAAACAATACTGTGTACCATACTGCATCCTTTTTTGAAAACTTATTCCCTAACATATTATTAAAAATTTCTTTGAGTGGTAAATATGTAAATTTTGCATTGTTTGTACAGTGGTGCATGAAAGTTTGTGAAACCTTTAGAATTTTCCATATTTCTTCATAAATATGACCTAAAACATCATCAGTCCTAAAAGGAGACAACAAATGAGAACTCAACAAATGAGACAAAAACATTATACTTAGTAATTTATTTATTGAGGAAAATTATACAATATTTCATATCTTTGAGTGGCAAAAGTATGTGAACCTTTGCTTTCAGTATCTGGTGTGACCCCCTTGTGCAGCAATAACTGCAATTATACATTTCCGGTAACTGTAACATCGCCTTGGAGGAATTTTAGTCCATTGCTAGTACAGAACGGCTTCAACTGGTGGTTGGTGGGTTTCCTCACATCAACTGCATCCTTCAGGTCCTTCCACAACATTTCTTTTGGATTAAGGTCAGGACATTGACTTTTCCATTCCAAAACATTAACTTTATACTTCTTTAAGCATTCATTGGTAGAACAACTTGTGTGCTTAGGGTCGTTGACTTGCAGCATGACCCACTTTCTCTTAAGATTCATTTCATGAACAGATGTCCTGAAATATTTCTTTAGAATTCGCTGGTGTAATTCAGAATTCATTGTTCAATCAATTATGGCAAGATGCAGCAAAACAGGCCCAAACCATGATATTACCTCCACCACCATGTTTCACAGATGGGCTAAGGTTCTTATGCTGCAATACAGTGTTGTTCATTCTCCAAATATAATCCACTTAAACAAGAAATTATATATTGATTTATTCGTCCACAAAACATTTTTCCAATAGCCTTCTGGCTTGTCCACATGATATTTAGCAAATATAGACAAGCAGCAATGTTCTTTTTAATTTCCCCTAGTTTTCTCCTAAAAAACCTGCCATGCACATCATTGTTGTTCATTACTTTCCTGATGGTGGACTAATGGACATTAGCCAGTGTGAGAGAGTTGCTTAGAAGTTACCCAGGGTTCCTCTGTGACCTCATGGACTATTACATGTCTTGCTCTTGGAGTAATCTTTGTTGGTGAACCGCTCCAGGGAAGGGGAACAATGCTCTTACATTTCTTCTATTTGTACACAATCTAGATATGCTTTTTGTAACCTTTTAAAGATGAGCATCAGCAACTGTTTTTCTGAGGTCCTCAGAAATCTCCTTTGTCCATGCCATGGTAAACTTCACAAACATGTGTTGTGAAGATCAGACTTTGATACATCCTTGTTCTTTAAATAAATCAGAGCGCTCACTCACCCCTGATTGTCATCCCATTGATTGAAAACACCAGACCATAATTTCACCTTCAAATTAACTGCTAATCCTAGAGGTTTCCATATACTTTTGATACATACTCTGATACTGATACATACATATATTACATGTATGTAATATTGGATACATTTCCTTAATGAATAAATAACCAAGTATAATATTTTTGTCTCATTTGTTTAATTGGGTTCTCTTTGTCTATTTTTAGGAATTTTGTGAAAATCTGTTGATGTTTAAGGTCATATTTATGCAGATATATCTAACATTTTAAAAGGGTTCATAAACTTTCAAGCACCACTGTATCTGATTCATTTTATGACTTCGAGTACATAAATAGAGTATCAGTCACTGCAAGGCCCTGTCAATATCAGTCCATCACATGTAACAATAACATGAAATCTATATGTCCCAGAACGGTCAAGGGAAGCATCTGGAACTGAAAGCCTCCTCTAGCACTGGTGAGGAGAGAAGCTGCACAGGACTGGGCACATTCCAGTGATAGAGTTGCTCCATTTTTAATTTTCTGTTATGTCGATGGCTAAGGTTTGAAATTTGTGCCATCCTTATCATTTATCATTTATCATTTATCCTTGTGACTCATGGAAATAATCACAGCTTTCTGTGTTCCATTTACTTCACTTAGCCAAAGCTCAAAAAGATATGTGATACCATATCTGTCTACTGAGGTCATCACAGATTAGCTGTCTACTAGAAGAAAATCTCCTGCTGATAACACTCATAGAGTCTCCTTTCCACATCATAATGCTGGTGAGAATGTAATCAGGACACACTTTTCTGTGGCCATTAGCTACAATTTACTCTGGAGAATCCCTTTGTGAATTCTCATATTTATGACCTGTCCACAGATTGAGAAGGTTTAAGGCTTGGGAGTGTCTAATTTAAAGGGCATTAAAAAATTATCTCATGCTTTAGCAATAATTAAAGTTTGTGGACTTTTAATTTGAAGAACTGTCAGGAAGTCCCTCTGAAGGTCTGGCAGAGCTTTCCCCCACACGTATAACAGCGGCATCAATTTTTCATAAGCTTACTGACATTCTCTTTGGGAAATATATTAAAAACCTTGGTCTCATCAGTCAGGCTGGGGTTATTGCATAGGTAAAAGTGTCAGAGCAATATATGAACAAAGAATAAAAAAAAAACTAACAAGTTATTATAGCTCACCAGATCAGAGATCACTGTTCGCATGCATCACGTTAACCAAGAAAAGTTTTGGCATTACCAGTGCATTGCAGTGAATTGTCAAGGAGGAGGATTTACAAAAAGGAGGTGTACAACGTGAAATTGAGACTTTCTCAGTGGTAGTATTACAACCGGTCCAGAAAGAAAGTTGATTGCATCCCTTTTTTTCTGACTGGAGGATGTTTTTTTTTTTTTGACTCCTGAAAAAATGACCCAGCCAGTAATGTATCTTTTATCTGGGAGACTTATGACTGAGATTCAAAGCCACCCTGCTATGCACATCTAAATCAGCAGGCACTATTTCCAGCAGGTTCCTCACTCCTGGTTCTTTTATTCAGTAGGAGACCAGACGTGATACACTCCACTCAGCCCGTCACAGTATGCAAGCATTCACTCTGAGAGGGGCCTCAGACAAAGAGATCTGTAGCCAAAAGAACCCCATTGTGTTTGCTCATATTTGAGGGTTAGTTACAGAATTAAATAGAATTGTTTCAAAGATCAATGATAGGAATAAGGCTCCATGTACACAGACTGCAAAACCTAAAACTGCAGATAAAGATGCTTGAACTTCAGAGACAACTATTAAACAAACTGCTACAGAAAACTCTTATGGTATCAACAGATTACTCCAGTTTTAATGGGTTTACATAATGAGCCTTAATGAATCGACTTACTGAAGTGAAGTGAAATACCACTGGAATTTCATGCAGAGCTGGACTGTTGTAACTTAATGTGGGGTTATGTTGAAATTCAGGTTGAAACTCGATGAAGGGCCTGTTGAGTGTGAGTAGATGGGGCACTCTGCTGCTCTCTCTTCTTGAGAGGCTGAACTGAACTATCAACTGAAGGTCCAGGACTCCTTCAGAGCACTATACATTTATTTTATATATTGGATTTACAGGATATGTATTTGGGCTAATTTAAGCAGAAATTAAGATACAAAGTTATGAAATTATGAAAATGCTGTGTCTTAGTGGATACCAACATGACAATATATCTAAAAAAACAAAAAACAAAAAAACCTTAGGAAATATACTCATTTTAATTTGACAGTTGGTCATAATTTTTTGATGACACAATTCGCTACTAGTCTTTTGTTTGTCTTACTCTACATTAGCAACTTATTTGCAGCAAGCATGGTTCCTTGATGCATTTTTGGCTATGCACCTTCCTGCACACTATTCCCTTTGCCTGCACACTTTCCTATCCCTTTGTTGATGAAACAATCCCTTGGGGTTGTTCACTGCCAGAATATCTTTCTACCTCAGACAATGTGATTCCATCTTGGTTTCTCCATCACTTTCTCCCTCTCCATAAAGTAATTATTTTAATCAAACAGTGTAATATTTAAAGTTATTTATAAGCGTACCACTAGCACCACTGAAAAATTACCTTGGCTCAAACGTACAGCATAGCTCCCGTGTCTCATAACATCTCATCTATGTTATCTTCCTTGTTAAAGTGGACAGGCGTGGGTGAAGGTGGCCATAAAATTCCTCCACCGTTGAAACAAAAGGCTCTTGTTAAACTCTTTGCTATTCTCCATATTTAGTTAGTGTGCCAAGCTACTATTTGATTAGATTCAGCGGGATGTGGCTGATACGGCTGCTGATTTTTGTGTAATCCAGTCAACTTCAACATGCTGTCAGTCTGACTTCTGACATTAACATACAGAATCGAATCACAGCTTCAAGCCCTTTCACGGGGACTTAAATAGACTCAGAAGTGTTGCTTGTGATTTTGGTGGAAATTAACTTTTCATATCTTGATCGAAACGCACCATACCATCAAACACTTCCGTCAATGTTTCCTACAAAGATACAACTGCAAAACACATGCATGCTTATTACAAAAAGTGTTTTGACATAAAAAATTACTGACCCCGACTTTAAAAAGTTAATACACACAATAGTTAGGGGTAGAGTGATAAGAAAAAAAATATCAAGTCAAATTTCTCACTTTGACTGATAACCCCTCAAACTTTTGGCGTTTGCTCTGCACAAGAAGCACATGCTTATGTGAGCCATGCCTCGCCAAAAATAGCTTTCAGAGGATCTACGATCTATGATCAAGAATAGTTGATTTACATAAAGCTGGCAAGGGTCACAAAGTGATTTCAAAGACTTTAGAAATTCACCAGTCTACAGTCTATCATTATCTACAAAGTGGGGACAATTTTGGGGTTTTTTTTCTCTACAAAAAAAGGGCGCCTAGTCAAAATAGGGACGCTAAAAAAAGAGCACATCGAAGACTCATCAATGAAGTAAAGAAATGTAAATGACAGCCAAAGATTTGAAGGCATCATTGGAACTGGCTAACATCTCTGTTCATGAGTCTACAATACGCAAAACATTGAACAAGCAAGGTATCTATGGCAGGACACCATGAAGGAAGCCACTGCTTACTAAAAAGAACATTGCTGCATGCCTGAAGTTTGCAAAAGAGCACAGACACTCCACAGCGGTATGGGCAAAATGTTTTGTGGACTGATGAAACTAAGATTGAACTATTTGGAAAAACCACATAATACTACATCTGACGTAGAAAGGGCACGGCATATCATCAAGAAAACATCATCCCAACTGTATGGTGGAGGAAACTTCATGATTTGGGCCTGCTATGCTGCATCAGGCCCTGGCCAGCTTGCAATCATTGAAGGGAAGATGAATTCCCAAGTATATCAAACAGTTCTTCAGGATAATGTGAGAATGTCTGTACGTCTGATGAAACTGTGTAGAAGTTGGGTGATGAAACAGGACAACGACCCAACACATGCAAGTCCACAACAGAATGGCTTCAGAAAAACAAAATTCATCTTTTGGAGTGTCCAAGTCAGAGATGCTATAGAATGACTTGAAGAAAGCTATACACGAGATGTCCAAATAATATGACTGAGCTAAAGCAATTCTGCCAGGAAGAATGGGCTAAAATTCCTCCTGAAAGATGTGCAGGTCTGATCCACACCTACAGGAAGCACCTGGTTGAGGTTATGGCTGCCAAGGCAGGGTCAACCAGTTATTAATTTTAAGGGTTCACTTACTTTTTCCACTGGCATTTTGAATGTTGAATGAGTGTGTTCAATAAAGACATGAAAGATCAGAATTTTTTTTTGTGTTATTATTTTAGACACATTATATTTGTCAATACCCCTGACTTAGATGAAGATCAGATCACATTTTGTGACAAATTTATTCAGAAAACCATGAAATTCCAAAGGGTTCACATACTTTTTCTTGCCACTGCGTGTATATATATATATATATATATATATATATATATATATATATATATATATATATATATATATATATATATGAGATTATATCACAGTATCTCAGAAAAGTGTATTAAGTCAACTTGACCTCCCATTACTGTAGTTCCTCACTAGCAGCATACATTTTAATATATGTATCTTGCTGGAGCAGTATTTCCCACCACATTGGCTTTTACTGGCATGGTGCCAATTCCTGAATGTTGGGTGTGTGAGTGTGTCTGAACACATGAATATTGTGTATATGTGTATGTGACTGAAATTTATTCAAGCCATCAAGTATCCCATTATAAGGCTAGCTGGCAACTAATTCCATCAATGTGCATACAGTTTACTAGTCAGAAGTGTGGTCTTACCGCTAAGCCTCTATCTCACCATGCAGCCACCCTGGAGCGCTCAGCATTATAAATAATCAAAATAGAAATAAATAAACACTAAGATGTGCCTCAGAACATATTCCTTTAGCTTCCGTTTGCTGGATGGGAATGTAGCAAGCTTCAGGCATGTAAGAGGAAAGGAGGGAGAGAGGGAGTGAGAAGAAGAGAGAGAAAGAGAGATAGGGCAGAGGAAGATGGGATTCATGGGAACAAAAAAGTGACTGCAGTGTGTATCATCTGTGAACACAATCTAGCCTTGAGCGCTTATCATTTTCATGGCTAAGCCTGTACATCCAATAAATAAATCTCTTCACCACTAAAGCTCAAATACAGAGCAAGAGCAAACACATTTTTCATGCAATCATGTCAATTTGAAGTTCAAAAACAATTATGAATATTTAACATGAATGAACAACTGATCATCCATTGGAGGACCTGTGCTAAGGAATGACGCTGACTGAGGTACACTGCACAGCATGCTCATTTCACTGAGCTGATCTGTTCTCTGTAAGATGTTTTAGAAAGGTCAAATGCTTATATAATAGCTTGATATACATAGGAGAAATTACTTGAACATCATGCACGAGCCTAATCTTGTCATATCACCAACAGAAATCTACAAAGCTATATTGTTATTGCCTCTTTCTTCGGTTTAACATGCTTTTTGCTCCTATATAAAGCAAATTATATTCTGAGGATAACCTGCTTTTCAGAGATGATATCTCCGAAAATCCATTCAGAAGCACATCATGTCCCCTCCACTACTCTTTGAGAGACTCAGATAACATTGAACCAACTAAACCCAAGTCACAGTGAGTGAAGTGGTACAGTTTCTTTTCATTAGAATGAATAAGACATTCACTCCCTTACAACACTATCCAAAGGCAATGCCGGTTCACTCTGAACACATATGCATATTCATGCAGTCTTGACAACGACAGACATCATCCCCATGATGCGATCTATAGAATGGCTCACAGCAGCTCATGACACATTAGACAATTGAAATATACCAGGCTAAAAGTATCATCTTTGTGCTGTTCACTTGATGTCATGATGTGATGCACACTGACATCTTGCTGTTATCAAAACATCCAGGGGTGCAGGAGTGGAAAGAATGGGTGTTTTGAAGGAGTACAGAGTTTTGTTCAACACAGTTTTACTATCCTGACAAGAGGCAGAATTTCACAAAGAGAGCCAATTAGATTTAAATTCATGCTCCACAGTGAATTACTTTTAGTCTGGATATTTGAAAATATTCATTTAGGCCATCTTCAAGAGGGCTAATGCTCATATTATGCATACGCAAGTGGTCTAAATCATTCCCAATTGTTTAAGATTTTCTACAAAGATGTGGTTGTAATTGGAATATGAACTTCTCAAAGAGCCTTAACTTTTAGTTATGCTAATGTAGAGGTTTCCAGAGAGATCAAAGTCCATGTAATTCACAACTCAGTGCACTTTATATTTGATGTTTTATATTTGACATTATCTATATTCCACACAGCTACAAGAGGAACCATAATAGGTCAACTTGTATGCATTCTTTATTTTACACCATTTAGGTTTTTTATTTACTTGCACAGATATACAGGTTAGACAGCTAGATTGGTAAGGCAGGATGGTTAATAGATTGCTTGATAGGTAGGTAAATAATTTGATTAAAAAAAACCTGTCAATGAAAATCCCATACCCCACCTCCTGCCCATCCTCTGCACAAGCCACAATAGTAGAAACATCAGAGAATTTCTGCAGGTCACATGACTCAGAGTTGTATTTGCAGAAAAGGTTTGTAATGGCTAAGCAGAAAACTACAGTCCCTTGAAGGGCCCCTTGAGTTTTTCCACTCCTGTTTCTGAAGCCTATACAGCTCTGTAGCCTGACAGAGTAAGGTCTGCTAGTCATATAGTCTCTGATCCATGCAATCCCCAAGACAGGAAACTGTATTCGCCCTGTTGCTTTCCTTGCACTGCTGGCTAGATAGTGTTGAACACACTGGAAAAGCGTGACTACACATAATCCACACAGTGTTACCAGTAAACCCTATACAGCAAATCCCTGTATCATCCACACCGATATGGAGCTGATTTGAAAACAGCAGGCAGTCGAATGATGGGTTAACCAATTGACTGAGATGGAGTAAGACCAGCCTCTTAATCATCTTTGCAACATCAGAGGTCAGTGCCACAAGCCTGAGGCCTGCCAATTGTCCCTGTTGGTATTGGGAGTACAGTACAGTGGCTAGAGCACTGTACACAACTGGATGGCAAAAGCCATCAGTACTGACATTGATGTTTGTAATTCAATGGCTGGATTAAGTCTGTTTAGCATCTCAAGAGACTTGACTGTAAGTGATAGTGACTGTTGTTGCTGTGGTGTTCTGTGATCCATGGCATCCTTGGAGCACACAAACTAATATCTCACTTTCTTTGTTCCAAGTGGCACTAACTGTACTGTGTTGGAAGCAGTGGACAAGTGTGACCAGGGGTTAAATTGGGGCAGAACGGACCAAAACCGTATTCCGGCACTCTCTGTTTTGAAGGACGGGAAAAACAAGCCATATAATATAAAATAAAATGTGATTTTACCCCATGTCCAAAGTGTCCGTAGTGTATGAATGGGTGTGAGAATGTATGTGTGTGATAGTGCCCTGCGATGGATTGGCACCTTGTCCAGGGTATACTCCGCCTTGTGCCAGATGCTCCCTGAGATGTGGCTTAGTGGTTAGCACATTTGCCTCGCACCTCTGGGGTTGGGGGTTCAAATTCTGACTCCGCCCTGTGTGCTCAGAGTTTGCATGTTCTACCCGTACTTCAGGGGTTTCCTTCAGGTACACTAGTTTCCTCCCCCAGTCCAATGACATAAATTTTATGCTGATTGCCATTTCCAAACATTGTTATGTGTTAACATAGTGTGTGAATGTGTCCTGCGATGTGTTGGCACCCCATCCAGGGTGTCCCCTGTGTTCCATAGGATAGGCTCCAGGTTCCCCGTGACCCTGAAAAGGATAGGCGGTATAGAAGATGGATGGATGGTTGGATGCATGCTTCTTAATGAAATCAAGGCAATATTATATACGTAAAATATTGAATTGTAATATATACTATCATACTTCTATAGGTAAATTAGCAGGGCCTCGCACATCAAGTTCGCACAGGGCCTCGCACCCCACCTGTGATGTGCCTGGGTGCCATATTTACCCTGATAATGTTCAAGTTTGTTATCAAATTATGTTCAAATGGAGCTAGCTAGCTGGTTGATTTGCATGGTGTAACATTAGCTTGTGTGATTAAGTCCATTGCTGTAGTTTACATAAGCTAGTACGTTTAGACAGTTAAACAGACATTTTTTATAAAAAGACGATCATCCTATATTTAACTTGCAAACAGTACCACACTATCCATCCATCTTCAACCGCTTATTCCTGCTTCAGGTTCACGGGGAACCTGGAGCCTATCCCAGGAGCCTATCCCACAAGGCGGGATACACCTTGGACAGGGTGCCAGTCCATCGCAGGGCACAATCACATATACACTCACACACCCATTCATACACTATTCAAACCTTTTCCAACCTTCCAATCAACCTACCATGCATGTCTTTGGACTGGAAACCGGGAGTACCCAGAGGAAACCCCCACAGCACGGGGAGAACATGCAAACTCCGCACACACATGGCCCCAACGGGAATCGAACCCCGGACCCTGGAGGTGTGAGGCAAACGTGCTAACCACTAAGCCCCCGTGCGCCCAGTACCACACTATTAACACACAAATTCAGACAAACTAATTGATCATTACAACTTAATATATCTTACAGAGATGGACAGAAGGGGAGCCAAGTAGAATTTGCTACTGACTGATTATTTTCAAGGGTATTTCTGAAAATATGGTGTGCTGATTATTTAGCATGTAGAGAAAGAAGTTGTCCAAAGCTCTTCTTACGTGCCACTCTGGGAGCTGTTTTAAGGTAAGCTGCCAAGTCCGACCCTCCACCCCTGTTTAATGTGAAGAGTTCCCTTACATGCCAAATTCCAATTTAACCCTTGAGAGGGACAACACTTTATCCCCAACCTCTGCATCATCCACACCAACATGTGACTGACAGACAAACTGCAGACAAACCTAGTGATGGATTACTCAAGGGTCTTAAGACAACCAAGGCGAGCCTACAGTATCTTCATAATAGGAGATGTGTGTGCTACCAGTTTGTGATTACTGAGGCATGCAGGTTATCCATTCTAATTGTCTATTGGGACAAGGATCAATGCTTTCCACAGTACAGGCGCTTTGTTCAGGCCATCAGTAATAGTATAACAGGAAAGCTGTAAAGGGTCAGGGAGTAAGTGATTGTGTGGAAGGATGATGAAAGCCTCTTGAAAATTGGGATTCATGAGAACTGACTGACTGACTTATCTCTCTTATACCACTACAAACATATTATTCCTCGTATTATCATTTTTATATAAAGGAGGCATTATGTTTCCTTTTCACATGCATCACCTCTATCTTCCTTCCCAATGGCTCTCTTATTCATAAGAACCTGAGAATCACAGGTTATCCAGGGTTTATTGTTTAGAAAACAGTATTAGTATTTCCTTGGTGGGAATCAAGGGTGAATAATCACTAGATTGGGTGCCAGAGACAAGCAGATTACATATCCAGGCTTTTAATTTTTCATCAGAGAAGCTGGTAAATAATAGCCATATACATAACATAGACAAGCGTGTTAATATAACAAAAGTGTTTTTTATGCATTTGCCACTAGGTTTGTCCATGCATCTGTCTGCGTATCTGAGATTCTCACTAGTGTGATATCTCAAGTACAAGTGGTTGGAATTTGTAGGATTTCTATGGAATTATCATCGTAAGCAGCATATGAATTGATTAGATTTTGAAATCGATCCAAACATGGTCAAAGTCTGTTCTACTTGTTATTTATTTTTTTATTAATAATATAAAAACTCACCCAACAACCAGAGAAAGAAAAAAAAAACCTCAAGCCCGTAATGACTTTTGCAAAAGATAACATTTTATTTGATACATTTGTTTAAATGCAACATGCTAAATTAGCTCATATACTGTATTTCTCAGTGGTGCAAAGGACGTGAAACGAGGATGTTCTCAGGTTGAGGATGTTATTGGTAGGAATTAGTTTTACTAGACATATTAATTAGCTTGTATGGATGCTAGATAATAATTCCAGAATTCTGGGATTCTGAAAAATGTGTTTTTCAGGAATTATGAAAATTTATCGAAATTCAGAACACTCAGTCAGCTTGTATGTAAACAATTCATTGAGTGAAAATGAGGCCGACTCAAATAACATGTGTGATGAAAGAACGTGATGAGAAGCTATACATAAAGAAGCTAAATAATTAGTTTAAGCATATTTTTGAGTTAAATTACATTAGTTGCTGCTTTTTTTGGGGCCTAGATACTTGGATTTCATGAAACTGGACAACACATTGGAGCTTTCCCTTATCGTGTGGGATAACATTTAAATGTATGATTTGTCCACCTTTTAGGAATGGTTTTCTCACAGATTTCTCCAATGCATCAGTCTGACCCTCCATGGCCTCCCAGTCCTGATCATACAAGACACTAGCCTTGTATAGTAGTAACAATTCAAAATGGTGTTTAATTACATGTTTTTTGCTTTGCTAATGTTACATATTCCATCTCATGTCAACAACAATGGATGTACAACTTTCATCCAGTACAGGTGGATTTGGAAATACATCAAAAACAAGATAGTGTGCCCAGCAAGGGCAATTTTTCAAATCCTCATCCTTTTAAAACTAGAACATGGAAGAAAACATAATGCGCAACTACACTATAGATGCTTTTCTGGGCCAATCCAATGCATATTTACATCTGCAAATACAGTATAAGGTATCACTTGTTACCGCCACACACACAGATAGCATTGATTGCTCAGAGTTCAATCTTTTCATCCAGAGGATGCCAACAGATTAACCTTAATATAAAAGTTGTACAGAAAAACATCAATTTCTTTACTTCTTTTGTAAGCAACATAATTAAACCTTCTCCCATTGGAAAGCAAAATGGCTGATTCAGCAGATCTTTTTTTGCCTCAGTTGCTGATTTGTTTTTTATTTTTGATTTTCACAATTAATATATACAATAGAATATAATTTGAACGATTATTATAATGAGAAAAAAAATTACTTTTCTTTTTCCAGTTAAGATGAGATGGCTGTTATTAATTTAATAGAACGGAGTTGGATGATAATGTCACGAGTCGTGACGGCAGTCACATCCCATGCCAACACATGTGACTTGACCCAACATGACAAGACGAGGCGGAGACATGACGTCACCCATAGCAACACAGCTGCAGGCAATCCCATAAAACACGTGACTTGACCCAACATGACAAGACGAGGCGGAGACATGACCCATAGCAACTTGGATCTGAGAGGAACTCTGAGAATTGGGTCAGCAGATTTGGAAATGAGGGAATTTTGCTTCCCAGGAGGACCGGTGATAGCTCTGTCTCTCTCCTCATAATAGAGGTGGAAGGGCGGATCGGGCTGGGGCTGTCCATTGTCCCCCCCCCCCCATTTCTCGGCCCTAATTTTAAAAGTTCCGCAAACTGCATGATATCAATGGTTAGCTGGTGAATACTGATCATAGCTGCCATGTCCAGTCACGAGACGGACCGCAAAACCTCAACACCATGAACCCGATCCACTGCTTCTTCCAAGGCTTGGGATGTACACCATTAGAAACTCCAGCGGGCAGCTCCCCAGTCCCGCTGTCTCCCGTGGAAGCTCGACGTCATACCTCTGGGGAAATTGCACGGATGCAAAACGCGGCCAGTAATCCGAGCGTGCCCCGATACAGTACTGTCCTTTTGCCTCCCCGGTTTCTGTAACATGCCTTCTTACTCATTGTGCACACGGAGTGGAAGCTCCGCACTCGTCGCCATATTCACTTCCCACAGCAATTTATCCAGGTCATGACTCTGCCCTGGTTCCCCGAACTCCTCCAAAAACAGATCCAAAAACTGCCAAATATCCTCCAGCATCCAGGGGCTCGCAGCTGCTATTCGCTGTGCCCATGTGTGAGTTAGGCCAAAAAAGGGAGACATGATGAACTGAATAAATTGTCCTTCGGTTGGCTTCGGGTCACACAGGCTGGAGAAATAGCACTGACAGTCCACCACAAAATAATCCGGGTATCCAAAGAAGCCAGCATACCGATCCGGCATGTCCTTGAAATTCCTTTGTGCGAACTGCATCGAATCCAAGGCGGGGATACTTGGCGTGGACTTTCGGGTTCGGCTTCCTTTCCGTTCCCCTGCTGCATCCATGGTCCGGCAGGCAATTCTGTCACGAGTCATGACGGCAAGCAAGTATGAAGGATGCAATTGCAGTTTGAACGGAGACCTTTATTTACAGTAATGAAAGCAAACAAAACAGAAACAAGAAACATAACTCACTCAACTAACTAAGCTATGCTATGCTATGAGCTAGGCTCACTTGGCTATGGCTAATGCTAACGCTAAGTCTAAGGCTAAGACTAAGGCTATGGCACAAACATGACATGAAACAAAGACTCTCGATTATCTCAAACTAGTTCTAGAATAGACCTCTAGGTCTATCTAGTCCTTATTGACTTTACACATTGTATTTCCCGCGCCGTGTGTAGCACGGCTCCCGGTATATATACACACACAGGTCGATTAGCCCCAAACCGCTAACAGCTGCGGGCAATCCCATAACACACGTGACTTGACCCAACATGACAAGACAAGGCGGAGACATGACGGTACCCATAGCAACACAGACGACAAGAGGTAATACATGTGTCCATCTGTCAAAGTTATAAACAACCGAGAGGCCGGTGCATGCGCACCCGCACATGCGCACGCACTCACGTATTCCACAGCGGGCCGCACAAAAGGGGGATTCATGACAGATAATTTATGAGAAAAATCCCCAAAACTGATAAACTGGGTTGTCCACTGAAAAATGTATATACTAATATAAAGATATATGTATATATATATTGTGCATATGATAATATACATACATACATATTATATAAGTCTATGAGTTTCCACTTGTAAAACTTTCAAACGTAGCCAAAAAGATATCGTTCTTAGTATATGATGTCTTAAAGGATTTGAAGACACTCAGAGCTTAGCACAGAGCAATCTGTTCCAGCATCTGTTGTTTCCCCATCTCTCAGCGTTATTGCACATGATGGAACCATTAAAGTATAGGTCTACCTCTGAACATTTTTTGTTGTTGTGCGGAAGCATTTACTGATGATAATATTACAGCCATATTAGATGCTCTAATCTAGATTAGCAATGCTCTAATTTTCGATTTTTTAATACTATTTTTTTTATTTAAATTTGTAATACTTCAATGATACATTATATAATTTTAGCCGTCTTTATTGACAAGTTTAGATAGATGAATGCAAATCATGCTATCTCACTAATTTAGCAACTTACCACAACTCACCACATTTTCATTAGGTTCATGTTAGTCTAAGCATAAGTTATAGAAGTCACTCAGAGCTTGCTAATATGGTGTTGTGCTCCTTTAATGGCTGTATTGGCTGACAGGCACATAGTATATGTTGTTACTTTACAAAAGGTGTTTTGTCATTGTTTAGCTTGGCTCATGAACAATAGGTGATCATATGTGTTCATTTTAAATACTTGCACAGCACATATTACGTTTTCTCCAACTTCACACAGTTAGTGCTAAACAATAAGAGAGCCTGTAGCATGAGCATACAGTGGCAGCATAACAGAGGCTTAGACTGTGCAGAATTTTTTGCACTACTTTATGTTGTGTGTGAGAGATTACAGGTGTTAGTGTGTCCGGATCTCAGAATCTCTCACCAACATCGAAAAACAGCTAAAGACCCACCTCTTCCGTGAACACCTAGCCAACCCATTAAAAAAAAAAAATAAAATTACTCTGCACACTTCTTTGCTACTTCTGGAACTCAATTAATGGATCTTGTCTGGTAGCACTACTTGTACTGTTCTCTGCTTGATATATTGCTTTGCTTGTATTTTCTCATTTGTAAGTCGCTTTGGATAAAAGTGTTCTTTATTCATTATTAAATGAATAAATGTAAATGTAACTGTCATATCAATCCAATAAACATTAGCTCAGTGCAACTGTTTCCATTGGTGTTCATGTGAAATTGGTGATACATACAAAATATTTGAGGATTCCAAAATTAACAACAAAGATTCCTAACCCTAACCATGCACTTACATGTTATAAGCAGTACCACACTATAATATCTCTTAAATCCAAAGAGAAGCACATTCGCTTTCATTGTGTCATGCAAGCCTTCATCGTTAGGAGAGGCTGTGCATAATTTGTAGTCCAGCATCAGAATGAGTCCACTAGAGCAATTATAGAAAAAGTTTGGGTTTTTGATAATGAGCCAAACAACAACTTGAGCAAAGCTTTTCTGACTTCATCACTACTCTGGCTCACTGCAGTTACAACAGACTTGGCTCAAGTTGCTCTTTCAACAGTCTGTTAATATTTAATCCAATCCTTGTCACTGTCAATTTCTCTTGTTTTATTTCGGTCGCGACTCCATTAACAAAGTAGACGCGATGACACGTGAATTAATTCCAAAATGAGCCTCGTTTTGAGTTTCATATTCTGATTATTTTATTGTGACAGGACGTTTATGCATCCTCAATGAGACATTTTATATTGGCAGAACTAAACGAACTATAAATCTATCTGGCTAAGGTTACTGGAAGCAGTCCTAGCTGTGCACAGTCAATAAGTGGAAAATTAGCCAACCAGTTATTATTGCGAAAAAGTTGGCACACAATGTTTCCACTTAGCTAGTTAGCTAATGTCAGACTTAGCAGTTTGCAGCAATAGTATTCATTTTTTGTTAAAATGTTCACTGAATATATACAATAAAGTGTGTCAAGGTGAATAAAACTTCTTTTGAATTGTTGACATGAACAACAATATTGAGTAGATTGAGCTGCCAGTAGAATGATTGACATGAAAGAGTAGCAGAACCCAGCAGTCAATACAAATTCAGCAGTTCATTATGTAAGGAATAATTGATGACAGGCCGTTGAATTATTAGACAATAATGCACACCCGAGGTGGGAAAGTGGCCACAACACGAAGTGAAGTGTGCATTGCTTTACCTCGGGTATGCATTGTTTTCTAATCATTCAATGGACCGGAGTCAATTATTCTGCTTATATCACTGTTACCACATCTCAAGACATTGTTCAAATGTTTTATTTCAAGGCATTTTTGTCCTTAAAATGCTCTCGAGCGTGGAACTAATTTATTACGCATCCAATCTCAAGTTGCTAATTCCAAAATGTCTTTTTAGAACTAGTAACGGAGGCTTGAGCTATTGATATGCAGTTTTTTGAGAGAGAGAGAGAGAGAGAGAGAGAGAGAAAGAGAGAGATTTCCGTTTCATGTTGATAATATAAAAATAGAAACAAACAAACAAATAAACAAACAAATAAATAAATATAGATAAGCCTGTTTGTTCACAGGGTTTTTCGTTTTTTTATTATGGTAGAAAATACAACAAATAAATATTTAAACGTTAATATTTGCGGGCTTCTCACACGTGCTCTCTCGTGCTCTCTTTCTTTTTCTTCCCCTATATTTTTTTTTTTTTTTTTTTTTTTTTTTTTTTTTTAACTTTCTCTTAAGCCTCAACCCTTCCCCTCATTACTCTATAATTCAACGGCCCCTCATCAATTATTCTGGAATAATTGTCATCATATTTCTGGAAAATCATAGCTTTCTATCATTTTGTCAGAATCGAGAATCAGAATCGAGAGTTCAACTGCGCTGTGATATAATCAGAAATAACAGACCTTGGAATGACTGATCAAATGTAAGCATCCCACGTAGTCATTTGTAGTCGCGTAATAAAAGTGCATTAGTTAGAGGCAGCCCCAATAAAGACCTATATCTGAATGCAGTTGAAAAATACTTGCAACCAATCAAGGACAAATGTGAAGACAAATGGAAATTAGTGCATACATGATGATGCACAATATCCTGGAAAAGACACTTGCTAGAAAATAATGCAGTAAATGTACCAAGAATTTAAAGGGCTTGTATTGTGAAAAATTATTTTCCACTTTTTATAGAATATAAAAAATGCAGAAACACTCAGAAAATGTGCAATCTGTGAATCTTTCCTGAAAACTCTCTCTGTTTCCGCACTATTAAAAATGACAGACTTCAGCACTTAGAAGATATATCCATCCATTTTCTGTAATACTTACCCTACGCAGAGTCAAGGGGAGCTTGGAGCCTATCCCAGGGAACTCAGGGCACAAGGCAGGGGACACCCTGGACTGGGTGTCAACCCATCACAGGGCACAATCACATACATATTCATACACTACCGACAATTTTTGACATGCCAATCAGAACAAGCAAACTCTGCAGACAGAAAGTCCAGAAGCAGGAATTGAACCCACAACCCTGGAGGTGCAAGGCAAATGTGCTGATAAGCCACCTTACCCCCCCAGAAAGAGATATGCATTTGAATAATTAAATTGACTTATGGCATAGCCGACACACAGACACGTTGACAATGCACACTGTAAGTAACATGACAATTATTCACTGAACAATTTTTCAAGCTATTAATTTCACAATATATCACGTTGGTGATTACTGATTGGGCTTTTCTGATAAAACGGCTTGCTTGTGTCTCTGTGGACAACAACTGAGAAACAGCTGTGGACAGTTATGGACAAGCATTTGTACTTCATGTGGCATTTTCTCTGCCTTAGGGAGAGAAAACAATTTGTTTTTATAAATCTTTTTTTTTTCTTTCTGGCTGCTTTGACTTTCTAATGTGTGAACATTCTGCTTGACAAAGCCTTCATAAGAGTGACACTTAAATTGACTGATGTGCTATTTGACTGTTGTGAAACATGTTATCATAAGCTAAAACGCATTTCTTACACTTCTGTCACAAGGTATAGGCTACGCTTTTGTGCCTTTTATAATGGAACATCAATGGTTTCAAAATATGAAAGTCAACTGCTGTTTATACGTCCCCTGAAAAAATGATCCAGATGAAAATGTTTTACTGTATATTCTCATGTACAGTTCCTTCACCTCAGGATGTCAGGATCACAACAGTGCAGTTTAATTCTAAGTTAACTCCGCAGCACATTACAAAGCTTTTCATGAGCTCAGGGAGTACACTAATCTAAGGGGAGTTTTGGCCCAATAGAACTACATTCAACAGTATGAATCAGTGCCAATAAATCAGTTTTATTCTATTTAGTAAAATAATACAATACTGTATTGTGTTCAGTTGATGTTTATTCAATAACACATTACTTTTTAGCTGATTAGTACCACTGTATTCACACATTAAAACAGCGTTAACTGTTTTCATGTGTTAATTATTAACCCCTAATAATGAGCTCTGCTCTGTATTGATGTTCATACTGCACTCAAGAGATGATTATTTGTAGGGGCTAAAGACAACCTAATTTAAAAATCGAACAGCCCAATGGATAAAAAACAATATTGGCATTGAAACTCAATGAGCACTTCCTGATTCACACACTCACACTGTGTTTGAGAGAGACAGAGAGAGCTTGCAACACAATGTCACATGTTTGAGGAGTACATGAATATATCATTGTCAATAAATGCCAAGCAAAAAGCATAAGCTAAGTATAGTTAGGCCCGCCGGCGGGTGTCGGAATTTACACCATAAAGCTGAAAGCTAACCCAAGGGGCGTTACATTTCCGACACACACTTGAGGTTTTTGGCCAATCACAACGCTACGGGTCAGCTGGCCAATCAGAGCATTTTGGACTTTTCAGAAGGAGGGTCTTTGGAGAAATCAGAGCGTTTCAGGCAGCCTTGGAATAGAGGTACTGCAATAATGTCCAGTATGTGACTTTTTTAACATTAAAAAATGTTAACCGATTCTATTATACTCAAGAAACAAAATACTTTACGTTTAAAAAACATGACAAAAGCACTGATGTATATAAAACGCGCAACACTAGCCATAAAAAAGCTACACTTGAAACTATTTAGTCCCTGTCATCACTTAGGATTTAGCAACAATCATTCTCTCAGCAACAACACAGTCTGTCATGTTAACAAGAAATTGGAAAGCACAAAGCCTTCTGTCCTTGAAGACACTACTATGGAAAACATCCGTCATTTATCATATTGAATTGAGCATAAATCATATCAGTGCTGAACCAAATTGTAGTGGAAAAGTAGTGAACTGAAATTTATTGAATCTATACTTGTTTAACATTTTTGCTATGCATCGTATAATCTGACAGATTCACAACCCTAATCAATTTCTTTGACTAATAAGACAATATTGTGATTAAGGTGTTTACATGAGTTGCTTTTTCATGTTCCCATTTCACATGTTATAAAACATACATCGACTAACGGCACGTCATTACATCCCCACATCACGCCGTCCGACTTTCCCTCCAGAATTTCACATATCAACATAAAAGTTCTTCTTCGTTATGGTAATGTATACAGTTTTGGGTGTTTAATTTTTTATTTTACGAAAGCTTCAAGTGCAGTTAATTATCTGTCATGCTATGTGTGCAAATAGACGATTGTTTGAAGCCATGGGCTGTGTATGATGCATGTACATACATGTCTTTCGCTTACTATATAGTACGTAAGGACGCGGTTTTGGACCAAACCTCGCACTCTTGTTTGCCGTCAAACGATTGAGCACTGCCGTGGGTATGTGTATTCTGTCGCAAAATGTGGTGAAAACTCCCACACGACGTTAATAGTGTGCTTAAGGTGTTTGCATGTCTGTAATGCACTTCATATATATAATGCGAAAACAAGAATACTCCACATGTCTTAATTCAATTTGTTTTTACTTCGAGTATGACTTTAATCGGATTAAGGTCATCAATAATCGCTGTTTACATGCAAATTTCTTAATCAGAGTATTGTCTTAATCGGGTTAATATCGGATTATAACTGATTGTTTTGTTAAAGATTTATGGTTAACACTTTATTTTGATAGAGAAAGAATGCACTCTGATGTATTCGGGAAGAGCCGAATTATGGCACACTGCACACTAGAGAGTATGTAGCTCATTGTAGGTTGAGACAAACCAGATCAGTCACTTATCTCTCTTTCAAATGTGCCAGTAGCAAGAAATCCAAGCAAAGACAAAACATGGACATGAATAGGAATGGCACAGAACCTTTTTGTCAGCCAAATTAGTGCTAGCACTAAACAGCGTGGCACTGCCATGGCAAACAGAATCGAATTATGGGCTAGCTTGTGTCCTCCAAAAATTAATAAACAAATCCATTACATGGGTAGCTAGATATCCAGTCCCTTCTAAGCACAACATGTGCTAACTCTTCCAGTAATATCAATTCTGCCAATTACTGTCATGATCTCACCGGCTGATGGCGCAACAAAGGACATGTTTGGTTTCCACATTGTTTTGCTATGCACTTCGCATGGCATTATAGACTGATAGTTGTAAATGGTAAATGGCGCACTTATATACCACTTTTATCCAAAGTCCTTTACACTGTGTCTCATTCACCCATTCACACACACACTCACACACCAATGGTAGAAGAGCTGCCATGCAAGGCGCTAACTTGCCATCGGGAGCAACTTGGGGTTCAGTGTCTTGCCCAAGGACACTTCGGCATGTGGAGTCATCCGGGCCGGGAATAGAACCACCAACCCTACGATTAGTGGACAACTTGCACTACCATCTGCCACAGCCGCCCATATGTAAGGTGCCCAGGTGTAATGGTGCAACGTGGTAATGATGCATGTTTTGTTCATGTTTCTGTTATTAACTTAAATGATAGATGTTGATGTGGTAAATTTTAGTTTTTGTTCATTCTATTGTCTAGTTAAATAATTATTTTGTTTAGTTTGTTCATGCATAGTTAGTGTCACGATTCTCCCACACAACAGCGCGAGTTTAGCGCTGTTGCACATGCGCGGACATCTTCCGTGTTGACGTCAGGTTTTGTCTCGCCTCGTCAAGGGTCATAGTTCATTGGGTCACGTGTGTTTGGAATCGCCGACAGCTGTTAGCGGTTGCCGGCTAATGACTGAGATATCTATATATACCGTGAGCCGTGCTTCCTCCTTCAATATAGCGACCTATATAGAGACATATTTATGTATTGTTTTGCCATGTTTAGCGCTTATAGAGCATTCTAGTTTCATGCCATGTTCTAGCTTTAGCCTTAGCCATAGCCAAGTTAGCATTAGTGTTAGCCATAGCCAAGTGAGCAAACCTTAGCTCAGGAGTTTTGTTTCAAGTGTTTTGCTTCGCACTCAGCACTTTAAATAAAAGTCACTGTTTCACTGCGATTGCATCCTGCCTGCTTCCTTCCCGTCACGCCGCGTGACACCTAGTTAGATAATAGATGTTTAAATGTGCTAAGTGGTAGCGATCCCATGTCTTGCTCTAGTTTTGTGTTTCATGCCTTAGTTCAAGTTAATTGATGTGGAGTTCATGTGTATAGTTCCAGGTCTGTTCTAGTTCTGTACGCCAGTTCTAGTTTTGTTTGACCTCATTTACTGTTTTTTGTATATTGACTACAGTGTGTAAATAAAGACTTTGATCCTGCACTTCCTTCCTGAAAAGTCTCATTCTGTAACAATTAAAGCTACCATATGTACAGATCAGCCCATCCCCCTTTAATATGATACCATTTCTTCTTAATTAAAAAACTAGTCTAATTCATCTTAAATTAGGTTTTGGTTGGCTTGTTGTCTTCATTTTTTAATATTTAATATTTCTTTAATTCCATTTACATGAAATGATGGCTTTAAAATATTACATTTGTGTGCGTCATTGAAATAAAAAAGAAATTTAAGCTTAATAACATAATCCATATATTAAAATGCAGTAACTCTTTTGCAAACTACATGATTTGAAGCAGATCAAAGATTACATTAGTTATTTAGAGACATATTTAGAGACATATGTGTAATATATACATATGACATATGTGTATGTGTAAATTTACACACATTCAGTAGAATGAGTAGGATATGAAGGTTTTTCAGATTTTATGAATACCAAATTTTGTGTGTAAATGCTTGTAGGATGGATTTATAAATATCTGCTCATGTCCAGTTAGATAACTGAGGCCCAATATAAGAGATTTTACAGAAAAGTAAAAAAAAAAAAAAAATATATATATATATATATATATATATATATATATACACTGTAATATGTGAGTATGTATGTACAGTATCTCACAAAAGTGACTAGGCGGTTGTGGTGCAGTTGGTAGAGCGGGTTGTCCACTAATGTGGGGTTGGCGGTTCGATTCCGGTCCGGTGACTCCACATCGCGAAGTGTCCTTGGCAGAACTGACCAGTTGCTCCTGTGGCAAGTGCGCCTTGCATGTGTGTGTGAATGTGAATGTGTGAATGATGTAACGCGCTTTGGATAAAAGCGCTTATAAGTGCACATTTTACACCTACACCTTACATTTTGTAAATATTTGTTATATTTTTCATGTGCAACACTGGCTCACTTTGCTACAATGTATGTGGTGTAGCTTGTGTAACTGTGTATTTGTGTTACGTAACAACACACACTTAATGTAATATAAAGTAAGACACCGTTAATTATTTCAGATGTGTGTAGGTACAAGGTCGGTAGTTTAATTGTCACACTCCCATACTGGTCACTGAGTTAACATACCTCTGGCAAAGAATTCTGGGTTAAGTGTCTACATAAAGATGGTCTAGGTATAGTTGCAAGACCTGCATGGCTACAGCACGGTGCCAAGAATACAAGTTTAACAAGACAGGTTCACTTAGACAGGCTTGTGTGGTGACTAAAAAGTTGAGTGCAGTGTCAGTCATATTCAGAGGTTGTCTTTGGGGTGTGCATTGCAGGTTGGGGTCAGCTGTGTGTTCGCAGCGACACTGCATCGTCTCTTCTTACTCTTTAATTACAACGCAACGTTTGTGGACAAGCAGATAAGGACATGGATTAGTGTGTCTGATGAGATTGTGATGGACCAAGATAAATTATTTGCGGTGTAGCGTGGTGTCAACATTTCTTAAGTTATTTGTTGTATTATTTGGAATTTTCAATAAGTGCTGCTTGTAAATATATGTGTTAACGGGGTCACAATTCTCATCCACCAGTTGTATCATGCGTGATGTTTCAAGAGTTAAGCGTGTTGCAATCAATTATTCACAGGGGTGTACTCACTTTTGTTGCCAGTGGTTTAGACATTAATGTCTGTGTGTTGAGTTATTTTGAGGGGACAGCAAATTTACACAGTTACACAAGCTGTACACTCACTACTTTACATTGTAGCAAAGTGTCATTTCTTCAGTGTTGTCACATGTAAAGTTATAATCAAATATTTACAAAAATGTGAGGGGTGTACTCACTTTTGTGAGATATTGTTTATAGGAGTGTAAGGTGGGGCAAACTGCATCATTCAAACTACTTCAGGGCAGCACAACACACTTGGAAGAAAGTGGTACCTTCCACACTGATTGACGGGAGAAGTTACGCCCTCCATCCCACCCAGAGATAATGGCCAATTTAGCTCTCTAGTCCTCTTGTTGTCTTTGGGGTCTCAGACCTCAGGAACTCTTCACAGTCTTAAAAAATATGATTAATGATGATTTTTATTTTTATTTGTACTTTTCCTAATTACATGAGAACTGTTATTCTTGGGGTCTCAGAGAACCCGACTATAAAAATACTGCAATTCGTCCCATTTTTACACCCTGATTGTTCTTCAGAAGAAATAGGGGTCGCCCTCTCACAAGATTGCCACAATTTGCTGTCTCATACAATTTGATGACAGGGAGACAAGAGGACACAGAAGGCAACATGATAAATTTTCAGCTATTAGGGTCTTTGGGATAGGTGGGTTGAACAATTGCCCCTGCTTTAGAATTCAAGCCCCAGTGATACTGTTCAAAAATGTCTTGGTCCTTTCAGAGGGTGATGTCTCTTTTGACCAATACATGCCAAGGGAGACAGCCAGATATGGCATAAAAATATGTGACTCAAATACATGTGGTGTGTCCTCCCCCCAGCCTTAAATAAATTCACAACAAATGAAAAAATATTCACTTGAAAAGAAACGCTCAAAGATTCTCAATTTCAGCTTGTGTGTTTTTAAAATTGTTAATGATTCCTTGAAACCATTATATTTTTAGGCTAGGTTATCATGCAGTGGATCGTTCAAACTCAAACACTAGACTGTTCATCGCACTTAATGTTAAGTATCTATATGCATTTTATAGAATATCAATTTGTATGTTTTTTTTAATTATTATTATTTGGATTGTCCAGGGGGGCATGGTTGCTTAGTGGTTAGCATGTTTGCGTCGCATTTCCGAGGTTGGAGGTGATTAGCACATTTGCCTTGCACCCTGGAAGTTCCTCCTTGCACTCCGGTTTCCTCCTTCAGTCCAAACTTGGGTTGCAACTGATTGGCATCTCTAAATTGTCCGTAGCGTGTGACTGTGTGTGCGATTGTGCCCTACAATGGATTGGCACCCTGTCCCGGGTGTCCCCTGCCTCCCCTGGGATAGGCTCCAGGTTCCCTGTGTAGGATAAGTGGCGTAGAAAATGGATGGATTGTCCAGTGTCTAGCTCCTGAACTTTATTTGAAAATAGATTGACTATTTACTTATCCTATTTGCTACATTTGGATTGCCCAGTTTTGAGCTTCGGATATTTAGATCAGCTCATCCCTAGTCCCATAAAAATGTCAAATTCATGTAGACTCGACTGATACATTTTATGACATTTTATGGTGCTGAAATATAAATAAACATGATCTGACATGTTAAGAATCAGTTGGTTCTAGTCTATAGAGTCTAAAGTGGACTATCCAAATGAAGTGTCAGTGATTTATGCAGTGGTGTTCTGAAAGCTCAGTGTAGATAACCTTCAAATAAAGTGCTACCAACCATTCCATGTCTGTTGAGACAATGATCAATGTGGCATGACGCCAGTTGTAAAGCTGCCTGACTCAATGATTATATGACTATCATCAGTTGTACATAATATTGCACACAAAGGCCAAAGCTCTGTGCATAAAAGGACGTGTTGTTTTACATGTTACTACTGTTAGAAAGCTGTCGTTATTCTTCCACTACAGCATTCGAGTGAGTAGCTTGCTGAATTAACCAGTGGTTTATAAAGATGTGAACAGTACTGGGTTATCACCCAAACAGCATTAAAACAAATAACCATGCTAATCTTATGTGGTGCAGCTTATATGTGTTAAGACAACAAATATTTTGAATAATAAAATTTAGCTTCATGTGAGTTTACATTACAGATATGAAATGAAGAGAAATGGCATAACTACACCAGTGTTTAATTGAATTAAGTGGGCCATAACCATGTTAAGTGCTTGTAGGCAGGCCACTAATTAAGTGCTACCCAACTGAATATGAAAGTCATTAAAAACCTAATAACCACAATGCAATACTTTGTAAGGATAAAGCTATTTGGATGGCATAATTTTGCTCATCAACTGATTATCCAACTGATTTAATTGCCAGTTAAATGTCACTGAACTGGTACAGGTGTGACCTCATAGTTCCATTAAAGATATGAAGTGATATTAATCTGACGATTAAGTAAATGTCATCTTTGTCTTAACAACTATTTGACAGAAATAGTTTCACAGATTTTAAATACTGATTATCAATGAATGTAATAAGCTATCCATGTACCTCCTAGTAATATTTCAGCATGTGCTAAAGTGTTTTATTCTGATTACTCTACAGTACATTTCCAACAATTACACATTTTTATTGTATTAAAAACAACACATCATATTTTCGTCCAATATGAAGTAACCTTATAACAGTTTTATACCACTGTTGCATTCTCAGATCTGATTGGTCAGAAGATAATTCATTTTCTATAACAACTTGGTGATGGTACATTATCCACAAAAAAACAGAAGAAATCAGGAAAAAATTTTATACTTTTTCACAGCACTGTATATGAAATCAATATATGCTTTACAAGAATGAGATTTTTCTTTAAAAGAGGCTATCATGCAATGCATTTGATTGAAATGCTGGAAATATTAATAATATACATTTGTTTTGGTATTTAATGTATTCATTAAACAATCCAAATAACTAATAGAAAAATATGTATAGACTAGTCAATTATCAAAAAATTATTAGTCATAGCACTAATAATCAGCACCCCTCCATGTTTTGAGATAGAGAATGTAAAAAAAAATGTTCATGTTAAATGAATCACCTTAGAGAAACCTTCTCCAGAAAAGCTAATATAACATATAATATACAATTGTGAGTGTACAAGTCCCTGAGAGTAAGTTACTGTAGAAATGATAATGTATTAGAACAAGCACATTATTATATAACTGTGAATTTGTCTTGCAGCCAGCACTATTGCCAGAGCCACACTGTTCTAGAAAATTAATCAGCACCTGTCCAATCAAAATGCTGTGGTATATTATATACCACAATACTATAGAATAACAATATTTGTAATTAACAATAAGAAGTGCTGCAGATGTTGTTGCTTAAATAGAGAAAGCACTAATGAGCTACAGGTCCACGTGAGAAGTAACTATGGCAACTATGGTTTAATAATATGATTCCAATCTTTTCTAAAGAAACAAGGATAACTTGACATGATAGAACTGCAATACTGACCTTCTAAAAAAAAGAAGTAATGATGTGGTTTTTCAGGAAGTGGAATTAAAAACAAGAAATTTTGCATCTTTTTGCTATATATTTTTTTCATGTTCTCCCAATTAGATGCCCTAGATTAAACTAATATCAGTCTGCTTTTTGCAGCACATGCTGTGACAGCTGAAAACAATCGGCTCATTCCAGTCAGTCACCTTTCTCATCCTCTGCATCCAGCACCTGTGTCTGTAAGGTCAGTGACTTTGCAATGCATACTGGGAAGCTAACCAGACCTGGAGTGTTCTGGGTCATAAGACCAGGCAAACATAATGGCAATTCTTGTATTTTTTTGTCCTCTGTTGCAGTCTAAACATTACCATTACTATTGTTCAAACCTCAGGGTGGGTTTTGCTGTGTTGGGCCAGTGGCTGAACAGATTAAAGCTTATAGCGGACAGAGGAAATTGTCACTTAGAATTCTCTACACCAGCGTAGAGACCCCTCTGTCTATCAGCGATAAGGGGAAGGGCCAGGAGGAAAAACATCACCATATTTGGACTCTCTTCTTTCCAATCTTGATTGAAATGCTGGACTAAAAATGCCTTCTACAAAACCATTAAAATGGTCCTGCCTCAATATGAAATCAAGTGTGAAGAATAATGCTGGGGAAGGAAAAGAGTAGGACAGACATCTACATTGTCAGAGGGAAGGAGGATGTTATGCGTTTTTCATATTTCAAATGTGGTAGAGCAAGAAAGGAATGATAGGCAGCACACTGAAGAGCAGGATGAAAGAAAGAAATGGAGGAGAGTAGTACTGGAAAGTGGTGATGAAAGGATTTACAAGACCTGTGGAACTGCACTTAATGCGCTCATGTGTTTGAAAGTGAATGCGAGAGAGAAACAAGAAGACAAAAAGAAAAATGTGTATTAGAGACAGGGTAACACTCTAGGGAGTATGTAAAACAAGCAGAATAACACATATTGTTCATTTTGAGTTTACCATCTACTCTACAGAAAGGACCAGTACAGAAAGGCTGTGGTCAATTCACCCACAGTGTGATTAAATGGTAATGGTAAATGGTTTGCACTTATATAGTGCTTTTTTAACCTTAGTGGTTCCAAAGCGGTTTACACTGGTTCTCATTCACCCATTCACACACACTCACACACCAATGGTTGCAGAGCTGCCATGCAAAGTGCTAACTTGGGGTCTTGCCCAAGGACACTTCGGCATGTGGAGTCATGTGGGCGGGAAACCGCCAACCCTATGAACCACCCGAGCCAAAGCGTTAACCAAACCTGAAAGTCACTTCAGAAACAGTGGTTGTGTGCTCAAATAAATATGACCAAAGGGGAGCTTTAATTTCAGAAACATGCTTTCTCTATTTAAAGACAAAATTATATCATTTACTCAGCCTCAGTAATAATACAATTGATTGAAATGATTTCTCTATAACATATCCAGGACATTACACCTCCTAAGGAATCTCCTTCCACACTCACTTACTAGTAGCCCTTCCTCTGGTTTATCAGAGTTTTTGTTGCCAGCAGTTTAGACATTAATGTCTGTGTGTTGAGTTATTTTGAAGGGATAGTAAATTTACACTGTTACACAAGCTGTACACTCACTACTTTACATTGTAGCAAAGTGTCGTTTCTTCAGTGTTGTCACATGAAAAGTTATAATCAAATATTTACAAAAATATGAGGGGTGCACTCACTTTTGTGAGATACTGTAGAAGAACATAATAAGTCTTGCCAACTACCTAATTTCTGTAATTCTACCATGCCCCTAACCATTTCCTGTGTTTGGATCACTGATTTGGCCATGCTGTTTTCAATGAATATTTGTCTTTTGCCCTTGCCAATAAAAAAAATGGATTATGTTCTGGAATTGTTAATAAACATTAATATTGTATATTGAACAGTTTTTCAACACAACTCACTGCCTTTAATCAGCAAGTGCTTGAGGTGTAATTCTGCATGTGTGACACTGTTCTGGAACAAAACATGCCAAAGCAATATTCATAAATATTGGTGACATTATTCACATAATTTTTGTTCTAAATCACCCACAGCACACTAACTAACCGCACACATAATTGCTCTAAATGCACATGCAAATTAGCACAATTTCTTTGGGATCTTAGTAAATCAGGGCTTGGGTATATTATGGGTACTTGAAGTGTATGCAGATGTAGGAGCAACGATGCTCCTGATAGACAGACACAGGAGTGTAGCCATGTGTATAAGTGTGCACCCCAGGCTGTGTCACAAGTGTTTCACAGAACAGAATATAAGCTATTTACAAATCTGACCTTCATGCATTTAAACACTTATCACATTCCACTGACATTCTTATTTACCCTCCCGTCTATATCCATCTCTCTCTCTCTCTCTCTCTCTCTCTCTCTCTCTCTCTCTCTCTCTCCTCTCTCTCCCTCCTTCAGATTTGGTTAGCTACGGATACAGATTTTCTCCTTTCCAGCCCTGAACAGTTACATTAAATAGAACATGGATGGTAAATATACATAAGACCATCTAGCAGTAAGGTTCTGCACCTGCCAATAAGGTTATGTCATCCAACATGGTTAAAAAGAAAACTGACTGAAGATGGGTGTGTGGAAATGTGTGTGTGTGTGTGTGTGTGTGTGTGTGTGTTTGTGTGTGTGTGTATGTGCGCGTGCTGGATGGGGTATTGTATTGTAAATGTTATATAAATATATAGATTCGGGCCTTGAACTGTAAAAAAAAAAAAAAAAAAAAAAAGACCAACCCGCAAAAAAAATTCATCGGACACTAATTCATCATAGGACGTCACGTCTCACAGTTCCCATTTGCTTACATGGAAACATCCTTCTTTTGTGTCCAGTATTTCTTTCCTTTATTTATTTTTATTTCTGATAACTAAAAGGGCTATTTAAAAAAAAATTGTTTTCCTTACCTTATATTTATCAAATTATACTTTTTATTGTAATGCAGCACTCTCAAGTCAAAGGATACCTCTAGCCAATAAAACTTTGTGCACAAATTGGCTTGCCGATCTAAAATATTAAAGACTGTACCCTGTGTCAACATGCTAATATCTCAGACAAGCAAAAATGTAAATAAACTCAAAATAGTCACACAATGCATATATATATATATATATATATATATATATATATATATATATATATATATACACATACAGGTGCTGGCCATATAATTAGACTATCATCAAAAAGTTGATTTATTTCAGTAATTCCATTCAAAAAGTGAAACTAGTATAATGTATACATTCATTACACACAGACTGATATATTTCAAGTGTTCATTCCTTTTAATTTTGATGATTATAACTGACAACTAATGAAAACCCCAAAATCAGTATCTCAGAAAATTAGAATATTGTGAAAAGGTTCAATATTGAAGACACCTGGCGCCACACTCTAATCAGCTAATTAACTATAAACACCTGCAAAGGCCTTTAAATGGTCTCTCAGTCTAGTTCTGTAGGCTACACAATCATGGGGAAGACTGCTGACTTGACAGCTGTCCAAAAGACGACCGTTGACATCTTGCACAAGGAGGGCAAGACACAAAAGGTCATTGCTAAAGAGGCTGGCTGTTCACAGAGCTCTGTGTCCAAGCACATTAATAGAGAGGCGAAGGGAAGGAAAAGATGTGGTAGAAAAAAGTGCACAAGCAATAGGGATAACCGCACCCTGGAGAGGATTGTGAAACAAAACCCATTCAAAAATGTGGGGGAGATTCTGAGTGGACTGCAGCTGGAGTCAGTGCTTCAAGAATCACCACGCACAGACGTATGCAAGACATGGGTTTCAGCTGTCGCATTCCTTGTGTCAAGCCACTCTTGAACAAGACACAGTGTCAAAAGTGTCTCGCCTGGGCTAAAGACAAAAAGGACTGGATTTCAGCTGAGTGGTCTAAAGTTATGTTCTCTGATGAAAGTAAATTTTGCATTTCCTTTGGAAATCAAGGTCCCAGAGTCTGGAGGAAGAGAGGCACAGGATCCACGTTGCTTGAAGTCCAGTGTAAAGTTTCCACAGTCAGTGATGGTTTGGGGTGCCATTTCATCTGCTGGTGTTGGTCCACTGTGTTTTCGGAGGTCCAAGGTCAACGCAGCCGTCTACCAGGAAGTTTTAGAGCACTTCATGCTTCCTGCTGCTGACTTTATGGAGATGCAGATTTCATTTTCCAACAGGACTTGGCACTTGCATACAGTGCCAAAACTACCAGTACCTGGTTTAAGGACCATGGTATCCCTGTTCTTAATTGGCCAGCAAACTTGCCTGACCTTAACCCTGTAGAACAGGGGTGTCCAATCTTATCCGGAAAGGGCCTGTGTGGGTGCAGGTTTTCATTCCATCCAAGCAGAAACCTCACCTTAGTCTCTTTAGTGTCATAAGTTACTGTAACTGTGACCTTAATTGTCTACCGCCTGTAAACTATTCGTGCCTTAAGGACTGTTCCACAGGTGCATGTGCAATAATTGTTTATGGCTCATTGAACAGGCATGTAAAACATTGTTTAAACCCTTTCCAAAAAAGATCTGTAAAGCTTATTTGGATTTTTACAAAATTATCGTTCTGACAAAGGGATGTTTCGTCTTTGCTTAGTACGTACATATCGTGGAAAAGTTAATTATTTTTTTCAGTAAATTTAATTAAAAAGTTTAACTTTCATATATTATAGATTCATTACACTTAAAGTGAAATATTTCGAACCTTTTTTTTTTTTTTAATGTTGATGTTTACGGTTTACAGCTCATGGAAATGAAAAATCCAGTATCTTAAAATATTAGAATTTATAATACATTAATGTTGACCCGAAAAGTGCTCTAATCAGCTAATTAACTCAAAACACCTGCAAAGCTTTCCTGATCCTTTAACCTCTCAGTCTGGTTCAGTACAGAGTCTGGATGAAGAGTGGAGAGAAAAAAGAATCCAAGTTGTTTGAAGTCCAGTCTGAAGTTTCCACAGTCATTGATGATTTGGGGTGCCATGTCATCTGCTGGTGTTGGTCCACTGTGTTTATTCAAGTCACTGCAGCATCTACCAGATGATTTTAGAACATTTATGCTTCCCTCTGCTGATAAGCTTCATGAAGATGCTGATTTCCTTTTCCAGCAGGACCCGGCACTTGCCACAGTGCCAAAACTACTAGTAACTGGTTTGCTGACCATGGTATTACTGTGCCAGCCAACTTGCCTGACCTGAACCCCATAGAGAATCTATAAAAGACACCAGACTCAACAATACAGACGAGCTAAAGGCCGCTATAAAAGCAAACTGGGCTTCCATAACACCTTAGCAGTGGCACAGGCTGACTGCATCCATGCCACGCCACATTGATGCAGTAATTTGTGCAAAAGGAGCCCTAAATAAGTATTGAGTGCATAAATTAACATTCTTTTCAGAAGGTCGACATTTCTGTACGAGTATGAATAAATGTATGAAAAAGTTCCACTTTTTAAATTAAATTAGAGAAAAATGTACTTTCCATGATATTCTAAATTTTTGACATGCACCTGTGTGTGTGTGTGTGTGTGTGTGTGTGTGTGTGTGTGTGTGAACAGGTGAATATTCGGATAGATTTCAGTTTCATTTTAGTATTTACCAAAGAAGGTTCACATTAACTTCCAGAAGCAGTAGTTATTAAAGAGAAGTGGGTAACATATTCAATATAGGGGAAGAACATGAGAACACTAAATAAAACACTAATAACTTGCTAATGTTGACAAATAACTGCTATATAAATTTACTTTGCGCACTATAAATTAATAGCTAACAGTGATATTATAATAATTAGTACATTGTAAGAGCCCACTTATTATTTGTTTCAGTTGTAGACTCAAAGAATTTTGTTGTTTTTGAATTAACTAATCTTAAATACCTGAGAAATTTGCAACTACACTTTACACCAGAAGCCTGATCGACTAAACCAACAACTGAACATGCAGATGATCCAAAAGACCCAAATGACAGACTCCCCAAACACATGGAGGAAGGTCAGATGTGACTAAAATGTATATTTTTGGTCATCGTGGGAAATGCTATGCTTGGCGCAAGCCCAACACTTCCCATCACCCAGACAATACCATTCCCACAGTGAAGCAAGATGGTAAAGCATCATGCTCTGTGATGCTTTTCATCAGCAGGGCCTGGAAAACTGCTCAGGATTGCAAGAAAGATGGATTCAATTCTTGAGGAAAATCTCTTTCACTCTGCCAGAGATTTGATTGAGATGTTCACCTTCCAGCCGGATAATGACCCTAAACATACTGCTGGAGAATTTTAATGGAAAACATTTAAATGTCTTGGAATGGGCAAGTCAAAGCCCAGACCTCGACATTGCTGTATGACCATCACAACCCACCTACGTTGAAGGAGCTGGAGCAGTTTTGCCATTATGAATAGGCAAAAATCCCATTGGATAGATGTGCTAAGCTAATAGAGACTTACCCAAGGTTATTGCAGCTGTAATTAGAGCAAAAGTATGGCTCTACAAAGTATTGAATTTTGTTGGTGGGGGTACTTATGCACATATTTCAGTTTTTTTCCTTGACTTAATTATTACTTGTGTCACAATAAAAAATATTCCTTCGAAAGTGGTAGGCATATTGTGACAATTAAATGGTACAATCCCCCCAAAAAATCCATTTTAATTCCAGGTTGTAATGCAACAAAACAGGAAAAACAATAAGGGGGAGAATACTTTCACAAGGCACTGTATGTTCCAACAAGAAACATCAACAACAATAAAAACAAGTTTGACAAAAGTGGCTGAACTCAAACATTACATGACATTTCAGGTGTCACTGAAGCATAGATCCGGTAGATGATTGTTTAAAAGACTAAAGAAAAAGGGACAGCAGTGTGGGTGAAATGTGTGCTGTAGCCAGAGAAAAGTGAGTCATCACTTTTGACATCATTCCAGCCACGTATTTCGCTCTCCACACTCATTTCGGAGAGAGAGAGAGAGAGAGAGAGAGAGAGAGAGAGAGAGAGAGAGAGAGAGAGAGAGAGAGAGAGGCCTTATTAGTCCAGAGCTCCATTGATAAAAAGATGAAAAAGAATCAGACGGAGGTAATAGAGAAACAAGTCATGTATACATTTTCATTCTATTTCTTTCCTCTGCTGCAAGTGACAGTGCTGTAGCAAACAGTATATCTTCATCGACACTTTCCATCTGAACAGTTTTTGAGCACTTACAAATACACAATCAATTCTTTCCCCGCCAGGAGTGAAAAGCACAGGGGGATCAGGAATTGCTGAAAATACTACAGAAACATATAAAGTGTCCTATATGTGCACTTGTGGGCTGTATGTGTGAATGCAGTTTCACGGCTGTGTAAGCATTTACCGATCTTGTGGCATCATACTGTATTAAATTGGCTGCAATCAGTCTCATTTAGAAGTTTCTCAAAGCCTGAACAAATTGCATCATTGTTTTGACTCAAGTTCACGGAAGCATTAATGAACTGCATTTGTCAAACTGACTGCGTTTTGAAAAAGATGAAAATTACAAGACGAAGACAGATAGCGACGTATACAAGGGAGCAATTAGAATATATCATTATCGTCATTATAATCATTAACTGATGGAATCAGACAGTTTACTGATTTTCAGAGAAGCTGTCCATGTTTGTTTTGCAAAATAAAGCCTCCTGCTGCTCGACATCTGCAAAATATTTCAATGAATATTTAGATACAACCATAAAGCTAACTGTGTGTGCTGTTTCTTCTTTGCTTAGGCAATACACCAGCCGCTAGCTTATTTTTGTGCTTCCTCATTACAAGGTATTTCATATGACATATTTTTTCACAGCAAACATTTCCTCTTTCCCTATTTCTCTAGTTGACATTTGTTGAATGGACCCCACTGTTGCAGCCACACAAGAGACAGCTACGACACCTTTACAGTAGGAGACACATTGTGAAAATGTGGGCTGACAATCAACCACTAAACACCACTAAAGACAACACCACCAAGCATGAGGGGTGGGGGATGTAGGGGGGGATAGATATATCATAGAAATATCATAAAATGATTTTAAAATATGAGTGGGGAAAAAATCATGTCTTTGATGGATAGTTTTTTTTTTTTTTTTTTACAATTTTGCATCTTATCTTGCTTGAAATACTATTTTAATAGCTTATTAAGTGCTTCGATATTAGGACATATTTTATATTGGCGTTTATAGCTACATACAGCAGCATTTATCTCATACCACTGACATATAGTGACTGTTTTCTCTATACTTAACCAACTTACTTGCTCTGAGATTAAATATTTTGAACATCAAATTCTAGCATATCATCAGACATTAGGAGGAAAGTCACAGATACTGTAACTGACCTTAACATTTTTGTACAGCTGATATTGGTTTGGCTTATTTTCATCTTTTAAAACAAAAAAAAACACCAAAAAAACTCACCCACCCACACAACCATACACAAGCAGTAGACCAAGCCAGGCCACTCACCCTGCTGCACGAAGGAGCCGTAGACAAACCACATGGAGTTATAGAGAGTGGTAGAGGACACAGAGCCCATGGGAAGCCGTGGTGGGTTGAGCCAGTTGAGCAGGTACACCAGTGTGCCTACAAGGAGCACAGTGCCAGCAATGCACGCCCACAGCGACAGGTCGAATGGTGCCAGGCAGGCAAACATGTCCACCGTGCGCTCAGCTTTCTTCAGCAGCACGCCAACTGAGTAGTCCATGTAACGTGTGGTGAAATCCACTACACTCTCTCGCTCAGGCGTGATGGTCAGAGCTGAAATCCCCACGTCTGCTCTCTAAAGGGGCACAAACAAACTCTGGTTCAGGCACACAGCAGAGAAAGACACATAAAACCTACATATATTAAACACATATCCAGACTAAGTTCAGACTATCTAAATGCTTTTATATGCTTTGTGCATGTGTATTTTGTTGGTTATTTATTTTTTTTTTTATTTCCTTCTCTCTTTTTGTCGGTCCCCCGCCCGGCCCCGCCCCTTGGGGGGGTGGTGGGGGCGGGGTGTTTTTTTTTTTTTTAATGAAAAATTTTTTTATTTTTTTTTTTTTTTTATTTTTTGTTTCCCCACTTTTATTCTCTCACATTATGGCATCTCATTTTACTAGTTTCCTAAACTTCATAAACTATAGCAATGTTCTCTGCACTAGTGGGTTGTCCACTAATCGTAGGGTTGGCGGTTCGATTCCAGGCCCGGGTGACTCCACATGCCGACGTGTCCTTGGGCAAGACACTGAACCCCAAGTTGCTCCCGATGGCAAGCTAGCGCCTTGCATGGCAGCTCTTCTACCATTGATGGGTGAATGAGACACAGTGTAAAGCGCTTTGGATAAAAACGCTATATAAGTGCACATTTACCATTTTCCATTTACCACTGCATCTGTCATAATGATAGCCATTTTATCACACTGCATGCAAGACTGGAATACTGTACACGTTTCTCCAGAGCTCACTAAGCACATCTGAACACATCTGGTACTCATAATGATTTTGTAAATTGGCCCAAACATATCACTAACAAACTTCTTTCTCAAACTTATGTTCGGATAAATAGACAAACAACAAACAGAAATTGTACTCACATAAGGTAAACAGTAGAATGTAGATGATTTTTATCCTTCTACCCACAAATAAAACACATCTGACTAAACTTGCTAATTTCACAGTCTGATAGGAGAGCTAAATGCTTAAACAGCCAGAAATGGTCATTTTTGCAGCATATTAAAGCTATTCATAGAGTTGAGGTTCTAAGCCTGCCTAGCATAAAGAAATTCAAAATATCACTGCGTGTGTACTATATGAGAGAGAGAGAGAGAGAGAGAGAGAGAGAGGGAGAGTTTATATATTTTTGGGGACTAAATTTACCCACAAGGATGGGAATATCACATTTTTTGTTTTGTCATTTAGTTGGTCCCGGTTTAACAAAAATAAAAACAAAACAAAACAAAACAAAAAAAAAAACTAAGAGCACTGGTTATTGAGTTTAAGGTTAGGTGCAGGCATATCATTAATTAGCTGTATTAATAATAATTTCAGTTATATTATACAGTATTATGGTTTAATATTCTCAACAGTTTTATGGAATGAAAGAAGCAGTACAATCTGCAGGTCAATTGTTATGCTGTTGAATAAAAGAGATTAATTAATCCAGTCACTACTTTATCCTGGTCTGTCACAGTGGAATACGGAGCCTATACTAGAAACACTGGGTGGAGGATGGGAGAATTCCCACAGGATGGGACACCAGTCCATTGCACGGCACCATGTACACACACATTCACACACTCATCTACACCTACTGGCAATTTAGCATAACCAATTCACCTACTGGAATGTTTTTAGACAGTGGGAGGAAACTGGAGAACACACAGGAAACCCATGCAAACACGGAGATAACATTATTATGATAAACAATGATAAACAACCTGATAGAAAAAAAAATGGTTTCCTGTCAACTTTCCCTGATGTAAAGGAATTAATACTATCTAAGAATAGTTCACTGCAAAGACCTTCATTCAACTCTCACCCTCTTGCCATACAGCAGACAACATAACCCAAGAGCAAGCCAAATTACTAGTTTAAGATAGACAAAAACAGTATAATGCTAAGGTTTAAGCGAATCGCACTGATTTCAAGCCACTGTAAAACAATGTGCCCACTGTGTTTATCTTGCTGGAAATTTTGATAAGCTACAGGGCTATTTTCTGGCTGTCCAGTTGAGAAGCAGGCTTGCCGTAGGGACAGGGGAGAGTGGAGAATGGAGCTGAAGAGATACTGTCAAAAGCTCGGAATGGAAAGCAGCATGTGGTGCTGGGTAATGGCCCTGAAAATGCTCAGATGACCCCTGACTGCTGAAATATTTTTACCTTTTTGTTTCCTGGCCTGTGGAAACATTTCATCTCTGGGTTCATCCGCATACAGGGAATCTCTGCTATTTTTTCACAAGACAAGAAAGCTAATACACCTACAGTATTCAACAATGCTGATTTGGGCTTTGTTTCATAGAGCTCTATAATGTTTTTTACTTGTTGGATTGACCTTCTGAACAATGTTTTACCTTGAACACCAGCTCTCCAATTAGACCATTCCAGCTTCCATCAGCTTGCTGGCTGCCATATTTGTGATCAGGAGCCAAATAGATCTCATACTTGAAGCCGAGGTAATTAGACAGAGCATCCAATACATCGATGGCGAATCCCTGATAATTTTTTGGCTTCCCCAACACATTCTCGGACACCATGACAAACGGCTCCTCCTGCAATAAAAAAAAAACAAAACATATTGTTAAAAATCACTGAAATGTCCAACACTCTGTATGACTTAATTCCAGACCTCTGCATCATAGCAGTGCCAGCAATCAGTTGAAAGACAATTCAGGGGGTTAAACTTGGAAGCGAAAGCTCACCTATTGCCTTAAAACTCAGGGTAAAGATTGAAAGATTACATTTGTGTCAACTCAAAACGTTACGTTTTCCAAGTCAAGGGATTACTTTAAGTTTCATTTTTGAAAGCGTATTAACTTGAGCTCAATATCCAAAACCTGTCACGACAATTGGAGTTGAAGAGAAGAATAACTTAATGGGACGATCCTGTTTTACAGTTTTGTCAATACTTTCTCGTGCTCTCTCTCTTTTTAACCTTGTCTATATTACTATCATCATCATCATCATCATCATCATCATTATTATTATTATTATTATTATTATTATTGTTGTTGTTGTTGTTATTGTTATTATTAATAATAATTTATTTTAAAATATTATTATTCACCTTTCTACACACTCAAGGTCAAGCAGACACAAATTACACAACACAAAAAAACAAACAGAAAACAAAGAAACATGACCGCGCAGTTAAGAGCCACAGAAACCTTGGGCAAAGAGAGGTTTTTAGCTGGTTTTTAAAATCTTCTACAGAGGTAAAATTACAGAGGGATTGTGTGATAGAGTTCCAAAGTAAAGGGGCTACTGTGCAGAAAGCCCTACCACTGAGTGAGGACAGCTTGTAACGCAGAATGAATAATAAGCCAGAATATTGCCTATCGGTGTCTTTATATTGAAGCCTAGTTATGCCTGGGTTTGTCCGCTTCAGATCTCATATTAAATCTAGTCTTCTTATCTTGCCTTATGATGTTTATTTGTTTCTTGCTTTACATTTTTATCTTTATCTCCCTTGGGATGTTTCTGTATAGCGTATTTCACCATGCTTTGTTCACTGCCACATTGGATGAATTCCTTAGATTCGTTCGGCGTTAATCATGTTTAACTTTACTTTCACTGTTTATTTTTGTTTAGACTTATAAGTTAGAATTACTGCATAAGGTTCTTTTCTCTCACTTTTCTGTTATTTACACACTCATGGGGTTTTTCTATATTTTAAAAAAAAAAAAAAAAATAAAAATTTTTTTGCTTTTTGTTTGAGGGTAAGTACTTACTTACTGAGGGTAAGTATGACTCAATATCTTGTAATTTGGCTCTCCAGTCATACAACAGAACAATAGAAAAGCCTAATGCCACTATCCTCAGGAGATCACCAGCTAGCTAGTAGGTGGGAAATGGCAAATGACCAAATGGGGAGTAAAGGCCTAACCTGATAATTCCAAGGTCTCATAATAAATAATCATGCACTGATGCCCATTAAACAGATACTGGCCTGATATACATGATAAAAATGAACTGTACATACGATAGGGTAGATTGAATTTCTTAGTTACTTTATAAACACTCAAATATAACATACATGAGATAGCATTTCAACCAAACCATGAACTATTGTGTTTTAAACACAGCATGAGAGAAGAGCATCTATGACATTAAACAGCATAAAAATTTCAAAACGCATAGGTGTCTATCTTCCTACAAAGTTCATAGAGCCATTTTCCCCAGCTGTCCAGCTGTGAATCAGGCTTGTAGTGGGAACAGGGGATGATGAGATACTGTCAAAAACACTAGAATGGAAATCAGCATTCGAATCACCACACACACACACACACACACACGCACGCGCGCACGCGCACACGCACACGAGTAAGAATAGAAATTGAAAAGGCCCTGAGTAACTGCTTCTATCATAGAGCACTAACTGACCCAGCTAGACAGATGCAGGTACACACGGTTACTAAAACCAAACCACACCAGTTATTTTGAAGATTGGGCATGATGGGATTTGGAAAAAATCAGATCATTTAAACCTGAATGTGTTTGTAAAAATAAAAAAAAATAAAAAAAGGTCTGCATACCCTGACAGTCTGTTGTGATGGCTCTGGAGGAATTCTAAAGATCATGGTGAAAAAAAAAACCTTCAGAAGGAGTTATCAGCTTAGGTTGACTATATTTCCCTTTTCACTCCAGAGAAACTATTCTTTATTACAGAGACTTTTTTTTATTTTTTTTTTTTTTATTTCATGTCTCTTTTAAGAAGAGAAAAATGTAATATATATGTAAAATATAATAAAGGAATATAGAAATAAAGAAAGGCTCTCAACAAGCTTGTACACTGCCCTAATATTGGCACTCTTGGTAAATATGGGCAAAGAAAGCTGTGAAAATTTGTCTTTAATATTCAACCTTTTGATAGTTTGTTCAAAATATTCAGAAAAATACTCTGCTCTCATGGATATCAAACAATTACGAACAAAATACAGGTTTATCAAAAATATATATTTGTTAAATATAGTCTATCAACAATTATTTGTACCCATTTAGTCAATACAGTACTTTGTGCTACCTCCCTTTGCCAAGATAACAGCTCTGAGTCTTCTCCTATAATGACTGATGAGGTTGGAGAATACATGGCAAGGGATCTGAGACCATTTCTCCATACAGAATCTCTCCAGATCCTTCAAATTTCAAGGTCCATGTTGGTGGACTCTCCTCTTCAGTTCACTCCACAGGTTTTCTATGGGTTTCAAGTCAGGGGACTGGGATGGCCACGGCAGGACCTTGATTTTGTGGGCCGTAAAACATTTTTGTGTTGATTTGGATGTATCTTTTGGATATTTGTCCTGTTGGAAGATCCAACCATGGCCCATTTTAAGCTTTCTGGCAGAGACAGTCAGGTTTTCATTTAATATCTGTTGATATTTGATAAGAGTCCATGATGCCATGTATCCTAACAAAATGTCCAGGTCCTCTGGCAGAAAAACAGCCACAAAACATTAAAGAGCCACCACCATATTTAACCGTGGGCATGAGGTACTTTTCCATGTGGCTGCCTCTCTGTGTGTGCCAAAACCACCTCGGGTGTTTATTGCCAAAAAGCTCTGTTTTGGCTTCATCTGACCATAGAACCCGATCCAGTAGTTCCAGTAGTGTCTGGAAAACTGAAGACATTTGAGTCTTTTTGGATGAGAGTAGAGGCCTTTTGTCTTGAAACCCTTCCAAACAACTTGTGGTGATGTAGATGACTTTGGATTGTAGTTTTGGAAATTTTCTGACACAACTAACTTCAGAAATTCACCAGCTGTGATCCATGGAGATTTTTTGGCCACTTGAACCATCCTCTTCACAGAGTGTTGAGACAATATAGACACGTGTCCAATTCCAGGTTGATTCATAACATTTCCAGTTGACTGGAAAGTCATAATTATTGCCCTGGTGGTGGAAATGGGCATTTTCAATGCTTGTGCTATTTTCTTATAGCCACTTCCCATTTTGAGAAGCTCAACAACCTTTTGCCACACATCACAGCTATATTCATAGGTCTTAACCATTGTTATGAATGACTAAGGGAATTTGGCCTATGTGTTAGCTCATATTTATACCCCTGTGAAACAAGAAGTCATGGTTGAACAATTCCTTGTTCCTAGTCACCCAGGTGTGTTAATTATTATTATTATTATTTTAAATATCAATGGGAAAATATATAAAATATATTTTTATCATATGAATTCAGAGTGGGGCAATAATTGTGCCACACATATATTTAACAAAGATTTTTGTCTTTGGATAAAGCTGTGTTGTCTTTGCAATTGTTTGATATCCATGACAGCAGAGTATTTTTGTGAATATTTTAAACAAAATATCAAAAGGTTAAACAATAAAGGCAATTTTTCACAGCCTTCTTTGCTCATATTTACCAAGGGTGCCAATATTAGTAGAAGGCACTGTAAATGGCTAATTTTAATTAATCAATTCATATTTGCAGGTCTTCTGTGTGAGAAGGGGTGTGTATCTTTAAAGTCCAAGTAGAAAAGTTAAGCATTTATGTATATTATCTGTATCATAATATCTTCTGTTGAGTTTCCAGCACAATGCTTTAAAATGTTCTATAGCAGTGGTCACCAACCCTGTTCCTGGAGATCTCTACCTTCCTGAAGACATTAGTTACAACCAAAATCGTGCCCACCTGACCATCTAATCACTGCCTAAAGAAGTTACTGATCAACTATTAGAATTGTATTAGATTTTGGTTGGAGATGAAACCTGCAGGAAGGAAGATCTCAAGGAAGAGTGTTGGTGACTACTGTTTTATTGATATCTGCAATCAGTATTTGAGTACTGCACTACAATCTGTAGACATTTTTTCTCAATGAAGTATAAATATGCAGTGCCATTAAAAATAATATCTTAATAAAAAAATTATAATTAAAAAAAAAAACTTTTTTTTTTTTTGGGGGTAAAGTATCATTTATTTTTGCCTGTGTTCAATCCCGAACAATGAACCTTCAAAAACGTTTCTTTTCTATGCTTTAAGAATACACTGTAGTTCAGGATGCCAATTCAAAATAATTAATGTAAAAGCTTGTTGGAGTAAGTGGATGACAGAGCTAGGGCAAAAGAATTTTATTCCAACACAAACAATCAGAATTAGATTTTATTTTCTCTCCAAAGAATTCTTGCTTTGGCTTTATGATCCTGCAGAGTGCACTTGCTTAATGATGCCTCCTGTAACAGAAAGTAGTCTTCCAGGTTTAAGCTAGAGATAAAGTAATCTTCAGTTCAGCACATGATCACTTGATTTGCATTACAGCCAAAGGCATTTGAAGGGTTAGTGCTGCAAAAGACAAGAATAAAAGTGTGATGGACCACACAGGCTAGGACTTGAAGAAGTGACAGCTTACTCCAGCTTACAGACTGAAGTTTAATCAACTTAGCTCCTCTTATAGTCTTAAATTTACTGTCAAGTTGTCATAAGCAGAATGACCATCATGCTGTCAAAACCACACTGGAAGACATTAAAATGTGCTCAATAGCTTATTTCTTATTCCATCTATGATATAACCTTAATGCTTAAAGTGAGAGGCTGAAATGAGATATGCAACCTATGATAAAATTCCCTTTTTCTGAATAATACCTATAAGTAAGTCTGGTGAAAGTGAAAGGGCTCTGAAAGCAAAAGTCTGTAGTGACAAAAGGAAGCAAGTAAAGATTTCAGGTTAGGAAAGAACTGCATATAAAGAAACAGCAACAGTTATGTAATGTGCACTATTCAACAAGACAAGCAACCAATATAGACTATGATTTTGAGCTCTTTCTAGCCTGGTTTTCCTGCGACATTACTTGAAACCAGCATCACTTCAGTTTTTTTTATCCTCATATGCTGTGCAATTGGATTAAAAAAAAACAAAAAACAAAACACTAAGACATTATCTTAAAAAATAATATATATTTGGGAGCAAACATTTAATTTAATATTACTAAAAAATTATTGGTACATATTTGTTCATCAGTAAAATCAACATTGTGTATTTTGTATAAGAAAACAGTACATTCTTTTTTTCTTGTTGTGTACCTTTTCGTACTCATTACTGCATGGATTAAGTAGATCTAATGTGTGATGAGAGATATGTCAAAAATACAGTAGCATATCACAATTAGTAATGATGTACTTAATTAATAACTATGCACAAATCTGATACAATATAATACAGTCGTAATCGGAATATATTACAATTTCAATACAGAAAAAAATAAGTATTGCCTGAAAATGTGCTTTACATTTTCAATTGATTAAAATGTTACAAAAGTACAAAAGTGAAACTTAGTAATGAAACAGTGTTTGTGTATTTTTTTCCCTTGTGGTATCCATTCAGACTTAGCCCAAATAATAATAATAATAATAATAATAATAATAATAATAATAATAATAATAAAAATAAAAATAAATGGGGGGGTGGCTGAACCTCAGAGTAGTTTCTTTCAACACGACATGCTTAATTTTGCATTTTACTCCTTAGGCAGCTAATAACAGCAAAACATTTAGATAGCACTAATCCTAAAATATGTTTAAAAAATCAAAGACATGTTCATGTTCCACAGTAGGCTGTTTGTCACTGTAGTAACTGTCAGTTTCACTAAACATTATTTCCAGCAAGAGTTACGTTATTTGAAGAATGTAATTTGAGTAATGTTCCTATGATTAATTCAGAATACAGAATATGTGCATATGTCACTTAAAATATTGAAATGTTAGCAATACTGATTCAACACACGATTATCAAGTGCCAATGAGCACCAAAGCGCGGTTAACCCTTTATCACTCATAGGAGATTCACTTCAGGAGAAGTGTCCCACCACCCAACTGGGACATTTTTTTTTTTTTAACTGACTCAGACCTATCTGTTATTACCTGAAGTGCTGGGTCACTGCCCTAGTATTTTGACAAGTGCCAGGTCAAATGCCAGCTCGCCCCCATTGATCTGGTGGCACAGTCATTTTTACATTTGCTTATTTATTTATTTTTTTTTATTTCACATTCGGCTGTTAACTTGTGCTATAAACATCACGCAGCTGTCTGTAGCCCTTCAGTGGATGTGTATTTGAATCCCGCATTCTCCAACACTGAGTAGAGTCTCATTTCTGTAGCTAGAAACTTCTTAATCACCATGGAGATTTTTTCAACACGGACAGACTCAGCGAGTAAATCAGCAGAGAGATGTGTCACTGCCTGATATGGGAACTGCACAATCTCAGACCACAATAACCCTACAGTGCATCATGAGAGTAGTTGATCTTAGTAGTAGAAGATCTTCATGATCTCTGTACTCACCATTGATGCCTGTTACCACAACATTGCACCCATAAGGCCACCAGCGTTGTTTATGATCCCTCTAACCAATCTCATGGACTCTTCACCCTCCTGCCCTCTGGTACAAGGTGTCATGAGCATCCGTGCCACCACCACCAGACTCCACAACAGCTTCTTCCCTGATGCAGTGACAATGTGTAACACACTGCTGTCTCCCAACACTCACCTGTGCTAATCAAAACCTTCCCAACATCTACCATTGTACAACCATCACTGCACATCTGGTCATATAATACTGCTGTGGAACACTTTTAACTGATATGAAACTTTTTTTTACTTACTGCTACCTCTCACTTGATATTGCCTCTACATGCTCTTCACTCTTTTCAGACCATTGCAAATTTATTAAAAATAAAAAACAAAAAAAGCACATGTACATAAGTATTCACAGCCTTTGCTCAATAATTTGTTGGAGCACCTTTGGCATCAATTACAGACTCAAGTCTTTTTGAGAATGATGCTACAAGCTTGGCGCACCTATTTTTGGGCAGTTTATCCCATTCTTCTTTGCAGGACCTCTCAAGCTCCATCGGGTTACAATACTCGATACAATCCTGTCAGAGAGGTCTACAGACAATTCCTTGGACTTCAAGGCTTGGTTTGTGCTCTGACATGCACTGTTAACTGTGGGACAGGTGTGTGTGCCTTTCCAAATCATGTCCAATCAACTGAATTTACCCCAGGTGGACTCCAATCAAGTTGTAGAAACATCTCAAGGATGATCATCAGTGGAAACAGGATGCACCTGAGCTCAATTTTGAGTGTCATGGCAAAGGCTGTGAATACTTATGTACATGTGCTTTTTTTGTTTGTTATTTTTAATAAAATTGCAACGATTTCAAACAAACTTCTTTAATGTTGTTATTATGGGGTATTGTTTGTTTAATTTTGAGGAAAATAATGAATTTAATCCATTTTGGAAAAAGGCTGTAACATAACAAAATGTGGAAAAAGTGCTGTGAATACTTTCCGGATGCACTGTATTTCATATATACTGGTGCTTGAAACATTAGAACGTTCTATATTTCTGCACACAATGCCCTAAAACACCATCAGATGTCCTAAAAGTAGATAAAGAAGATCACATTAAACCAATGAGACAAAAATATTATGCTATTATACTCATTTATTTATTGAGGAAAATTATCCAATATTACATATACGTGAGTGGCAAAAGTACGTGAACCTTTACTTTCAGTATCTGGTCTGACCCTCTTGTGCAGCAATAACTGCAATTAAACATTTCCAGTAACTTTGGATCAGTCCTGCACATTGGCTTGGAGGAATTTTAGTCCATTCCTCAGTACAGAACTTCTTCAACTCTGGAATGTTGGTGAGTTTCTTCACATGAACTGCTTGGTTCAGGTCCTTCAGCAACATTTTTATTGAATTAAGGTCAGGACTTTGACTTGGTCACTCCAAAACATTAACATTATTCTTCTTTAACCATTCTTTGGTAGAACGACTTGTGTGTTTAGGGTCATTGTCTTGTTGCATGATCCACTTTCTCTTGAGATTCAGTTCATGAACAGATGCCCTGGCATTGTCCTGTAGAATTCGCTAGTATAATTCAGAAATCTTTGTTCCATCATTGATGGAAAGTGGTCTTGGCCCAGATGCAGTACAACAGGCCCAAACCTTATGCTGGAACACATTGTTTTCCTTTCTCCGAACATAATCCATCCACAAAATATTTTTCCAATAACCTTTTGGCTTGTCCATGTGATTTTTAGGAAACTGTAGAGGGGCAGCAATGATTTTTTGGAGAGCAGTGGCTTTCTCATTGCAACCCTGTCATGCACACCATTGATGTTCAGTGTTCTCGTGATGGCGGACTTATGAAATTTAACATTAGCCAATGTGAGAGAGGTCTTTAGTTGCTTAGTAGTTTCCCTGTGTTCCTTTGTGACCTCGTGGACTATTACACGTCTTGCTCTTGGAATGATCTTTGTTGGTCGACCACTCCTGGGGAGGGTAACAGTGGTCTTAAATTTCCTCCATTTGGACACACTCTGTCTGACTTTGTATTATAACGACTTTGTATTATAATGAGCCAAAAACGAGAATACAGATGGCAAAAATTGGCATTACAAATAGTGAAAAATCCTTTTTTGGACAGTAAATCATCCTGGTCATGTATACATGCATTCCAATGCTGTTAAAATATTGAGAATACATAACCGTGATACACTGGTAATTTCCTCAAGCATTATACTTGGTCCCTGAGGCTGAAGACCACGCCATATTGGGATGAAGGTACATTTATTTTTTGGCATTTCTTATTTCACACACCTTTCAGGTGTATCTATCTTCTCTAATTTTCTAATTTCTAATTCTCTAATATCTCAACACCACAAAAATCTCTTATATGCAACATTTCCCACTAACATAAATCAGCTTACTCAAAGCAGCATTGACAGAACACTCACCCACCATTCTTTTTTTTACATGACAGCTCCTATTACCCAACGCCCTGTATTCACCACTGCCATGTTCGCCAGTGGCTGCGCCAGTAAAAGTAATACTCTGCTGCTTATTTTTCGTATTGGCTTTAATAAATCCCTATCGATGAATGTTTCTGATGAATGGAGCAGGCATTATTGACTGTACGCTGCCTGCACATTAAGCCAGTACTTTCTAATCCCTATCAGGCCCACCCCGCTCAATAAGCTATTAGTGGGAATGTGGACATGCATGCCAAGGTTCACAGCAGCCAAGAGGTGCCATCTATCAGAGTCTCTCTGAGGAGATGCTGACATAAGTTACTATCCCTGGTATTGGAACTTTACACTGATTCAGAGTATGGCATTTGGTTTTATCATAGCACCATCTATTCTCCATCTACATTTAACAAGTGAAATTCACCAGTGGGGGAAGCTTGTATTGATTCCCTTCTCATTAAATGGCCATTCCTTCCATTTAACTACACATTTAGATCAGTAGCAGACAGAAAGTGGGGTATCGGGCAAACATTATATAAATGTTATATAAACATAATTACCATATTGTACAGCAAAACATGAGTTGGCTTGGGAATATGACTGTGTGCAAGCATCTACTGTATGCTTCACAAATTTTTTTCTTTCACTCTCAAGACTCTGCTCACATATGGCTGATTTTGGAAACGTATGGCAATGCTTTTCGCTCTAACTCCGGCTTATCCTTGGGAGCTCACTCTCTCTCTCTCTCTGTGTGTGTGTGTGTGTTCTTATCCGCAGTGACAGTGATGCATACAAGAATAGTGCTGGGGGTGGTGGGACGCTGACAAGCTCCATGGCACTGGCAGTGTTTCCTTGCCAGTCTGCCCATGTCTAGAGCAGCTTGACACCCTCGACTCAGGTGCCTATCAAGAAACTTCATGTTAGCAATGCTATAAATCCTGACACCATAGTCACTGGGGCACTCAGTTACATCCAGTGAACTCATGAACCTCCAAGACCTCTGTGACTAATCTGTCTGCCACCAAGCAGGAAAAATGTTTTCTCTCCATTTATGTGAAACTTTGATTTTTAAAAGACTAAATTTCCCATGGGTGAAAACTCCGTTCTTCACTAAACACATGCTTTTTAATTCTAGGGAACTAGGGAATGCAGCAACCCCCCCTCGCCTTATTCTTTGACTCATTTGAAGTGTTTTTAATGACGTATTATACCTGGAAAGGGTGATTTTGCACTTAAATGCTTCATGAGCATATTGGTCTCTATGGGAAAGCAATTGGTCAGTGGCTGGATGGTGCAGAAGTAAGCTTTAAATAACTTAGTGACATTATTCATGAGTGTTTGAGCAGAACTCAAGCTTTGAACTTCACACATCAATTTACATTATTATAATACCTTAATTTTAGGTCTTATTATAGTTGAACAAGTGAATAAATGTTGCTATTCTTTATATATATATATATATATATATATATATATATATATATATATATATATATATATATATTTTAAAAATGTGTTTCTGCAGGACATTGCATTTGAGTTTTATCCCCCAGAAGTTCATTAAATTCCTTCTATGATGTTTGAGATTGTTAAAATAATGAGGAGATATTTCAGTAATCAATTTAACAATGTATTTTTACCATTAATAAAAGTATAGTACAATATTTGGGATAAAACGGCAGGGAACCACTTAACTTTTTAACTGCAACACATTTACCACAAATAGGCAACATCTCACTGGTACTGTATAATTCACTTTACATGTTTTGCTGAAAACGGCAGTAACGAAGCACTTCCTACAAAGGGCAACGTGGGTACATCCATATTAAATTATGCACCCATTTCAAATCTCCCTTTATAGAGAAGGGGTTTTTAATAGTGTCTAGACCACCGCCTTTAAACAAATGCACTTGCCTGTAAGCCATTAAAAAAGTCAGGCGATACATAATGTGGACTAAAGTAGCATGTCACATATTTTTTCTTCGCTGTCAAATGTTAATTGTGCACACCACTTAATTTAGCCATGAACTACAAAATCAAGGTAATGGAATCGTAATGTGTGTCCAGGATATAGACTATTTAATCACAAATTTAATTTTGAATTGTCAAAGTAATAAAATAACGACAATGCTTTTGTTCGCTCCGTGTTCTTTCCTGTAGTTTAAAGGATAATCTGACCAGGCACTCATTTGCTATGTTTACAGCTTACTTTATTTACTTAATGCAATGGGCACGTTTAAAACTGTCCTTGAAATAAGCAATGTCTCTGTCTAATTAAGATGGGGTCTCCTTCAATGCCCTGTGTGCAAACAATTTTTTGCCATATTTGCACATTTAATATTGGCCTCAAGTGGTATAGTATATAGGGTTTTGTTTATGAATTTACAGTTCAAACCATGAATTGCATGTTATTTCATGACATTTCATAACCACATTTTGCGGTTAAATCAAACTGCCACAGGGTGAGAGTGGACTTAATACTGCTCCTCACTCAAGCCGATATTGTGCAAGACAAATAGGCTTAAATTTCAGAACTGCACGTACCAGAGATATGCTTATTCTCTGCAAATTGCACCGCGTATGTGTACATCTCGCTTAACTTCTGAACAGCGCTTAAATAATTTCTGTGTTAAATCCCTGCGATGCACGCTTAATATAACTCTGAATACAGGCCCTTGAGTCCAAAAGTCTAAGGAGAAAAGATCATGTCAGACTTGAAATAGTACTGCACTCGGATCTTAACATCAAAAGTCATGTCAAAGCAGTAACTAATTGAGCTTTACACCATCTCAAAACTAGATTGAGAGGTTACAGTACATGTCTAATCAGATTGTAGAAAAGCTCATCCATGCCTCCCTACTGCAATAGTCTCTTTACTGGTTTGTTCCCTAATTAAAAAATAAATAAATCATTAAATAGCTCCAGTTCATTCAAAATACCACTTCTAAAATGCTAGCCAGGACAAAAAGAGTGGAGCACATCACACATCCAATCCTCAGATCCTTACAGTGACTTCCAGTTAATTAAAGAATTGATTATAAAGTGCTGCTACTTGTTTACAAATCATTTAATGGCATTGGAGCAAAATATATCTCTGACCTGCTTGAAGAACACAAAACTGAGCAGGCTGTGCTGATCATTAGGGTCCGGTCAGTTAATAGTGCCTAGACAATATAACAGGCATCCATGGATCACAGTTTAGACAATTGATGCTGCTTTCGGAGAATCGGTTGAGTTACAGCATGGAGGAATCATGCAGCAGTTGGGAATAGGTGACAACCAACATTAGCTCTGTTTCAGTCTGTGCTTTTATGCAGAAAATGCCAATCACTGGAAATAGAACATATCAAATACATTTTTACACTTGCTTGTGATAGAAATCTTTTAACAGAACTATGATAAACTGCACACACTGTTCGTGTAGTGAAAGTGTACATAAAAGATATAAAATATGTAAAAGGATATAAAAGACTTGAATGAAAGATGTAACCAGCTGAATAAAACTCAACATATTTCACTTTATTTTTGGAACTATTCTTCACTTAAATGAAACTCAATATTTCGAAAAAGGATATTGTGAACTGTACTAGAAAGATAACTGAAATAAAACACCAAAACACATTGATAAATATTACAGAATATGACATGATATCTTGATTTAAATGAGCTTTTGAATAAATAATAATCACTAGGAAGTGTATGCTACTTCTGTAGTTTTGTTTCTATTATATATATATATATATGTGTGTGTGTGTGTGTGTGTATGTGTGTGTGTGTTATAATAGTATCATAACATACACACACACACACACACACACAAACGCACACACACTACTGCTAATATAATGTGACTGCGGTGGGTAAATCAGTAGCCCATGCACCTGGAACAAGCAGATTATGAGTCTGGCCTATCAGTTTTCAATTTTTACAGTTGCCCAGAGGAAAAGTAGGTTTAGTAAGCTGCTGATATAGTGGTACAAGCATTTTGTTTCTTCCCTTCCACCAACCAGAGAAAGAAAATGCCTTAAAGACTTTCATAAAGCATTTTTTAAAGTTAAAACATATAGTATGTTGTAACATGCAAGTAACATGTTCCAGTTGGTTGAAATATTGTATGGTGGTACTATGCACTATTAGCATTATGGACAATACTAGGTCTATGGTTACACAAAGCATTCCCAGTTTGACAAATCGATCTTTTTAGTCTAGATTAATGCAGTTAACCAGCTAGTCATACTATGGTGTTATATTACATCAGCTATAATAAATTTATGAATTGTTCAGCACAACTTCTTCTAATCCCACACTACAGGTAACCTTTCTGTCCTGAGGATTCTCTGAGGGTGCATGTCTAAGAGTGTATTTGTGTTCATATGGTTAGGTCAGTTACACTAGGGGGAGTCATCATTGCGCACTGTTTGCTGTGCTCATTCCCTCACTCACAGTTACTCACTCCGCATTTTGTCAGACTGACATATCATAATATTTTCAGCAAGAAAATCACAAAAAGCAGGAAAGGGTAGAAGGGTAGGGTAGTGAAAGAGTTAGACATGAACTAGAAGCAGCATCTCTTTCTCCTTGTACCGACTTCAAAGCAGGGATATGAAGAATTCAGAAAGCTAAATCTTTAACAAACTCTAGGGACTTACTCAAATCTGTGCTGGAGGCAATATAGAAGTACTGAAATCTCAATATACAGCTAGCTTTTACTCGTCCTCGAATCCCACACTCAAGCCCACCAAACACCATTTCAATAAATGTACGAGAGACTTCATGGACTTTGATGAGTCTCTGCACTACTATTGGTGAGGAAACAACCAGAAAAGATTTTGTTAGGTGTAGCTACATGTAATCCACATTCAAATCTCACCGTTTGACATCACAATATGAAGTGGATCTTATTTATGCAGACATAACATTCACAGTCAATAACAAAACAAAACAAAAAAGACGTCCATAGAAAATATTAAAAGTAGCTCTTACTAGGACAGTAACAACACGTAGCACCACCCCACGCATGTTGTTCTCCAGCTTCCGGTCAGACAAAGTTCCATTTAGTCCATGGACAGGGTCCCAAGTCGCCAGCTTCAAGCAAAAAGAAAAAGAAAAACAAAAAAGTCAACATTATTTATATCTGTTAAGAAATTTAAACAGGTCCACACCACAGAACACAGATCATGTCATTGTAATCGCTACACAGTGAACCCCTCAAAGATAGAACTCATCTAAACATAGAACGATTCTTCTTCTTATTATTATTATTATTATTAATAATAATAATAATAATAATAATAATAATAATAATAATAATATGTACTATTTAGCTATGCAACACTGTACTGAAACACTGCATCAATTCTGGCTGATTGCACTGAGAATGCAAGCATCAGCTATCAAAATAATATAATCCAGCTATTACAGTTATGGTGCATGTATTCACTTCTACTGCATCACTGAAATAAGACTTAATATAATGCCAGTGCCTCTGTTATCTGTATGGGCCAAGGGTGACATACTAAATGCAACAGAAAAGATAGCAAAGTGTATTGCAATATGACAAAGGTTTTTTTTTTTTTTTAAATGCTGGCATAGTTCTCTTCTTTTCTCCTAAAAGTTTATTATGCTGTGTCATCATGTGATCAGAAATCTGTGAATATTTTACTATGTTAAGTTTGTTTAAATTGCTGTCTGACAGTTAAAGTTTATTCTATACACATACTATATATGCACTCCCACATTTAATTTATCTATAATTAGGACGTGAATGGCATCTAAATTTCAACTGGTTTGATGCTTCTGCAGTTAATGTGTCAGAACAGATTTAGCCATGGTCTGTTGCATGCAATTTTATCTATTGACCTTTCCATATGGATAGTTCTTAATGGTTATTATCAAATATTGTTGCACATAATGGCAAGACAATAAATCGTAATAATCAGCTATGGTCCAGACCCACAGTAGTCTGGCCAAGCTTGTCAAAAGCTTTCTGAAGCTAGTCAGAAGCCAGATTTAGTGCATAGACTGCAATATAGTACAGACCTATGTGTAGTATTAAAAAAATAATAATAATATGTAAGCAAATGTAACCACATAAGCAAGTTTTAGTCACTCACCATCAGACCATACCAGAATTGTGTAATCCTGTAATTCCTATGTTAACATTCATATGTACTACGGTCAAACAATATTTCTTAATCCTCCATAAATATTCATTAACATTTCAAACAGGAGTGTCAAACATACAAACAGGTATGTTGGGATGAGCCAAATAAAGGTTCTAATCCAGGGCACCAAACCAATTTACAATACGTTTTCTAAATCAAAGTTGTCTGATTGGAAGAACGTGAGTTCAAATCCAAGCACTGCCAACCTGCCACTGCTGAGCCCTTGAGCAAGGCCCTTAACCCTCAACTGCTCAGTTGTGTAAGTGCGATAAACATAAGTTGCTCTGGACAAGGGCATCTGCCAAAATACCATAAATGTAAAAAATTCAATTGTGAGTTTAGAAAAAAGAATAGTCCCTCTTATACCACTAGGAGGCAAAATACAGTAATAAAATTTGCCTACTGACAAAATGTGCTAATGATATCATCCTTAATTAGCAAGTGTAAAGGTTTGACATGTTAACCATGTTGCTTAGGGGTCTCACAGGACAAAATTTGTTTTGTAGGTCGCATATACCGTATCGTTCAATACCTTGGTGCATTGGGAATGCACCTGTTAGACAAATGGAGATCAGTGAAAATCAGATACGGAGAATAATGTCCAGCCCACTTGACATTGGACTAAGTGTAATGTGGCATGTTATCTAAAATGAGTTTGACACCCTTGATTTAGAAGATTAAAAGACACTGAACATGCTTTTAAGACTGCACCCTCTAATATTTCCTCCAGTTGTAACTGAAAAACTCTTTCTAATTCACCATGCCTACTACTTGCAACAGTCTATTTCCATAACAGATTTCCAAAATAAATATAGCCTACAGAACTGTCAGACACATTAGGGTCCTATTCATATAAATTACAGCTCGTGGCAACAACCGCAAAGATCGTTCACCTGCATAACAATCAGAGAGAAAGAAAATTTCAGCATGAAAACCTCTCATTTAAACACATGGGTAAATCACCGACTAGTTGAACGAAGCAAATGTGTGCTGTTCAAGCAATTGATTTGCCAATATACTCTGCTTTCCTTACACATAAATTTTTTTTTTTTTAAATCGATAGATTTGCTTGCATAAAAAACGCAAAGGAATAAAAACATGAGTGAAACAGTACAGCCTAAGTGTGTCGTTCTTTTTTATTTCAAACATCAAACGGACATCACTCCTCTGCTAGGAATTACACAGAGGAGCAGCAAATGATTTCCCTGCTCACAGCCGACATGAAGAACCGTCTTCTCTTCCCATCTGCTTTCAGAACTCGTCATAAAATACAGAGCTCCTTTCATGACAGAGAACAAACTGAGGCATGTGGTGAAGGAGATGATGACAGACACACATGCGCAGCCACACAGCCCCCATGCACAATTTTGTAAAATGAACAAAACAGATATTAAGTCAACGTAATTACTAATTTGGTTTATGTTTCAAAAAAGCTCTTCCAGAATGTGGGACTAACGTAATAAAATTACTTGTCTAAAACGCTGTACTATTGTCAGCGAATGACAAACACTATACAACACAGCTCAGTGTTATTTCACAAAATATCATTACATATCATTTGAGGGCTCATCAAGGTGTCACCGACATGTATTTGCATAATACATAGACTTGGATTACACAGCGAGGGCAAAAAAAAGCATTTCTAACAGTGCCTGTGAGCACTGGACCTTAACACTTATGCTTTAGCACATGTAATGATACTGAAGGGAACATGGCCAGAAATGGAACATGTTCTGAAAGGAGCTTTTCCACCTGCTATTATGTCCCTCTTTGTGCAATGATTGTGGTGTGTGTGAGGATGAACAGTATGTGTGAGTGTGTGTGTATGAGTCTGTGTGTGAGAGAGACAGAGACAGAGAGAGAATGTTAGATTAAATTTTTTCCATCACATAAATCTTGTTGACAGCCAGATTTTGCCTTTTGTATGCCTTTAAGCTTGTTCTGTAGAACTTATTTGGAGGAGGGGGAAAGGTTTCGGGGTGGGGGGGTGGGGGGGTTGCTGTAGTTGGCAACGTTCAACTTCTGTCTGTCTCACCTGATAAACACTTTGCAGCTTTTTTACATTTATTTTTTTTTCTTACATATTCTCTTATTCTTATTTGAACTCTTACCAGTTTTGGTACACTTGCACATTATGAAACGCCTTTAAACTAGGACGTATAATATAAAGCCAATCAATCGTTTCCCCATTATCATCAATTAAGCGTGCAACTAAATGTAATTAATTTCCTGTAGGGTTGCTTAAAAGAGAGTTTTTTTGTTTGTTTGTTTGTTTCTGGTGTTTGACAGATCATTCCCAAGAGACTCATTCATTTGTTTATGTTTAAAAGTCTGCTTTGCTTTAAAGTGGGTTATTAATTCTAATTTAGTCAGATCATTTATTTGAAGACTTGGATTAGAATTCACAAAATCCTCTTCCAAAACATTTTATAGAGTCCAATCTATTTGATTTTCCTCTCCAAGCGCTGACAGCAAATGATGAAGCGTGGCCTTCAGAAAATTATTGTAGAAACTCATGATGGTTAAAGAATACTGCATTCTGCCTACATGCTTGCAATAAATTTCACAAACCATATGTTCAATATAAATCTATTTGCCAGGGTATCATTGTATAGGGGTATCACAGTCTCAGGACCTGTGTGTGAAAATCTACGAACAAAATCGGACCTTAACAAATGTGGCATGGAAATCTAGGAGGCATAGCTGCCCAGAGACTTTAACAGTTCATTGTGAATTAAAGGGTGGTGGTATGTTCTGACACCTTTATCATGACCAGCCAAGCAGAATATTCTCATTTTAGTAATACCTCCCAACAAATTCAACAGCTACACTAAGCACATAAGACTAAGGGTGATGAGAAGAGACATTTATAATTCAAATTAGTTTTGCTGGCTGAATTTCAAACCAATGTTGCTAGTTGTCATCGAATAACTGAAGAGATAAACTACCTCATCCTAAGCAACATTCCTGTGAGCTCCCAATAGTGAATAGAAGCAAAAAGAATAAGGATGTGAGAGAAACCGAAAGAATGAAAGAAACCATGACATTGCTATGGAGGAAAGAAACAGGTAGTCCCTCCTTACCCAAGTACTCATTTTTTTCTGCCGAACATCAAGGGGGCCTGTTTGGACTCTGGGAGGAGAATGGCATGATTAGCATACCATAAAGCCTCTCTCTGTCCCAAGCTAATCTCCCTTTGTGTGCCGTGCTATCATGAGTATTCTTGACATTTCTACATATTATGCAAGTACTTGCTCCCCTTAATCATACTGCCACTGACAGGTTGTGTGTGTGAATGTGAGCAGGTTGTCTAAGGACAGGGTCTCATGTGTAGGTGATGGCCAGCTCTGGTCACATCCCTGTAAATTAACAACATCTCCATTCCTGCTATTCAGTATGTGAATATATTCAGTATGTGAATATTAACATGGCCAGTAAGAGAGCACATGATCCATCTGGCCAAAGAAAGGAAAAGAAGAAATACATGATCAGGGTTATGCATCAACCTAGCCACAATCTTGCAACATATAATTAATTCATCATCAGATCAGTTGTAACATCCACGCTCATTTTGATCTGCTCAAGTTTCCTTTTTTTATGCATATGTCTATGTTTTACCTGCAAAGATTTTCTTAAATCCAGTTCCTACTGCTGAATCTGATAGACTGATAGACGGTTTTAGACTGTTTTAACCAAAATCTAACACACCTGTTTTAGTTGATCAAGAACTTCTTAAGGCAGTGGTTTCATGGTCAGGCAGGAACGATTATGGTTGGAGATAAAGTCTTCAGGAAGGTAGATCTCCAGGAACAGGGTTGGTTACTACTGCTGTCGACAATCTTTATTGACAAATGATTTCAATTCCAATTGAGCTGTCCCCTCTCTTTCCATAATCAGATATGTTTACATGCAGCCTAATAATCTGTTAATAATCTGACTGACAGCACAATCAGATTAAAAAACCCCCAAAAAGGCTCATGTATACACCACAACAGGGTTAGAGTCAACCAATTAACACCAACCCCAATGAAATTCCAGTGTATTCAAGCAGGGTGAGAAATCCCTAAAACAATCAATTAAACAGAATAATAATAATAGGCATGTAAACCTTGTTGTTTGATTGCTTTGACTGCCAGAATCTGCATTTGCATTCTGAGCATGTGTGTTTGACTCACAATGCAGTCCTTGTGTAATAAAACTGTTGTTGACACAGAAATCATTTAGTATTCAACAACACAATTAGTGTGATTAAAAAGCTAAATGTGCTGATTGGTCTTGTTATGGTAAGGCTGGCAGTAAACCTTGCTTCCCACATGAACACATCCTTGAATTGGATTAGAACTGGAGATTTTAAACAGAGCATCCATATTTGCATGTAAAAATATTTAGCAATTGTGTATGACTGGTCATCAAGACAGTACAGAGAGCTCCACGCATGCAATTAAATGTAATGGTGGTATCTCCGGTCTCATGTGAACACCTGTCTTCTACTAGCTAATTTTAGGATGCAACAGCCTGCTTCTAAAAAAAACAAAAAAAAAACAGTTTCTACACTGTTTGTCTATGTTAATGCATGGCAATCAATACTGTACATGAGAATGGCAAATCAATTACTTGCTTATATAAACTGCAGAGTTCTTTTGCAGCCTTGTGTGGGGGTGCTCCACTGTGCTACCAAATTGTAGACAGAGAGTCACTAACATGGTGCCTCAAGCACTCTGTAAACATAGCCTTAGAGTTCAAGCACTCTGTGGCTCTATCCATGGTAATGACACGCTGACAAAGCAAAACGCAGCCTGTTCAGGCCGATAGCTACGGTTTGCCCAGTCGTATGACCGAGTGTTTAATTGCCATAGCAACAGATAGCTGCTTCATTGCATGCCGCTTCGATCTCGGTCTCCCCAGAGCGCCAGGTCATGAATATTTCAAGAGTCCCTGCATGTCACAGTAAGGATAAGTTTCAGCTCAAGGAAAAATCACTCTGCATTCGAAAGTCATAATGGAGATGAGCTAAGCACAGAAAAAAAAAAATGTTGTAATGGCCTGAGAGCCTGACACCCTGTGGTGAATATCACTGAATTACCTCTTGCTCTTGTTATGGAACCAGGTGGTTGGGGATGGAGGGTCTGAACTTTAAAAGAACCATGAAGCATATCATTTTTTTTTATATTGAGCAATAAATTGTTCAACTTGGGATTTCCACACTAATGTCATTTGACAAAAGAGGAAAAACCAGAAACACCTACACTTACCGATGACAAGACTCTACAAATTAGACACGCCCTCACCCCTACATGCTGCACCTCCTTACCTTAGTAATCAGATTTTGCATGACATGTATTTGCATATTGTACATTATATTCAACATACTGAGTGCTTTAAAAAATTTTTCCCTTTATTGTATTTTATCATGCATTGACATTGACCTGTCACATACATATTGAACCCTTCCATGCATTGTGACAGTTAATTTAAGGCTCTTTTTTTCATTTTAGTATACTATAATAATAAATAACAAAAAAAAAATGAAAGTATTAAATTTTCTTTTTGCCAGACTCAACAAAAATTTTAAAGATTTTTCTTAAAATGTTTTTGGGGAACATAGACATAGACATTGGAATAAAATTTTAAATATTTAATGCTGAAGACAAAAATGTTGGAAAATGTCTTTATTGGTCTTTTCTTAAAAATAAATAAATAAATAAAAATACTCTTCTCTCATGGATATCAAACAATTGCAAACATAACACAGCTTTATCCAAAAACTAAATCTTTGTTAAATATATGTGTAGCACAATTATTGCCAGTTATCAGTTTTTGTGAAACTGGTACAGTGAAATTCATGAGAGTTCTGACAGGACATTTGCTGCTTTGGGCATATTATGTGTCTGAGTTCAGCCTGCAGCCGCCATAGTTCACTTTCCATTAGGACGAGACAAGATTTCCCATTAAACTTCTGTCACTCTGCACATGACAGTGTCTACAGGCCCACGATGGAACCATGTAGATTAAGTGAACTTCAGGACAGCATGGCAGTAATTGTACACTGATTTTCTTTGTTTCTCATTCCAAGTAAGCATGTCTGAGCTTTACCTAGTAGTAAAAATGTGTTTCGCGTTTAAACTTATTTACTTTAAACTTATTGTACCTAAAGTGTGAATCACTAGTGCAATATTTTATGGTGGCATCTGCAATTCAATGTTTATCTACAATTCTGAGTATGATGCAAGTCAATTTGTTAAAGCTAACATAAATACAAGTTGGCAAATATTTCAAGAAAATAATTGCAAAGAGGTTAGTAAATTGGTAAGTATCCTTTCTTCCCTGGATGGTTTCTCAAAAAATCTGATGGCCAGAAACCAGTTAATTATGTCATTTAGTGTGTGTATATATATATATATATATATATATATATATATATATATATATATAGAACATGCTGATACTAGTTTATAAAGTCATAATTTTAGGCTAACAAATTTTTTCCTCATTGATGTAGATTGTTCCTTATATGGTAAAGTCTTGATGTTAAAATAAACAGTAATAAATGGTTATCATGCATTTGTATGCAGAGTAAAATAGGCTATTTGACATTCAGAGTAAATGTAGAGTAAAATAGTTTGTTTTCTTACATGTGCAACAAAATATACAAACCCTACTAATGAAAAAAAAAAAAAACTCACTTAAAGTTCATTGAGAGTGTAGCATTTTTATGCGATACCATGGCTAAATTAATTGAGGAGCTGAACAGAAAGTAAATTATGTTAGACACAATTTAAACTGAGATTAAGTATTGTGTGTGTGTGTGTGTGTGTGTGTGCGTGTGTGTGTGTGGAGGATCAAATGGCCCCACAAGGATAGGAATATCTGACAGTATGGTATTTTTTCTGGTTCCCTGGTTCTCAATCTAGTCTATTTTAGAGTTCAGAATCTTCCATGAACTTCTACATAACATGTCATTTGAAGGCCAGTAATGCATACTAGCCCTTGTTTTGAATTTGTGAACATGCATTTGTGTTTTGGTAAAAATGCAGATAATAGTAGGGCAGCTGTAGGGGAAATATGTGCGTACCCTCACAAATAAATACCTGAAATAGAACATAAATCAAACCACCGGTTTATATTAAAGTGTTCAGTTTAATACATAACTTTTTTCTATAATAACAGATCATTTACAGTGGTGTGTATAGCGGACGCTAAGTGTAATAATAAAGTGATATTAGTTGTTTGTTATTTATCAAAGACTTGTCTCACAGACATTTCACAACATGAAATGTTACTGGTTAAAAAATATTGATCACATTGTTCCTTAATAAATATAAAATTGTAATCAATGGCAAATTGTATGTGGTACTGTATTGCAATGGTAATGTACTACAGGGCAGTAACATTAACTCTTCATGGTGGCGCATCACACCAACCTGGGGATGATTATTTTGCAATAACAGTGCACTCTCTGTTCTTCTAATATCACTGAGACCCTAACTGAACATAGACCCACTCAATACTGCTAATACATGCCCCCTAGCTATAGAGAGGCACAGAGTAAAAATCAAACAAACAAACAAACAAATAAAGACAGACTTTGAAAAGGAAATAGAGGTCTAAAATGTAGTTTTGATTCACATCAAAAAAATCTAAATCTGTGTTGAGGCTGGACCATATTATATCATTTTGTTAGGTGAATTTCAGCCATTTCTGGGATTTGTAATGCACTGAGAGGAACATCAGGCCAGTGATGGAGAGAGAGAGAGAGAGCCACAGGAGAATAGTGTAAAGTCTCATCCCATGCCTTTTCTCTTTATCCAATTTGTAAGGCCAAACACAAAGAGCACTAGGGACAGCCTAATGCAGTCATAAGAGCCCCCACCATATAAAGCATGCATGGCATAAAGAATTGAGGGGAGACAAAAGAGTGAATGCCTTCCTGTAGATAATGATGTGCTGCTGCTGAATATTTCAGTGCGAGGGTTGTTAAATGCCTTTTCGAGGGAGACATATTGTGTGCTGAAGCTAGAAAGGGGCCGCAAACATTTTCTGATAAACTTACATATTAGCCTTAACACTGAAAATAGAGTAACAGTGACACTGGGGTCTGAGATGGACCCATGCAGAAGTAATAAATTAATCAACATAAGGAATATTAGGAAGTTTAAAGTTTTAGTTTTATAACTCATGAATTTTAGACAATATTTATCCGACACACACACAAAATATTCCAACACACATAAATCTCCAAAACTCTATTTGCATAACTTTAAGCAAAAGTTTAATCACAACGCACAATTAACCACAATGTATAATGCTGAACATACTGTCATACAATACATACCACTTCACTTACCACAGTGAAACTCATAATTGTGCTCTCCAACTCATGAACAAATTTATCATTTCAATCGATTCTAGCACCTAGCTGGTTCAATGTAGTCCTTGGCAATCTTCAAACAATGTCTAAAGACCTAGCTATTCCTAAAGTACTTAAATTAGCACTTTAATAAAATGAATGTTGTCTTTTATTACAATATATTACATCTCCAACAGAGTATTTAGACTGATGGTATTCTAAGCCCGTGACCTAGTGAACCAGTATCAGGTGGTATTTAATGATAGAGACTTCAAAGCATTTCTGTAATTTGCTCTGGATAAAGGCATCTTCCAAATGCCATAAATGATTTATTTGAAATAAATCAGTTGAACTGGTTCAGAAGACCATGTTAATCGAACTTTGTGTGGTTTGGTTGGGTTCAAGAATTCAAGTGCCTATGCCAAAATTAGGTCTAAATTGGGCATTGTGGCTTTGTTAGCATGATTGAATCGCACCTCCAGGGTTGGGGGTTTGAGCCCTGCCTCTGCCCTGTGTGCATTTACTTTGCATTTCTCCCCATGTTTCTGGGGTTTTCTCTGGGTACTCTGCTTTCCTACCAGGTCAAAATGTGTGTTATAAGGTGACTGGCATGTCCAAATTGTATATACTGTGTGAATGTGTGTGGGATTGTACCCTGCAATTAGGTGTCCCCCACCTTGTGCCCAGAGTCCCCTGGGATAGGCTCCAGGCTCCCCACGACCCCATGGATAAGTACAGAAAATGGATGGATGTGCCTAAATTCACACCATTCTCACTGGCTTGGCTTCAGTTCATTTCATTATGCTATTTTTTTGCATCCCAGTCCACCTGGTGGCTTCAAGCCCTTACTAGCCAAATCAACATGAGCTACATCAAACTGATCATGCACACAGGTGGAATACACAAAGGTTGTGATAAACTCAAAGCATGCCATTGATTTCGATCATGTTGGTCTAAATGAACTGAATCTGATATAATATAATCTAACAACATTTCTTAGTGGCCTGACTGAACAGAAAACATAGACAGCAGGAATAACCAGACATCCATTTTACATTATTATTTGGGATAACATCAGGTTTTGTCACAGTATTCAGATCTGGGGACAACTCAATAAAAATCTTCAAATATGCCTTCAAGTGCCTTCCTGTCACCTCCTCTGTTTTTCTACCTTGTTAACGAATGTTTTCTGCATGGTGTTGGAAAGTATATGACAGGTGTGGATAAGAACAGGAAAACCTTATCCAATTTATGGAGATGATGGTTGCATAGCTGAATTATATGGGTTTGCAACAAGTTGCCAGACTAGGAAAAGATTTGCCTGCCAAGCTCAGAGACAAGATCTTGATAAGACTGTTCTCAGTCTCATTCTTTGTGTTAAATTTACTTTCACTTAATTTCACTAGAATCCAGTTGGTAGTCAGTTCCTGTGCTTTTGAAAATACAGTTTCTAAGGCAAACTTTCATTACGTGTAAATTGTTTGCTATTCCCTGAGATGCATTTCGGTGAATTGAGACTTTTGACTTCTGGCAGTATTTTAAGAAAATGTGATTTGGCACAGAACAAAAAAAAAATCACTAAATGGCAGACAGTTTTTTTTTTTTTTTGTGAGCACAATTCTCAGAGATATTCATCATCTCTTGTGGCATGATGCTACCTGTTTGCACCTTTCGCATGTTTTCTGTTGGTCGGATGAAAGCACTTCTCACATTTTCACTCGCATCTGACCTTTAAAAAAAAACCCTGGCAAGAACATGCTAGCTCATCCTGGGGGCATCATCAAGGTTAAAAAATTGCAAAGAGATTGCAAAAAGCTTGAAGCAATCATGTGGATATGAAAGAGATACTGAGGCAGAGAGAAAGAGAGAGAGACAGAAGGAAAGTTATTGAGAGGATGAGAGAGAAGGCTTGTTGGTTGGAGAGTAAGAAATAAAGAAATAGACATAGTGAAAGAAAAATGAAAGTGAGTGAAAAGTGACAGAGTGTGAGAGAGAAGGGAAGTATAACCCTACGATCACACTAGCAAGCAGGCAGCTTGCAGGCAGCTATTTTCTATATATTTGTGCACAACACTGAACCATGATTTCAGTAACAGTGCCAATCAACAAAGTGCCAACATAAAAAGTGATTTTTTAACTCATATTTTCTCAATTCTTTGTAAATTGGGTATGAGGCAATTACTGTTGAGGCACAAAAATGAAACAAAAATGTTTAACCATACTTTCATCTCAACCTGTCATAAATGATCCTGAATTAAATGTCCATATTGATATTGCAAAGAAGAATAACGCTTAGAAGGAAGTAGCAGAGGTTGCTAGTGAGTGCATCTGGTAAGAGTACAGCCAGTAAAGTTAGCTCACTTTGCCAATGAAGTGTGGCGACTCTCCAGGAATCTCTCTGTTGTATTATCTAACAAAATGTTTAAAACACTGAACAATACAACATTGTCACATCTGCAACCAATGCTCTCAGCCCAGTGGGGGTCATATTTGCCAGGGCATTGATAGTTTATCACACACTAATTTTATTATACAATGACACTTTGCTACAATGTAAAGTAGTGACTGTAACAGTGTAAATTTGCTGTCCCCTCAAAAATAACTCAACACACAGCCATTAATGTCTAAACCACTGGCAACAAAAGTGAGTACACCCCTAAGTGAAAATTTCCAAATTGGGCCCAAAGTGTCAATATTTTGTGTGGCCACCATTATTTTCCAGCACTGCCTTAACCCTCTTGGGCATGGAGTTCACCAGAAATTCACAGGTTGCCATTGGAGTCCTCTTCCACTCCTCCATGACGATTTCACGGACCTGGTGGATGTTAGAGATCTTGTGCTCCTCCACCTTTCGTTGAGGATGCCAAACAGATGCTCAGTATTGTTTAGTTCATTACCTTCACCCTCAGCTTCTTTAGCAAGGCAGTGGTCTTCTTGGAGGTGTTTTTGGGGTCCTTATCATCCTGGAATACTGCCCTGCGGCCCAGTCTCCAAGGGGAGGGGATCATGTCACAGTATGTCAGTATGTCACAGTACACGTGGGCATTCATGCTTCCCTCAATGAACCGTTGTTCCCCAGTGCCGGCAGCACTCATGCAGCCCCAGACCATGACACTCCAACCACCACTTGTCTTTGTACTCCTCACCTGGTTGCCGCCACACATGCTTGACACCATCTGAACCAAATAAGTTTATCTTGGTCTCATCAGACCACAGGACATGGTTCCAGTAATCCATGTCCTTAGTCTGCTTGTCTTCAGCAAACTGTTTGCGGGCTTTCTTGTGCATCATCTTTAGAAGAGGCTTCCTTCTGGGACGACAGCCATGCAGACCAATTTGATGCAGTGTGCAGCGTATGGTCTGAGCACTGACAGGCTGAACCCCCCCACCCCTTCAACCAGCCATCAAACTGCATTCAAGATATAAAACATAAGTGTATAAGGTTACAGTATGCAGCAGAAGTTGCATAATATGTATGGCACAATTTTTTTGTTGTTGATGAAATGCAATTATGTGTATACACATAGCTCTTATCCCACACAAATTGCTCATAATTATTACAGATGTCATCCGGTAATATTATTTTAAAGACCACCTGAATAATATGCAAAAAGAAAAAGAAAAAAAGAGTGGGACTCTTGCAGGGTTAAGAGTAGGTGGGTACAAAAGGGTGAAGAGAAGGAAGCGAGCAAAAGAGAGGACACCTGAGTGAAGGAGTGATAGAGACACAGTCTAAGAGAGGGAAAGCACTGGTATATTATGAGCACCAGAGTGTGGAGAGGTGCTGAAAGCAGGAAGCCATGTTAATTTGCTTCCTGTAGGAAGATGGGAATGGAGAACGAGTGGAGCTGTGCAACACCGCCACGCTGTAATACCCGCTGTAATCCCCAGATTTACATGCTGTAATTCTGCAGGGGCACCTGGAGCACACACACATGCCTGTACGCACACGTCTGGACCACTAAAGCTTTCTGCACATATCTATACTTTAAAAGATTTATGAATGTGTGTGGACAAATCATATAGTCATTAGCTAGCCCAACTGGCATGTGGAAGCTCCAGTTTGCCTGGCCAGTCCCATGTTTTAGTTGCCCAGAATCCTAATTGACTACTTTAAAAATGTAAGAATGTATATTGAGCTATACATATGCTCACAGTGTCATGAAATAAAGTAGGGATCTCTTCTGGCCACAGAGTTGAAGATTCATAACTCCAAAGAGATTTCCTGCCTGTGGGCAGAATAAAATTTATGGCTTGAAGACTAAAATCCTTCAAAAGATGCTTGACCTAAAGGAAGCTGAAGATGTTTATCACTGCTGGTCACAAACACAAGCATGCAGTATATGTCAAAAAAGCAATAAACTGTATATATACTGAGTTAACCAGAAAATAGTTCCAACAGTTTCATATCATAGTTTAGAAATATGCGCTACACTTGAATATTATATATTTTTATAAGTTCATGGTCTTCTTGGTAGACCAAGAACTGTGGCTTAGTGGGAAGCACTGTTGCCTTGCACCTCTGGGGTTCGAATCGTGCCTCCGTCCTTTGTGCATGGAGTTTACACGTTCTCTTCAGGGATGAACAAATATTAAATACATTAGTTAGCCCAACTGGCAAGGGTAAGCTCCAATGTGCGTGTCCAGTCATGTTTTAATTGATCAGAATCCTAACTGACTGCTTTCAAAATATATTAATGTATAGCGAGCTAGTTTTCTAATTAAATGAATTAATAAAAATTAAGAGAAATCAACATGTATATGACCTTGTTTGCACCCTGGACAATAATTGTCGGCAAAAGCTCTGCTCTGAAGTTCTGTGCTGGTGTCACATAAAAAATGAGTAAGTGTAAATGACATTATTATTTTTATTCAGTTTTGTCAGTGTTTCCACAGACTGGCAAGTTCCTGATTCATCTCTGCCCACTAATCTGCCTAATAAATACCATTCTGCTGTCAGCCAGACCTGTGTTGTGCAGCAGTTGCAGCTGAGTTGCACCACCATGAAACACATTCCATTTAAATGTATACCAAATTAAAAGTTCGGCTTTGTAAAAGTCAATAAGAACGCCCCCACCCGCTTTTTCCTACTTATCCGCCAGCTAACTACAAATAAGCAAACTTATAGCATGAAATCTGCATAGTCAGCATTTGAATTTCTGTAATTATAAGACAGTTTGTACCAAATATAAGGATTATTGGCGTTCATAGTATTTGAAAGTATTATTGAGAATTCATAAAATGTAAAAGATTTATCTACAGGATTTCAAGAAAGCTACTTACTTGATACTGTTCTAAAATGTTACAGCACTAAAGTGTAGAAGGCAAAATGGGGCGCTGTTTGAGATTCCAGGGCAGACAACTGGCAGTAAGCACTCTGCACTCATAAAAAGGAAACTGATGCACTGTGTGTGTGTGTGTGTGTGTGTGAGTGTGTGTGTGTGTTTATACTGCCTCCAGATGCCATGTACTGTTTAACTCCACTACTCTCTCTTGCTCTCAAACAGATCTATGGAACAACACCATAAATAAATAATACAGATGCTCGGTGTACTGCATCTCAAAATAAAGTAGGGATCTCCTCTGACCACATAGCTGAAGATTCATAACACCAAAGAGATTTCCTGCCCATGGGTAGAATAAAATTTAAAGCTTGAGGACTAAAATCCTTTAAAGGATGCTTGACCTAAAGGAAGCTGAAGATGTTAATAACTGCAGGTCACAAACACAAGCATGCAATATAATATGTCAAAAAAAGCAATATGCTGTATATTTATAGAGGATAATCTGAATAAAGTTCTTACAGTTTCTTGTCATACTATAGTTTAAAAAGATGCAACAAACATGAAAAAAATATATTATATTTAGTTCTTGGTCTTTGTGGTTGATCTGCAAACAAACTGAACATAAGACCACCTCTGACCAGATATATCATAACATGAATGTAGTGTGGAACCAGTGTATCAAACGCAGCATAATAACTGTGATGTGTTATTACTGGCCTTTTTATTAGACACACCTACTTGCTTTAAGTGTGCAGGACTCTTGTTAAATGAGCATTGACTCTGGGGAGAAGAAAACAACAACTTGATAAGATGGTCCTGAGCTGCTGCAAGTCCTGCAATATTCAATGCTTTGTCCGGGGTATAATGTCAAAACTGGCTGAAATTTTGTGCATATACCATTTATGCTAAGTAAAGATCATCAGATTTTCACAGCAGATAAAAGTAGATATAGAGAATACAATTAAACAAATGAATTATATGAATTAAAAAAAAAACAACAACAACAACATGATATATGGGTTCTCTTTATCTACTTTAGGACTGTGAAAATCTGATTATGTTTTATGCCATATTTATGCAGAAACATAGAAAATTCGAAAGAGTTCACAACAGTTCGCCACTGTATGTTTCAGGCATAAAAAAGGAGCTGGGAGCCAATCAGGGGAGAGTTACAGTAAAACCTAAGAAAAAATATTCACTTAAACTCAATGTCAGCATCGCATGTGACTGAGACACTCTTCTGTTTTCAGCAAACTCATCTCTGCTATCACATCTTGCACACAAGTGTCTGAGCAGTGCTTTTGTCTGCTGTTAGGTCTGAAACCTGAATATCAATGTGTACAGTTTTTTTTTTATTAACTTCTCACTGTATGCATGTGTGACACGTTAAAATGTTAATTAAGGGCTGTCAACATAGACTACATGAATAAGAATCTCATAATTATTAAAATGTTAATTAAGGGCTGTCAACATAGACTACATGAAGAAGAAACTCATGATTGATGCAAATTAATTAAGTGAAGATGTCTTTTAAAATGTTGTTAATTAAAAATGGTTCATAAAATGTTTAAAGGGTTAAAATTGTCTATATTCAAAGCACTGGAAGAATTGAAAGATCATCACTGTTTCTTGTGGATCTGTGATCTATTAGTCAAGCTAATGGATGTTGGTGATTGATTAATTGTGCCTGATGGTACACTAGGGGGAGCTCTCGCGGGTTTTCCTCAGTCTACATAAAGTTTGCTGTGGGGAAACGTCGCTGGAGTTTTTCAGGGCACAACACATGTAACTCTACTCAACAAAAATGAGTAAAATATATCATGTCATAGATTTGGAATTGGCCTGCTGTCTCCCTGCCTATTCTCTCTAATGTCTATTCAATCATATCCCACTATCAACAATATTACAATAACATCTGTGTCACAAGTAGGGTAGATAATGTCTGCCTGACAAACAGGTAAATTGAGAAGAGACTGCACCCGAGCATGAGAAGCCCAGGACATTTAACACATCAGAGATCTACTGGGAGTTGTCCAGGTGAATTGTGCAAAGAGAGAAAGCCTCCGAAGCAGGACAAATCAAACAAGTCTCTCTTTCTGTCCCTGTGGGCAAAGGCAGCTCTTCTAGAAGAACACCTGAATCTACCTAATGGAATGGAAAATTGGGGGAAATAGAGAAATGCACCCACGGGGATATCCTTTCCAGCCTGCAGTTTTCACATAGTTAATATGAAATTTTCTACAACCTTCACTCGGTCAGCACACAAGCCATTACCATTCAGGACTTATTCAGCAAAATGCCCAGCTGATAAAATGCTATTTCAAATATCTGCTGAACAACTGCTCCGTCTTATCTAACCACAGCTCATCTTAATGTCAATTGCTCCAGCTGCCCAACCACTGCCCAGGCATTACTGAAGAAAAAAATCATGTGAAAACCCCAGCTAGAAACATGCATGATGGTAATAACCCAGAGGAATAATGGGTGAGTGAGGAAATCAGCCTCTAAGCTATTCACATTGAGATGACATTGAGATTAAATGGATGTTTTGCTTAAACTTTGCATTTTTGCAAGTGACTAGGCACGTTTCAAAGATATAAATGTTGGGTTTTTTTTTTTAATGAAGGTGTCAATGGGAATGACATTAGACACACCACTTCCTCCACTTCAAGGGCACATGTTACATAGCGGATAACATGAACACATGCAACACTATAAAAGACAAATGAGCACATGCAATAATCCTTAACAAGGCAACAGGTATGCGACACAAACTGTGACCAAAGACATGTCATCAGATCTTTAACTCAAATCAAAGTAAAGCATCTGTTTATCATAGTTCTAAATAGGGCTGCAAAATATCCATCCCTACATCCTTCATTTTTCCAAACCGCTTTTTTTTTTTTTTTACCACAGTCATGCTTCTTCTGTGACATGCGACTCTGCCAGCATATTTTTTGATCTACTGCTCATGCAGCTTTACAGGGCAACCTTCTGGCCTTAGAGGGCAGGGAACACCACTTATATAAACATCACAGCACAGTGTCATTCTGACTGATGGGACAAAAATAATGCCATCCTTCCCACTCAGAGATCAGAGCCAATTTTGCTCTGCTGGACTCCTGGCCGTGTGTGGCAGTGGTTTCATTTGGTTTCAAACTTGCAATTTCGCAATGTGTGGCAATTTTTATTGTGCTTTGTGAAAACGCTGACCAAACTCAGAGGTTAGACTGGGTATTTTAATGCAGATTTAGTGAATTCATTTTGGTCCTATTAATGCAGACAAGGAGGCACAGTGGTACAGCAGGTAGTAATGTTAACTCCCAGCTCCAAGGTCCCTGGTTCAATTCTGAGCTCAGAAATCCCACCTCCCAAAAACATGCCAGCAGGTGGACTGGCTATGCTAAATTGCCCCTAGGTATACATAAATGTGTGAATGTCTGTGTGCATGGTCTCTTGCAATGAACTGGTGTCACATTCGGGGTGCATTTCCCCCCCATCTCCCAGTGTTCCCGGGATATCTACCCTGAAGCAATTCGAATCTACCATGACCCTGACTAGAATAAAGAAGTTACTGAATATGAATGAAAGAAATAATGAATAATGTAGACCAACCTGTGGTCCAACCGTTTGTTTTAATATATATAGCACAGAGTAGCACAATCACATCACAATATTCATGTTCTATTTCTATCACTACCACTTGGTATTCTGCATAGTTCTCAAGCAGTGGTGATATGAAGGAAGTGCTGTTGCACGTATTTGATCCCTTCTAAAGCAATTATCTTCCCTCATTAAGAAATCTTGCTTAATGTAATTACTTTGTAGTTAAAATATTCATTTCATCCTCTGGACGTGTGGTACGGTTCTAGTTTTGTTAGAGAACAATTATCTTTAATGAGATCAGACAATTTAATCTGCGCACAGTGGCATCCAATGCTCTAGTGTAATAGGAAGCTGTGAGCTCAAAAGAAGGATGAGGTTCTATGGCCAATGACAAGGCGAGAATCAATATCATGGCCCTCCTTCATGGCCAACTGCTGACCCTCGCTTTTATAACCGTATACAAGCCTCATCCGATTCCCTTTCTCTGCCTGTTGGTTTATGATGCTCATGCGTGGAGCGTCATTTTATTAGATTAAAAACACAGTCTAGTAGATTTGCAGCACAAACAGTTTAATCAGTTGTAATAATGTACTCAAAACAATTGACTGCTTTATGTAGTTTATACTAGCTATTCTAACACAAGCTGCAGTGAAACCAAAAGGCAAATATTGAAAACATTGCTATGACAGGACTGCTATGCAGAGGAATCATTATGCAATGAACTTTCTTAACTAGTCTGAGCATTGGTGACTCATTCGCCTTCATCACTGCTTCTTCTATGTCTAAGCCATCAGGATTAAATTATAGTTGGAGATCCAGATCAGACTGCCAATTTATTTCAAAAGACGACACACAGAAGGAGTACTATATGAAAGCTACCACTGCAGTAGAGGGACTTCAGGCAATAGTAATTTCACCAGTGATTTGACCCATAGCAGCAAAAGGACAGGGTAGAAAATTCTCATGACACCATCCAGCATAACATATAAAATCAGTAAAACTGAAAAAGTAGTGATAAAGTGGTCAAATTGGGTAGAATTTTATGGCAAGGCATGCTTTTCAGTGACATTTTATTTCTAATCCACCAAAGTGCTGGAGGCTTCCAGTCTTCAATGTTGTCACCCTGATCTTAATGAGTGCTGCTAAATTTAGCCCGTGAACAGTCTCAGTTTGGCCTTGCAGGCAACTTTGACAGTGACATGCACTTTATATAGCGTAGTTCTGTCATGTTACTGGCTGTTGGTTCATCAATCAAACTAGATTGGGAATGTGCTCTAAACAACATTGTTTTACTTAATGAGTGCTCAAACGCATAATATCCAATAGGCTTTGTGGTTGTGAAAGGGGGGGAAAAAACAAGAACTAACACAGTTCCCCTTTATAAGCAATATACTGCTTGTCCCTGAGAGCTGATCTGTGCTGAATGATGGATTTGTAATCCCCAGGGAAAACACAGACAGATGAGTGCTGACATTCACCCAAGCAACTACACTGAAATATGACTAAAGCAATTAAAAGGAAAACAGCAGATTGAATGCATTAATTATTTTACAAATCACTTAGGGGACTAGTTTTGCATTATGGTTGCCTGAACTGCCACCTGACTTCTCCATACACAAGACAAATAAACAACAAAACAAGGTAATCTAGATAAATAACCTGCACCTGCACTATGGCCCTAATTACACTGCTGTGATCATCAATAAGGAATATTTGCTCATTGAAACTAACAACATGGCAGCATCTTGCTTCAACAAGAGAGATAATATGAGAGCTGTAACGGAGACCAAATTTATCAGTTTGTTCATACGGCTCTTACCCTGCTGACTCCACGGCCACGGTCCTCTCCGTAGTTTGTCCCCAGGATTTCAAAGAAGATGTTGGGGTTTGTTCCATTATCGCTGAATTCCAGCAAATTTGTCAGACCACTCACTCCACTCTGAAAAAGTAAATACAATGCTGTTGATGTATTTATACTATGTATTCTATTCATTATACATATTAGTTTATATGGTAACACTTCACAATTAGGATATATTAATAAACATTACTTAATACAGTAGGAAGCATTACTAAAAAGGTAATCAATAAGTCTATTAGCCATTAATTAATGATAACAATTTTGCTTCATTTTTAAGTATTAGTAAGGATGCATTAAGTATGGAATAACACATGCTGTGGGAACACACATTCCTTCACCAACCTATCTTTTGTCTCTCTGTCTGTTGAGCTAAATATGACAAAATATGCAGCATAAAAAAACACAAAAAAAACCTGATGACTTGTGCACATTAATATAAACCCATTGTTTATGTTACAGCCAGAACTCCTGTCACAACTGCCGTTATAGAACATTAATCAACATCTTCTTATTTGAGAATTTAACCTCACTGTGGTATAATCAACATTATTATTATTATTATTATTATTATTATTATTATTATTATTATTATTATTAATAATAATTATCATCATCGTCATTATTATTATTATTATTAACCGTTAAAATGAAACTATTAACTACTTAACTAACCATTGACTAATCATAATAATGATAATTAAAATATGATTTTCAATTTATTAAGCAATTCTAAATTTGAATTAAAATGACAAATATTTACTGTAAGTACTAGGAATTAGGCATTCTTAACCGAAGTCTATGACACAATTGATATAAAAAGTCTACACACCCCTGTTAAAATGGCAGGCTTTTGTGAGGTTGAATAAATGAAACCAAGATAAATCATGAGAGACCTTTTCACAAACTCTCTGTGAAATTACAATGTATAAAAATTAAGTAAAAAGCAATCATAAACATTTTTGTGAAAAATACACTGACAATAACCTGGTTGGTATGTGTACATACCCCTAATCTAATATTTGGTTGAAGCACCTTTTAATTTTATTACACCACTTTTTGGGTGTCTGTCAGCGTGGCACATCTTGACTTGGCAATATTTTCCAACTCTTTCTTGTAAGGTAATTGTAAGAGCATCTCCAGTGCACAGCCCCCTTCAGGTCTGGGCTTTGGCAAGGTAAAGTGATCATGTTTTGGTTAAGCCATTCCTTTATTGATTTGGATGTATGCTTTGGGTCAGTGTCATGCTGAAACATGAAATTCCTTTTCAACTTTTTCAGTTTACTAGCAGACTGGTATTTGTAGCTATTCATGTTTCCCTCCATTTTGATAAAAGCCCCAGTTCTGGCTGAAGAAAATCAGCCCAAAATCATGATGCTGCCACTACCATGTTTCACCACGGGTATGGCACTCCTTGGGTGATGCTTTTTTTTGCACCAAACATACCTTTTGGAATTATGGAATAATTATAACTTTTGGACTTGGTCTCATCAGGCAGTAACACATGGTTTGGGGTGATATAGTTGAGCTTGGAAGTTTTTTCAGGGCTTCCAGCTGCTGTACCCTTTAGCCCAGACATGTGAAGAATCTGAGAGATTGTTGTCACATGCAGAGTGTACTCGGTACTTGTCAGATATTCCTGCAGCTCCTTTAATGTTTCTGTAGGTCTCTTGGCAGCCTCCCTTTTTGTTTTGTCCTTTTGTACATTTTGGAGGGTTCTTGGTAATGTCACTGTGGTGCTCCATTTTCTCCATTTGTTGATGATGACCTTCATGGTGTTCCATGGTACAACTAATGTTTTGGAAATTCTTTTATACTTCTCTCCTGATCGATACCTTATAACAAGTGAGAAACTGTGCATGCTTTGTAAGCTATTTGCGGACCATGGCTTCAGCAGTCAGATGAAAGCAAGAAGACGTGAAGATAATCCTACAGAAATGCCTGGGTCTTTTTTGGGTTGTTTTTTTTTTTTTAAGTTTCATTTTTATTGAACATTTCTGCTGAACACTTCTGATGAACATTTTTTTGGGGTTAATCAGACTAATTTCGTTGATCACATACTCAATTATAAGAGAGTGAACACTGATGCAACCTGGTTATTGTAACTTTAATTTTTTTTTTAATAATAACTCCCTAAAACTGATTGTTCTGATTGTTTTTCACTTAATTTTCACTTACATACACATTCAATACGTTGTAATTTCACACTGATGGTGAAAAAAAACCTGACATGATTTATCTTGGTTTCATTTTTACAACACAAAAACCTGCCATTTTAACAGGGATGTGTATACTTTTTATATTCATTGTAGAGTTATAACTACAGTATTATGTTTCCCTTAAAGTATAGTGTCATGGTTATGTCAAAATCAGTGCTGGACTACATCAGCCCTAGCACACCACATGACCCTGGCACATGTCTCACCAAGCACTCACACCTGTTTTGTGTTACCCATGATCAGCACCTCTATTTAATTTCTAGTTTCTGTGTGTTTCTATGTCAAGCTTCTGTTGTTGTCATCTTCATATGTCGTCAAATGTTTCACAGTTTTGATTTGTTACTGCATGTCTCTTTAATAAAGGCTGCAATTGCATCCACCGCCTCCTGCATTACGTGACATATAGTCACGCCTGCTTATGTTTCATTCAATACATGCTTTGGATTGTCACTCTGTTTATGAAATTGTTATGATTATTTATATAAATAGAATTTAAATTCTTTTTTATGTACAGTATGATTTATCTCTGATTCATGTTTGTCATGTTTTATTTATCATTTACTTTAATTAATTTTGGTCTCATTTTGTCCCATCTCTATTATTTCCAATTTCACTCATGGATTTTGAAAAGTGACTCTTAGTTTGACAAAAGCACTACATAAATACATTTACAGTTATTCATTTAGCAGATGCTTTTATCCAAAGAGACTTACAAATGAGAAAATACAAGCAAAGCGATAGATCAAGCGAAGAACAACACAAGTAGTGCTACCGTGCAAGATTTACAATTGAGTTCTAGAGAAGCAAAATGATAAATAAAATTTATCATTATCATGAATAACATTCCCTGTGACACATTCTGCCCGGGGCACTTTATAATTGCTTAAGAATGCTTTAAGTATTAAAAAACCAAAATGTATTTCACAAAGGAAACTTGACTAGCCATTACTCAGTTATCATAATAATAATAGTGCTTTGAGCATTACTAACAGTTACTATTAGTATTACTAATAATAGTGTCTAAGCATTACTCCATCATACGCAAACCTTAATTGTTACTTTGTGTCACTTATTGTAAAGTGTAAAACACACTGTGCATATCTTTATTAATTAACCCTTTTAGAAATGCATGAAAGTGGTTATTAAGCATTCCATAATTATTATCTAATTACACTATCTAAAATTAAAATCTTAAATTATTCTAAATGCACTGTAAGTGCCCCTTACTTTATTAAAACAGAAGTTTTTGATATTCAATGTAATTTTGGATAATGTTCATTATGCACTGAAGAATAAAGATTTCCCTGTTTGGATTTTGATTGCTTTATCTATTTAAGCCTAGCTGTGTCTTTGTCTAATGGCAAGGTTAAAAATCCATTGAACATTGGGGTACACAATAAATGTTAACTTTAACTATAAATGTTAAGGTTGTATAAATGTATAAATATTATCATTGTTGAAATAATTTAAAACACTGATTATTAATCAATCTCATACATTTGTGAAGTGTTGTCAAATGGACATATGTTCAGCGGTACAATATGAGACACAAATAAATGTAATGATTCAGTAACAATTATTAATTCCCCCACTTCATTAAGAATTATTAACAAAGGGTTACAATTTACAATAAAGAACCATTTGTAATTAATGAATTATTTAAAGTTTAAAATGATTAAAGTTTTATATAAATGGTTATTGCTGTAGTGTCTGAGTTTTTGATACTAAATATACCCCAAAATCTGCTTACATTTACAAAAGGGAATGTTTGCTACAAATGATGAGTCACAGACTAGTTATTTCTGTGTGATGTCTAGGGGGGAAACGATACACTTCTAAAGTAAACACATATCTGATTGAAACAGTCTGGATGCAGCATAGTTTGCTCAAAAGACATATTTCTAAGGTGTTGATCTTCACAACATTCTTTTCATTTTATTGTTGACACAGTGTTCAGATGCTTGTTTCCTGTCGGACTGATAAAAAAGGTAAGGAACTGTGTGCACACAACAATACGGATACAATGAAATTATGACTCGCACGATTCTTATAATTGTGGTCGTATAAATGTATAATACACTTCAGACTGTCTAGGAGCAATGCATCTGAAGTTGAAACTGGGGAGCTGTAACAGAAATAATTAATGTAGATTGTCTTTGAAGGACTGGTTTGGGAAACAATGCCTGCAGTAACAAACGTTCAGGATTTCCTATTGTTGTGATAAACACAACTTAATTTTATGGCCAAGAATGGCCTTCCATGTACAGTTCACAATCCAATTTAACTGGTAATAATGCATGCAGGATGACCACACTGGCAGTGGCAGCTAGCATTTTACAAGTCAAACATCAACAAAGAGAATAATAACATTAAAAGAGGCAACCATCTCACATATTTGTGTCAAACAAACCTCTTATTTTTAGCTAAATGTGCACAAAATAGTTCTTTTATTCATAAAATATCCATAACACACAGAATCCAATTCAGCTAGACCTGGCATTACTGAGAAGGAAGCTAAAGACTCTCAAGCAGTAAGAGCTACAATTTACTGTGAGCTAACAATCACAAATAGCGATCTATGTGAGAAACTCCATCTGAGGCAGACATGTGGAAAAATTAATTAACATTAAATTAATTAAAATAAAGGCAACTTTTCCTTCCTGGTTTGTTCAATTTAGTCTGAACCATGTTAAACAAAGCTATTGTTTTAGCAGAACGTTCAACAAATGAAGCAGCTAATAGCCCAGTGAATTAATTTTGGGATTGGTAAAGTAGGACAGGACTATTAAGGTTTCACTTTAAGAATTTAAGAAAAGAGCATTATGACCACAACACTTTCACCCAGTTGTGCTCTGGTGGTCAGATGAGACCAAAATGGAGCTCTTTGGCATCAACTCAACTCAACTCGCCGTGTTTGGAGGAGGAGGAATGCTGCCCAAGAACACCATCCCCACCGTCAAACATGGAGGTGGAAACATTATGCTTTGGGGGTGTTTTTCTGCTAAGGGGACAGGACAACTTCACCGCATCAAAGGGACGATGGACGGGGCCATGTACCGTCAAATCTTGGGTGAGAACCTCCTTCCCTCAGCCAGGGCATTGAAAATGAAAAGTCATTACTAAATCATTACCAAGTACTAAGTCATGTTTTGCAGAGGGGTCAAATACTTATTTCCCTCATTAAAATGCAAATCAATTTATAACATTTTTGACATGCGTTTTTCTGGATTTTTTTGTTGTTATTCTGTCTCTCACTGTTCAAATAAACCTACCATTAAAATTATAGACTGATCATTTCTTTGTCAGTGGGCAAACGTACAAAATCAGCAGGGGATCAAATACTTTTTTCCCCTCACTGTACACTCCCTATAACCAAATGTATTAATTGTCATCTTCACTGTTATCTTCATTTATCATTGGGAACAATAAAGTTTATCTTATCAACAAAATTTTGGACAAACGTGGGCTGAATACCATACCATCAACGCCCACATACTGTGCTGCCACACCCAAATCTGTATAGATGTGTTACTTCCTGAGTACAAAAATAATAGCTTGCTAAAAAAAAGCAAAAACTGCTTTTATGACCAACCAAATCTGACCTTATTCCACTAAGTTATGCTTGTGGCTGCACAAAATGAAAGCCCATAATTTTTGTTATAATGTAGTAATCATTAATACATAGGAAAGGCCCAGCACAATTATTTACAATTATGTCAAGTCCTTGTCATGACTTAAATTCCAAACTTCAATTAATCTGGAAACGCCTCCTGAGGAATGGAGTAGAAACAATTACCTGGTTGCTATACAATGAAATGAACAAGTGTAATATGAACTAAAGGCCTCTTTAAGGCACTCTAAAATGCTACTGAAAAGAGAGAACATACTAGTACACCTCAGCTGGATACTCTGTGCTATGTGTTTGTGTTTCAGGTTTAAAACAGACCTATAATTGGTCTTAAACGATGAATTTCACAGCATGCTTGTTTAAAGATTTAAAAAATATATATATATATATATTCTAATAAATCTGCATTAGACTGGCTCAGGGTTTATTCCCACCACATGACCAGTGTTTCTGATTGCTCCAGATTCACAGTGACACGGTAAAGCGGTTAACGAAGATGACTGAAAGGCTAATTCTGTGAAATGCTGTATAGTATGAATTTGTATGAGAGCATAGCAGAGTCAATAACAAATCAGATTGTCATGGATCTCAGGAACTCTATAAACAGTATGAGCAAGCAACACTCAAATGACTGTCAAACTCCCAACGAATAAGCATTAAAGACCTGTGAATTTACAAGCAGACTGCTGTAGGGCCTAAGTACGAGATAGTGAAAATTTATATAACTGGCCTCAGCAGGGTAATATCTCTAGTGGCAGAGGTCCTGATAAGTCTGCATACAGATACACTACTGCACCCTGGAGGCAAGGTCATTCTTCGTAGAGCATAAAGAGTGTTAGCCAACAGAAGCACACACACACACACACACTAGTGTCTATCCAGGCCTGCTGTTTTCCAGGCATGATAGAATAAAAACCCCCAGGTTGAAAGCATGTCTGCTGGTGAGGAAGAAAAAGGCATTTTGGAAAACATCTAGCTGTCCGTCAAAACCCCGTGGGTGACAGAATAGACATTTATGCCTGAACAAACACAAGCGATATGCACAAACTCTCACACAAATGTTCTGTCTTATGAATTTACACACCCAAATAAATTTCCACTTTCTGGCACTGTCCTACCTTTTTGACAGTCTCCAGCATGGATCGGCCACCCTGCCATGGCTTGGAGCCTTTGCGGATGCACGAGAGGCTCGCCATGCTGTGCCACTTGCGGTCCTCCAGCTTCCTGTGGAAGGTGTTGGCGAGCAGCAATACTGTGTCGTAGATGTATCGGTTGGTGATCTAACCAGATGGGGTAGGAGAGCGACAGAGAAAGAACGGGTTAATAATTAATTAATCATTAATTAAAAAATCTTGATACGACTCCTATCAGTAGTATTGTAAGTGTACACTTGTACATGGTCAACTATAATGATACAACCACTGTGTTATCAGTCCAAAGAGTGCTGATGTTGCGTGGATCCTCATGGATTTGTTTTAGCTGGTCAAAGGTTATAGCTTTAAAACACAGACTGTTTCATCTGGATAATGTAATCTGATAAGAAAAAAATGAAATACTTCTATTGAGTGCTGATTATTAGAGACAATGAATTATAGTATATTAATTATTATACCACAGCACTGTTAAATTCTAAAAGCTGACCATTGTCACAGCTCAGTCCGACCGGGACTCTGGTTCCCAGAATCCAACACGAGCGCGCATGCGCTTGACCCCGTCCTTCCTGGACTCCAGTTCCCTGAATCCAACATTTACATTTACATTTATTCACTTTTATCCAAAGCGACTTACAAATAAGCAAAGTGATATATCAAGCAGGGAACAATACAAGATCCATTAATTGAATACCAGAGGAAGCAAAGTGTACAGAGTAGACAATTGTAGACATTGTCTGTGTTTTTTTTTTTTTTTTTGGTTTGTTAGGAGTTAGGTTGTGTTAGGGAAAAGGTGGGGTCTTTAGCTGTTTTTTGAAGATAGTGAGAGACTCTGCAGTCCGGATTGAGATCGGAAGAGCATTCCACCACTGCGGAACGGTATGCGTGAAGGTTCTGGAAAGGGACCTTACGCCTCGCTGAGTGGGAACTACTAAACGTCGGTCGCTAGTCGATCGCAGATTGCGAGAGGGAACACACGCCTTCAGGAGAGAGTTGAGGTAGGAGGGTGCTGTTCCTGACAAGGTCTTGTAGGTGAGCATCAAGGCCTTGAACTTGATGCGGGCAGCTACAGGAAGCCAGTGGAGGGAGATGAAGAGGGGTGTGACATGAGTAGTCTTGGGCTGGTTGAAGACAAGGCGCGCTGCAGCATTCTGAATCATTTGAAGGGGTTTGATGGAGCTGGCTGGGAGGCCTGAAAGCAGTGAGTTGCAGTAGTCCAGTTTAGAGATGACAAGAGCCTGGACTAGTATCTGTGTAGCCTGTTTCGTGAGGAATGGTCGGATTTTCTTGATGTTGTACAGGATGAACCTACAGGACCTTGCAGTTGCTGAGATGTAAACACAAGCGTGCATGCGTTCAAGATCACCGGAGTTCTGATTCGCAACACCTGTGACTAGCCTTCGGCATCCACTGGTATTTAAGTAGTCACATTCCTATTTCAGGTTGCGAAGTATACGCTCCATAACGTATGTTAGCTGCGATACCAAGCTTTCCGTATTCTGTGAATTCACCTGGTTGGTTTCGACTTCCCACTTTGTTTAAGACTACGCTTCTGGATTATCCTCACGATTCTGCATTACCTGGTTTATCTCGACAATCTGCCTGTTTACGACCACGTCTCTGGATAACCTGCATTGCTGAGTATTACCTGGTTCATCACGACACCCTGCTTCTTTACCATGTCTCTGAAAAACTTGCATATCTGAACATTACCTGTTTCCACCCGACTATCTGCGTGATTACCTCTACGTCTCTGGAACACCGTTATTGAGATTCAGTATCTGTTCACGCCTGCATCTCTGGATACCCCTCACATCGTGCATTGTCTAACTCGGACTGTTCCTGCCCTCACGTCTCGGCCTCTGCGCTTGCGTCCTCCTCCACCCCTGTGACAACCATAAGGTATGCCTCTGCACAATTTACTATTGTTTCTATAGTAACAGCTTATACAGGGACTTGTATGGTTGATACTCCACATAGTCTAAGGCTAATAATTAATGGATTAAAATGTGTTATTGTTTAACAAAGAAAGATTTATATTTGTTGATATTATAATGGTATTGGTGTCAGCTCTTTGTAGCAGTCATTAAGTGTCTCGCCATTGGAGAGCCTTTCTCAATAACATGTCAAGCTGCATATTTCTGTCTTAAGAGAGAAAAAGAGAAGGTTTATAGCTACTATAACGTAAGTGATAACCCAAGTGAACTCGTATTGCAGACAAACCATAACATTAAATGTACCTATAAACAGTTAAAACGCATGACATAGTAATAAATTAAAATGATAAATGTTGACAAACTGCTGTGGTATAAGATGATATAAAACAAATTGGGACATGTGGTTATTGGAAAATTACGAGCTTTAGGGTGGTAACGTCACCTCAGGCTGCATCACACCAACCCACCATTGATTATTTTCTTACAACAGCATGCCCGGTCATGTTTTATTCTTTGCCTACAATAGGTTATTTTAAAAAGGAATATTATTGGCAAATTTCAATATGTTGTTGCCTATGGAATTAGACTGGTTGCCTTGGCAACAATTCCAATGTGCCAGCAACTTTGAAAAACAAAAAATAAAAAACTTAATCTGGGATCCTGTCAAATCATAAATAATCCAATCCAACTAACAAAGCCACCTTTGAGGAATTAGCCTTGAACCTGATCAGTAATGGATTACTTATCCTTGCTAATCTACTGCAGACAAAATTAGGTAGCAGTACCTGGGTCAGTGAAGCTTGGAAATTGTAGCACGTTTCAAAAAATGTAAAAAAAAAAAAAAAAAATCTCCTGCTTAATGCTACAACAGCTTCAGAGCCACGGCTGCCTTTCAGGACTCTAGCTGATGTTTCTTTGTGTTTCCTTTTCTTTAGAGTATGACAGCAAGCATAATGTAAAGCAAATTCACAGGGTGGAGGATAGGGGAGCGGAATTGAAAATTAGATCATTACAACATCCTCCACTCCAGATACGCCCCCCCCGCACACACACAAACGCACACACACACACACACACACACACACACACACACACACACACACACACACACAAAGACAGACACAATAGGCTATGTGGAAGGAGAGTTAATTTCACTTTGATTGATCGTGCTGCTCTAATCTTGCCCAAGTGTTGTCTCTGTTTTAATGAGGCCATAATAAATTCTGTCAAGTGGCCATTGCGTTGTCCTACTGTTGATTGACCCACAACTTGTGCACACTTGACACTGTATTGTGTGTGTGTGTGCGTGTTCAGATTTTATCCTATGGTATAAATTTGTACCAAAAGCATTGAACAAATTTTTTGAAGAAATGAACAAAACTACACAAGGAGAAAGAAGAAAAACGTTGTTAACAGTTAGCTTTGTTTTGGCTAATCATGGTTTATGAATGCACTGCAAAAAGTTTGAATTTAGACTTTAAAAATATTAATTTACGCTCTGCAAATTTATGTTTGCCATTCTGGCAAAAACCTTGGATGTGGGCAGGGCTTACATCAACTACCTCTCATTGCGTAATTAGATTTGGATAGACAGCTGCCTGACCAGGAACTACAGACTTCAGTGGTGCGAATTTTAGAGAGCGTTCTGGATACTATTCTCTGTATAGTTATAGTGTTTGTACTTTGTACTGGAAATTACTTACTTAGTCAGTATAGTAGTTTGTGATTAATATTTGAGATTTGAGTAGTCTAATACAACAATTTTTTCGAGATGAGCTCTCAGGAGCGGCACAGAGCATCATCGTTATCGTCATCATCGTCATCATCCTCCTCCTCCTCCTCTTCAGTTGGACCCTCAAGGTGTCGATCCAAATCTCACGAGGCCATGAGAGTAAATTGCTGTTAAGCCCCGCTCATATGTCAGATTTGTACCAGAATGGTGAACGTAAACTTGTGGAGTGTAAAAGAAAATTTTTCAATTGAATGTGTAAACTAAAACTCTGTCAGCGCATTCATAAACCATGATTAGTGAAAACAAAGCCTAGAGAAGCTTAGTGTTGTTCTTCTCTCTAATTGTATATTTTTGTTCGTTTCATGGAAAATTACATTCAACACTTCTGGAACAATTTAATTCCATATTATCGCAGTCAATTCACCAATAAATTTCAAGAATTTCTCTGGACATCGGCATTTGTCCTGCGTAATTGTTAAAATGACAAAAAACCATAGCAGCTGTCAAGATAACATGCCACCCAAGATGATTTCTCTCTTGACCCTGTTCTCTGAGTACCAGTGGATATCTTATTGGCTCAGGTCATCTTTGATGATTAGCTTTTCTTTAATTAACTCACCTCAGTTTTTATCTAATGCTCTTAAAATTTTAGGGATCATGTGACGCTTGGTTGGATTACGTGATTGAATGCTGTTGAGGTCAGGTTGGCTGTGCTCATTATATCATAATGTATCTTACTTTCTGAATTATGTAGTGTTGTTATTGTTGATTCCTGATTATATTAATCTAAATAACTTTTTAAATCTGTAATTTGACTTATTATTGTACATTTACATTACCCTACATCCCAAAGTCTCCAGCTGTTACACCCAAACAATCAGCCATACATATACATTTGCATTAAGCAGAAACATATAACATGTGTAACAAAACACACTACACCATTCAGTTTAATATAATTGTTAATATAATTGTACATTGTTTAACCTTTTAATATTTTGTTTCAAAAATTCACAAAAATACTCTGCTCTCATTGATATCAAACAATTGCAAACACAACACAGGTTTATAAAAAGGAATCTTTGTTATATATAGGTGTGCAACAATTATTGGCACCCTTAGGAATTCATATGAGAAAAAATATAATTGAAGTATATTCCCACTGATATAAAAATAAATAAATAAATAAATAAATAAATAAATAAATAGTACACTTGGGTGACAAGGAACAGGAAACCATGACTTCCTGTTTCACAGGGGTATAAATATGAGGTAACACATAGGCCAAATTCATTCAAATTCATTTATAGGACATAATCATTCATAACAATGGGTAACACCAAGGACTATAGAAGTGATGTGCAGCAAAAGGTTGATGAGATTCACCACACGGGAAGTGGCTGTAAGAAAATAGTACAAACATTGAAAATGCCAATTTCTACCATCAGGGCAATAATTAAGTATTTTTGTTAATTTTTTTTAACCAAAAGATAAAAAAAAAAAAAGAATTTCACAGCCTTTTTTGCTCATATTTTATTCTCAATTCTTTTCTTTTCTTACTAAAAAGAAATTAATTGTTTATTTGTCTTGGAGCATATGTATAGAGTGCAGAATTCAGCAAAAATACAATAAGGTAATAATGTATTGCAAAAAACATTTCGATTAGGGGTATAATGATGCATAGTGACAGAATGTGCGACAATGCAAAACATTTGATGAGGTTAGTCGAAATGTACGATTCACATTGTGGGAATCAGCATTCTACAGGGTCTCCCAAAAGTCTCCACACATTTCATTTTAGCAAAATCTCTTCCAAAATTTTTCAAACCATATATATACACAGTATCTCACTGAAGAAATGACACTTTGCTACAATGTAAAGTAGTGAGTGTACAGCTTGTGTAACAGTGTAAATTTTGCTGTCCCCTCAAAATAATTCAACACACAGCCATTAATTTATAAACCGCTGGCAACAAAAGTGAGTACACCCCTAAGTGAAAATGTCCAAATTGGGCCCAATTAGCCATTTTCCCTCCCTGGTGTCATGTGACTTGTTAGTGCTACAAGGTCTCAGGTGTGAATGGGGAGCAGGTGTGTTAAATTTGGTGTCATCACTCTCACATTCCCTCATACAGGTCACTGAAAGTTCAACATGGCACCTCATGACAAAGAACTCTCTGACGATCTGAAAAAAATAATTGTTGCTCTACATAAAAATGGCCTAGGCTATAAGAAGATTGCCAAGACCCTGACACTGAGCTACAGCATGGTGGCCAAGACCATACAGCAGTTTAACAGGACAGGTTCCACTCAGAACAGGTCTCGCCATGGTCGACCAAATAAGTTCAGTGCACTGTCTCAGCGTTATATCCAGAAGTTGTCTTTGGGAAATAGATATATGAGTGCTACCAGCATTGCTGCAGAGGTTGAAGGGGTGGGGGTCAGTCTGTCAGTGCTCAGACCATACACCGCACACTGCGTCAAATTGGTCTGCATGGTTGTCCTCCCAGAAGGAAGCCTCTTCTAAAGATGACGCACAAGAAAGCCCGTAAACAGTTTGCTGAAGACAAGCAGACTAAGGACATGGATTACTGGAACCATGTCCTGTGGTCTAATGAGACCACGATAAACTTATTTGGTTCACATGGTGTCAAGCGTGTGTGGTGTGGTGAGAAGTACAAAGAGAAGTGTGTCTTGCCTACAGTCAAGCATGGTGGTGGGAGTGTCATGGTCTGGGGCTGCATGAGTGCTGCCGGCACTCGGGAGCTACAGTTCATTTAGGGAACCATGAATGCTAACATGTACTGTGACATACTGAAGCAGAGCATGATCAGTATGCAGTATTCCAGCATGATAACAACCCCAAACCTGTGAAAAAAAATCCAACATGTGCAGATCTGGTGAACTCCATGCCCAAGAGGGTTAAGACAATGCTGGAAAATAATGGTGGCCACTCAAAATATTGACACTTTGGGCCTAATTTGGACATTTTCACTTAGGGGTGTACTCACTTTTGTTGCCAGCGGTTTAGACATTAATGTCTATGTGTTGAGTTATTTTGAGGGGACAGCAAATTTACACTGTTACACAAGCTGTACACTCACTACTTTACATTGTAGCAAAGTGTCATTTCTTCAGTGTTGTCACATGAAAAGATATAATCAAATATTTACTCAAATGTGAGGGGTGTACTCAATTTTGTGAGATACTGAATATATATAAATGGTAAATAGCGCTCTTATATAGTGCTTTTATCCAAAGCACTTTACACTATGTCTCATTCACACATCCACACACACACACACACACACACCAATGGTAGAAAAGCTGCCATGCAAGGTGCTAACTTGCCATCGGGAGCTCTCTCTCTCTCATATATATATATATCAATAGTCAATACATTAGGCTATCTCCCTCTGCCAAGATAACAGCTCTGAATCTTCACCTATAATGCCTGACGAGGTTGAGGAATACATGGCAAGAGAACTGACACCATTCCTCAAGATCCTTCACATTTCGAGGTCCATGCTGGTGCATTCTCCTCTTCAGTTCACTCCACAGGTTTTCTATGGGTTTCAACTCAGGGAACTGGGATGGCCACGGCAGGACCTTGAGATTGTGGTCAGTAAACCATTTTTGTGTTGATTTTGTTGTATGTTTTTGGATCATTGTCCTGCTGGAAGATGCAACCATGGCTCATTTTAAGTTTTTTGGCAGGAGCAATCAGGTTTTCATTTAATATCTGTTGATGTTTGATGGAGTGCATGATACTATGCATCCTCACAAAATGTCCAGGTCCTCTGGCAGAAAAACAGCCCGAAAATATTAAAGAGCTACCACCATATTTAACGGTGGGCATGAGGTACTTTTCCATATGGCTACCTCTCTGTGTGCGCCAAAACCACCTCTGGTGTTTATTGACAAAAAGCTCTATTTTGATTTCATCTGACCATAGAACTCGATCCCATTTGAAGGTTCCAGAAGTGTCTGGCAAACTGAAGATGCTCGAGTTTGTTTTTGGATGAGAGTAGAGGCTTTTTGTCTTGAAATCCTTCCAAACAACTTGTGGTGTTTTAGATGACTTCGGATTGTAGTTTTAGAGACTTTCTGACCCCAAGATGCAACTAACTTCTGCAATTCTCCAGCTGTTATCCTTGGACATTTTTTGGCCACTCAAATCATCCTCTTTAAAGTGCGTTGAGACAATATAGACACACGTCCTTTTCCAGGTTGATTCATAACATTTCCTGTTAACTGGAACTTCTTAATTATTGCCCTGATGGTGGAGATGGGCATTTTCCGTGTGCTATTTTCTTCTAGCCACTTCCTATTTTGTGAAGCTCACAAAATACACACACATATACATAGACACACACACACACACACACACACACACACACACACACACACACACACACACACACACACACATAATTTCCAGATAGCCTTTAAGAATGCCTTTGGCCAAAGAAGAATGAGAAGTAGACGTTCATGAACATACACTGACGAAGACACAACCAACATACTGCTGGCAAACATATTCCCCTATGTATGGAGACGTTAATGACACCCTGTATTAGTTATGCATCTAATGCGATTACAATTTTTGAACACCAGAGGTCCCAATCTATGCAGCCCATAGAGTTAAAATATATAGAGAGCACCCTGCGGCTGGTAGCCCAAGAAAGAGGCCTTCGAAGTCACAAATTTTAGACATTCTATTTCTAAATGATGCCTCAGACAGTGCTCCAGAGCTCAGAGACTTTATTTATTCAATCAAATATGTGGTATCATTTATAAACATATTTATTTATTTTAAGATATGGAGAATCTGTAGTACATTTTCTTGACAAGAAATAGTTCATTTAGTTTATTAATTCAAATCGATCTGTGATTGGGTGTATTGTTAAACCTCAAATTGCTACTTCCCAGTCATATATGTCATCTTAAATTAAAATTACAATTAAAATTTGTTACCCAAGCTTCATGGTATGTTTCCCTATACAATCAGAAAGGAAATATGTATATTTTTTTTTTTAAGGACAGCACTAAGCTTAGTTCTGTGGGCTGTGACACCACACAGCACTCCATCAATGTCCAAATCACACCATGATTCTTGATTTTCATGCTGGAATCATGCTATTTTATTTATTTATGTGGTTTTTGTTTTTTTTCATTTTTGCATGGCTTGGATAAGCCTTGACATCATGCAACACCAGTAGTCTCATCCAACCCTTAATACTTTATATTGTTTGTTAATTTAGGTCTAATCATGTTGGTCTGTATCTTACACGTGGATGCCGTGGGTTAGTATACAGTTATTAGATAGTCTGTTTCAGGTGGATGTTTTCTGCTTAGTATACTGTGGCTCCACCCTGAGGGGCTAACTGACAGGTGGATGTGAAAATTAAAATATAGTCGACCTTGAGGTCATTTTCACACAGAATCAGCGCAGTACTGAGAATATGTAATTGCCAAAGGGAAGAGAAGGTATTGTTTCTAACTTTTATCTGAATTTTTCTAGCATGGAGTTTAAATATGAAATTTCACAAGCATGTCCATGCAAGTCATGTAACACTTTTTAAGTTGAATTATCTATAAAATATAGCTACTCATTATTTCTCAAAGTCTCGATGTATGTGAAGTGTCAGTGCTGTCATCCCAAGTGGAAAATGTAATTTTCTGTTCCAAAAATGTAATGTATGAATGTAAACATTATGTCCTAAATACATGACTACATAGCTGACTTTCAAATGACTCTCATGTAAATGTACGGTACTTACATATATGTTAACCTGATCTTAAACTTAACAAGGGTTAAAGAGCCACTCCAGCAGCCTTTTTTTCCCTGTTGTCACACTCCTCTGTTCAAACTCCGTCTGTGTTGGTTGCTGGCTGACCTGGCCTAATCACAGACAAAATTAGTGAGTCCATTATTTATAAACATGAATTTATAAAGCTTGTTGTGTTTGTGCCCTTGGCAAAATTGAAGGGCAGAAAGTCTTCGGCTGTTCTATATTAACGTCTTTGTTTTGGCTCTGCCTCTGTTTAATGGCTAGCTGTAAAAAGCTCAATGAAGTGTTAAATCCGTTGCCACTTTATGGTCATTTTGAATCCTTTCATCATGCTGATAAACCTTCTTTGATTGTATATGCTGCATTGCATAAATTAAGCTCCAGGCACCAATGAATGAATAACATTGTGATTATTGTTAATTGAGGCGTAGTTGACAACTTTTCTTATCCGTTTTGCCTTAGCATAAAATATGGCAATAAAATTTGTTTGATTACTGATACAATACATCTTACGTAGCCCTTTTTCCAAAGTGGATAAATCTGAAAATGCGGATCTATGGTTGTCATGTGATCTGCACAGTTCCAAGATTGTAGAACTTATTGCAATGTTTGAACACTTTGTACATTATAGAAGCAATCCAGAGTTATGCGAAAACAAAACAAAACAAAAACACAGTGTGTTCTATGCTCAGGTTGTCAGAACAAATGAAAATAGTGGAACTGATGTACAGACATGTGCCAGACACCTAGTTTGCATGCACACCATGCCATTTTCTACCAATTTTGGTGGAAAGAACTTGAAAATGCTAGTGTGGCCAAAACAAAATCATTTGTTTTAATGTGAACTACACCTGAATTAATGAGTCACAACAGTTTGAACTAAAAAGGATGGCCTGTGCAACTGTCAAGTCAACTCCGTCACCAACAAACTCAGTTTCCCAGAATGCACCACTGCCTACAAACATGGCTGACCCAGAATCCCAGAACCCACTACTGCTAACTCATTCCTATTCACCGGACTTTTGATCACACTCACCTGTTCCCAATCACCCCACCATTTAAAAGAGACTCTCACACCACACTCAGTGCTAAGTAACACTCAGTTTGTGTTAGTATCTGTTATTAACCCTTTTGTTTCTGTGATTGCTACTCTGGTTTTTAGCATAGATTGTTTTCTGGTTTTCATACTGAATCTTGATATTCCCCTGTGCATTCTGTTTGCTGGTTACCCGACTATAGCCTATTCTTTGACCTTGATTTTGCCTAATGATTTGAATTTGTCTGTCAGCCTTTCAATGAATGACTCTTACTGTATCTGTGTCAATCTCAGCCCACTCCTTCTGACAGCAAAAATCCAAATAAAGGTAACAGCACCATTTCTGAAAGGATTTATTTCTATTGTTTTTGCAAAACTTCAACTAATGTGTTTAATGGAGTTTTACTCAACTCGCAGTGTCAGTTATGCTCTGGAAAATAAGTAACAATAAAGAAAAATGACTCGCACACCTTCAAGGCTATAACAGGGATACCAAAGCTGTTTGCACAAGGACACTCCAGTCTACCTTAACAGCCCTGTGGGAACCATCCAGATAGTGGACTGGCAAAAAGAGTGGCAATCCTGTCTGTTATGGAGTGGTGCCACCATTATGTTTGAATTTGCGCAGTGGTTTCTCCCAATTCTTGTAAGTTTTCATCTTGGAGAGGAAATCAAGCTGTGATTTCCTCTCAATCACACACCACGGACACACTGGGGAGTTGATTCAAAGGTTGTGGGAAATTCTTCCTCTTTTAGGACCAACAGATTCATGATGTGGTAGCTGGAGAAGGGGAAAAGAAAGCAGGAAGCAGGAGAAGCCAGAGGAAGACTGAGTGCTGCAGCCTCTCCTCTTGGGCCAACATAATCACTGGTCCAGAGGGAGCCATTGAGGGGGGGGTTGGACACAGAGAGAGACACAGAGGGACAGGAGATGATGCGCTCCAGAGCTTTGTGAAATTGGGCTTCTTCTGGCATGAGCTTCTGATCTCTGATCTGTTCTCCCTCAATCCTGCCAAACAAGCCTAGACTAAATGCACTACTCTCTACTGCTCCAACGTACACACATGAATACAAACATACACACACACATTCTATGCATAATAAAATCAAGTGACCAGAGAGTAGTAGTTAAAACACTGGTATTCAAGTGTATTCTAGGGACTGAGCAAAATGAGATCGTGTTTAATTATTTAATAAAAAAGTGAGTGATATTTTTATTTTATTGATTTATTGTTTTATATTTGGGAACGTTATCTTTTGTTGACAAGAAAGTAGCGAACCCTGAAAAAAAATGTGTTCTCTGTGGCATCCCAGGCTCTGTAATGGGAGAAACAACATATAATACAGGGCACTAATATACATCTAATAAGAACAGGGTGGCATCTCTACTTTCCTCCCCATTATTTTGATCAATATTGAGATCTCGATTATTTATCACGATTATTCATTGATTTTAGTGACAACATATTTTTATTCCACTTTCATATTTAAATAAATAGACCGCTGCATTCACCTCCATGTTTTGCTACGTTCCTGCTAATGTACAAATCTCTACATCAAATTAGACTGGTCCTTAAAGTGCATCATCTCATAGAAGCAAAATATAAATAAAATTGTACCCAAAATATAGGATAAATAAAAATGCTATCAACCAAATGAAAAATATGCATCAAATAGAACAATATGCAACCAAATGAAAACAATTCAGGCCTATGAAGAAGAGGCAATAACAGTGTTTACAGGAGGAGAGATGCAAGACAATTTCTTTTAGGAGCACTTGTGCTCTGAATTACAAAAATGTAGGAGCACAGTTGAAGTAGAGGGATTTATTTATTTATTAATTTATTTATTCATTTTTATCTTTATTTAGAGACGGTAACATTAATGTGCCACAATATAACACTCAAGTAGGCATGAGAATACTTGAGCTGGACAATTATAACAGAATTTAGGAACATAGTGTGAGCCATGACAAATTAATTTACCTTCAAATAAACTCAATTGAATATTTTCAGTTAATTTTACAGACTGTAGGCAAAAACCCACCGTTAACCTGTTCCACCTTGTAAACAAATACAATAACCCTCAATGTTCAGTCTTTGAAATCTGCTCCTCTTAAATATATTTAAAGCTACACTATTAGACATTTTCTACTGTCATTGTTCTGGGTTGGAGTCAGTTCTCAAATCGCTCTGTGTTTATTGTATATATATATGAATAATCTCATGTAGGATGTGATTGGGTGAGTTCATTTACTCGTCTGATGCAAAGCGTTTTAGTTTAACGATGTTCATTAGGGATGCTCCGATCAGGATTTTTACAGCCAATACCGATCCAGATACCAATCTTTTTTTGTTTAAGCTTTAATCAGGAGGTTATAAACAGTCACTGCTAATTGAATTAAAATAATAACAATGAGAAATACTGTTGGTTAATTGATAAATAAACAAGCATAAAATATTTATTTTTAAATATCTTAAACAATAGTCCTAATTAAAAGTAGATTAACAGAAGCATGATCCATATTAGGCTAATAGGCTTCTAAGGAGATAGCGAACTAAGCATAATGTCAAACTGATATTAAATGCAACCCATCCATCTTTTACCGCTTATTCCTTCTTCAGGGACCCTGGAGCCTATCCCAGGAAGCATCGGGCACAAGGCGGGGTACACCCTGGACAGGGTGTCATCCCATCGCATGGCACAATCACATACACACTCACACACCCATTCATACACTACGGACAATTTAGACACGCCAATCAGCCTACCATGCATGTCTTTGGACTGGGGGAGAAAACCGAAGTTAAATGCAACCCATAGTAATTAAATATTATTTCATTTCTCATTTTATCTATATTTTCTGAAGTTATTATAATATCTATTTTTTTCATATTAAAACATATATTTATTTAACTAAGCAAACTTTCTGTCTTTACATTTTAGTAGTTTTTTGTTTGTGTGTTTATCAGTTGTTCCTTTTAGATCGGTTCCCCAGTACAGTGTTGCCATGTCTGCTGATAATATTGTTTTTTGGGGGATTAAATGAAAACATGGAAACTTGAGTTGACTTTTCTGGTGATTTCTGGCAACCTTAAGTTTAAATGAAGTGAATACGCTATGTATTTGAGTTAGTGAAGAGCGTGAAGGAGAGCAGTAGTGTTCTCCTTCTGAACAGTCGCTAATCTTGATTATTAAATAATTCTTCACCAATCATAAAGAAGTTTGAATTAAACCCATCTTGTAGCGTTAGCACGCCTCTGTGTCTACACGAGCAGATGAAAGTTCAGGTCATTTTGTGGATCAATAAAAGATGGCGGTTTGTGAGATTGGGAAATTGAACGAAGCAAAATGTACAATGTTACTCTTGTCATCATAATGGCTTTTTTGCAGTATTTACACACTTGTTCGGTTAACTGAGGAGATGAAAAGCACTGTGAAAGTAACTGCTGCGCGGTGTAGATGGATTCTGGACTTCCAATAGTTTTTATTCCGATTGTATTATACAACTTCCAACAGATCACTCGCAAAGATGCGAATAAATAACGCAAAAATGCGACTGAAATGGTTGCACTATAGAGCCCTGAATTTATCTGCAAAGTTTTTTCCTGTTTGGCGTGACGAGGTTTAATGTCCCCGACAACCTCTCTAGTGCCATTTAGCATCATGTTAGTGTCATGATTTCCCCTCACGCAAGCGCTGGAGCTCGCAGCGAAACTAGAAGCTCGAGTGCTAAAATGCTAACTCCATTTCCGGGTTTTGGCATTACAAAATGACATTATCCCTGTGCCACTCTGTGATGATTGGCTGCAAATTTAGGAAGCGCTTGATTTGATCTGCAGCGGAGTTTTCTATGAGTGGAAGACGAACTTTAAACATCAATATCGCAGTCGATCATGTCCATTTAATCGTGGGCAGTCAAAATCTTAATCGCGATCGATATTCAATTAATTGTGCAGCCCTAATATTCACCTATTCATTACAAACAAATTTTGCATCACAGTCAACTAACATATTGTCAGTGACTTACAAAGTTCACTATATGGTAATAGTAGATAAGATAAGATCATTTATACACAGGAATGGCATGTGAATCCATGTGAATGGATGTGAATACAAGAGAATTGATAGGGAAGTACCTCTAATGTCTGGGCCTTGGGGTCTTTGGGGTTACAGAGAGAGTTGTTGATGCGGTGGTTGTGCCGAACACATTGCTGGCTGGTGTTCTGAGGAATAGGGAAGGTCTGTCGGATGAGAGTCAGACGTCCTATAGACTTCACCACCAACTCCTGCACATCCAGATCTGAGATCTCCTGGAGAGAGAAATCACATATGAATGTGAATGAATTGGGTGGATAATTAAATATAACAAGAAAGGGAACAATGTTACACAGTGTTCATGCAGTAAAAAAATTTAGCACTTTAATGCTGGACAGAAAGGTATGGCATAGGACAGATCTATCTATAACCTGCTAGATTACATGTGTCAGTTTCCCAAAACAGATAAGGTTATTCATTAATGTAAGAAGAATTCTCTGGAGGTTGTGACATAAAAATACTCTTTTCTCTCCCTGAACCTCAAAATATGTTTGGGGAATATAGGTCCATATTCAGAGTCAGCATATTAAGTCAAAAAGTTACATCAATATTTACTTCAGGGAAAGTGATGCATATTCAGAGACAGTTTATGCAGCTGCTCGATTTTCTGGGCACCCCATTCAGAATATGCAAAATCACCTGCATGGAATACATGCCTCTTGAGGAGACATGTCCAAGATGGGTTTTTGCAGTAGCATTTAGATCACCACATTTAAACTAAAGCACTTGGTTTCATGCATGAACAAAGAGGGATAGGAAATGCTGTCTGAAGAGGGAAATAGTGTTTGTTTTTTTGGCTTTTTGCTGTCAATTGTGATATGATATAACATACAAGCAGGAGACAGGAGGATTCTATTATAATTTAATAGGAGTCTATTATATTGCCAAAATTTTGCTTGAGTCCTTGTTGTAATTATCACATTAATCACTGATAATTTTGGTCACCTTTTGGTTATTTAATTTAAGAATATGGCTTCCACGCTCTTTATCTGGAAGCTTATAAAATATTATTATTATTATTATTATTATTATTATTATTATTATTATTATTATTATTATTATTATTATTTTATTATTATTATTATTATTACCAAGGTCTGAGTGTTGATGTGTGCAATTTCAGTATTAAATCCTTACTACACAAATTTATCTCAACTCTGAATACAGTGCATTATCAGTGACAAAACACTGCAGGTAAAAAATATGAAAAATCTGAAATATTAAAAAATGTGATAAAATAGTTATGTTGCCTATTAAATCTGCCAGAAAAAGAACTTTTAACATAAGAAAGAATCTTTTACAGACAGGCACTACTGAAGATGAGTCAAGTATCAAGTAAAGTAGAAAAGCAATTTACACTATCGATTTACAATTTAGCAATTTATGGTTCGGTGACAAAAGCATTTAGCCAATTAACGATCTGCACTATTACTTATACTAGTCCTTTTCAAAACTTACGGAAACTTGGTACTTACGGAAGAACAGTAAATAATTTTAGCACTGGTACTTCATGTATAGTAATGCTCACTTGACAAGGGAAACAATGACAAACTAAAGTATACCGTCAACACTGAAGAATGTTTGCTGGAAAAAACAGCACTATTGACATTGACACACTTTCAGTTCAAGATAAATCCTTCAGCGGAAAACTTCTTGAGACCCAAAAGCCTTTCTCTTCTCTCAATAATTCTCCCAGTTGCACAACAACGCTCTTATACACAAACAGTGAACTATTTACTTTTCCAGCAAGGCCACTGTCCTCCTTTTGTCATTAGTCCTAGGTCACCCTTTTCACGCTCTCTTTATAACTGCTGCCAGAGACGAAGTAGACCATCTATTTATAATAGCCATTCATATTATAGATATTTCCCAGATGAGTGCTTATCTAAGGGAAGAAGGTGAGTGCAGTCATAATGTAAGGGGAATAGAGCAAAAGGGAACACGAGCACCGTCTTATCTCTTATGCAACCCAAGGAGGAATTTGGACTAATTTAAGCCCAAAGGCATGTTTTTTGGTGGCACGTGGGCCAGAACACATAGATCAGGGATGATGAGATGGGAGCAGATGTGGCCAAACCGCACCGTCTGACAAGTCTCACTTTGGGGAATTTGCCATTTTTACCTGTGACAACTTAATTCCCAGTGACTGGCTTTCATAAAGAGAGTCATCTTCATAATGCTGCTGGGCTTCCACCAGCAAAGGACCAACTTTTTCCTGCGCATAAGCCAAACAGTGCCTGATTCCACTGTTCTTGTGGGTGGAACACAAAACTGTATGCTTGCCATTTTCAAAAAGGTAATGTCTTTTTTTTTTTATAAATGTTAATTATGTTTTTAAAGAAAAACGATGACCACCAAGCAAGCACACAGGACAGAGGCTATATGAGTTCCTCTAAATAGTTGACTCATACTTCAGAAACTTAGTTGATGGCACTTTAGAGGGCAGGCACATTCACATGAACCTGAAAATGTCATAGCCCAGTTACTGTTTTTACCCCTAGCTGACAAATGCAAAAGACTCTTGATGCTTAATTAGTGGAGCTAAATCGGAATGACACAAATAGAAGCCTACAGGGTTATGGCCTAGTTTAGAGGTACAGTTTTGTCAGTTTTTCCTACCCTTAGATTACTGTCAAGTCAGGCCAGGCATGAGCAATGCAAGTAGTCATGACATAGATAATTTAAAACTCAATGTGATATTGTTTCTGATTAGATTTGACTTATAACTCTGTTCTACGCAATGTTACAGTAAGGCTCATCAAAAGAACCATGATCCCACATTCATTTATTCATTCGTCAGTAACCACTTTCTTCTGGCCTTGGAGTATATCCAGTGATTAATAGGTCATTCATGTGGAATTTCCCTTTTTGCCCAGGTAGCATTCAAACCAAGTCAAGACATTCAGGTGGAGCTAATACTACTGCAATCAACTGACTGGATGAACACAATTATGATTCATGATTAATATCTGTGGTTGGAGATCTTCTCTAGCACAAAAAAAATTTCTGCAGTAGTGTAATGAAAGTTTTTTTTTTTTCTAACATTTCATTTCAAAAATCATTTGCCAGAGAAATGTTTTCTTATCACTAATTAGTTAGATTTTTTTACATTTCTTATCCACGATCCAAGTAAAAATGGACCTATTCCTAAAAAAAACATTCCTATTCACTTTCTTTGTGCCCCACATGATGTGAGATAATGATTTGAGATTCAGCCACAGAAAATAAACATGTTGTTGCATTTATACATTGTCTGAAAAGCTGCACTCAAACTTCAGTGGATTTTTACTGACTATTAAACTATTGGTACACACCGGATACATTTGAGAAAAATTTTATTATGAGTAATATGTTGTAACATCCAGATTTTCTAATAAACGTAGATAGTTATCAGTTGAAACCCTTTTTTAAATAATTGAAAATGGTTCATTTTAAAAACTACACTGAATGATCCACATCATTATCCTAAGACAGTTTTATTAACCAAGGGTTCTTCCTCATATGGGTGAAAATTAATTTCCCCACTTTTTATTCTCCACCATTTATATTATATTTGTTATTTGTTATGTATTAGACATGTTATTACACATGTCTGCAGGATGCATTTGGTTGTTTAATTATCTAGAACTCATGTGCCTAAAAGTTTTGTACATAGCCATTATAATCATTTTAGATATCAGATATCAAATAAGCCTGATTAGGAGATTGTCTAAGACATTGTCATTGAACTGAAATCATTTTTCTGAAGTTCCTTTGATGTCGTAATGAAAACAATGTAACTCAACATAGGCTGAAAAGACTGACAAAGAGGTAGAGAATCAATCACTGGAACACAGTATCTACAAAGGTTTGTGCTCATAGCCTTCACCTAAAGCAGTCCCAGCAGATGCGCACTACCTGGCCCAGAAGAGCTACTTCACTGCATGAATAGGTTTACACCTTGCTCCAGCCTGCTCCAAATTGTGAACCCTTCCTGATTTGAATCAAGAACCCTGGAAAGGCAGCAGACAGTACGTCTGTGCTGTGACCTTCCAAAAAAAACGGATTTGAGGTCCAGGACTCTGGAGGATTGTTCGAGATTCTGTACCAGCTGACCACAAAAATAGGGAAGAGAATGACAATTCTTTTTAGCCCAAAGTTATGTAATGTTAAGTTAGAGTACACAATTTTTATTACATTAAAAAAGGTTTGCAAAATGCTCTATTGATTATTGGATGGCATTGTTCTTTAGAAAGAATAGATATGCTTGTGCATGTCTGTTCAATTTAACTCAGCACACAGTAGATTTCCTCACTGGGCTGATGAGAGGACATATTTTACAATAAGTACAGGAATTTTAATTTGCATACATAACCAGTGAACATGATCAACTATAGATACTGTATTTTTCAATATGAAAAAATTGTATGCTACCACTACTACTTACATTACTACTACTACTACTACTACTACTACTACTACTAATAATAATAATAATAATAATAATAATAATAATAATAATAATAATGAGGAATGCATAGATAGAGCTTTGGGTACTGGTCTGAAACTATGCTCATGTACTTGTACTCATAAATAATGCTCCGATATCAGATGCTACTTTTACGCTCAATGTACATTGTCAGCATAATAAGCAGATGACACAAAATGACAGAGGTATGGACATACAGTATTTCATGCTTAACAATGCCAATGATGCCAGCAGAGCTCTGTGATATTACCAAGAGCAGGTACTACAGAATCTTCCTATAACACAATTAACCTGCTAGAAAATCATATGGCCTTAGTATCTTTAATAGAGAGCATGATGGCTGCCAACCTGAGTGTGCAGATTACTATCAGGGAGTGTTATCATTAAGAATGATTTCAAGGAGCAAAAAAAGGTAGCCACAAGCATGGAGCAGTGAAGTGAGCTTGCAAAGTTCACTTCACTGAGACACACACACTTCCGTTTCCCCCCTTCCTTTCCTTTCCCCCTACATCTTAAATATAAACCTCAGCATGAGGAGTTTATTGACAATTCATCCATCCATTCATACAAAACATCTTTTATCTCGACAGATTATCCAACACAGGGTCACAGTGAGCCTGGAGCCTATCCGAGGTGACTTGGGGCACTAGGTAGGGGACACCCTGGACAGGGTGCCAACCCATCAAAGGGCACAATCACAATCATAATCACACAAACACACACACACACACACACACACACACACACACACACACACACACACACACACACACACACACACACACACACACACAATTGCACACCCATACACTATGAACAATCTGGGAATGCCAGTCAGACTACAACACTTTACTTTGGAATGGGGGAGGACCTAGAGTACCTAGAGGTGGAGAACCGGGGAGAACATGCAGACTCTGTACACACAGGGTGGAAGTGGGAATCGAATACCAAACTCTGAAGGGGTTAATAATAAAAAAAAAAAAAAAAAAAAAAAAAAAATAATAATAATCTATCTGAACATTTTTTCTGATATTAAGATGACAAGAATGAATAATTAATATTTGCTTCTGCATCAGTAATGTCTAGTGTCCAGTGAATTTAAGAAGTTTACCTCATTTATGATGATCCAGTGGCAATCAAAAGCAATCAAGTTGGTTTCCACTACCTGTGAGAGAAAAGAGTAGTCAGTACACTGATAGAATATCTATATATAGAAGCATTAAATAATTACTATTAAAATCCTACATGACTACATATCCATACATGTAAGTGTTCACAGATGGGCGTGGACATTAATTTGCAGGTTATAAATACTGTTACCTCCCTTCCATCCATCTTTCATGGCAATCCTCATCAACTCTCTCTCACTCTCTCTCTACATTTCCCATTTACATATTTTACATGGATGTTTCTCATTTTCATGTACAATGTCCTCCATCTCTTTCTCTACACCCTTTTACTATCCCATCAATGGTTTTCTTGCCCACTGTATCAGGGCTGAATTCCATTATCTGTAATTGTGTAGGTGACTAAAAGCGGGTGTCATAAAACACATTGTTTCTAAACAAAGGCAGCAGCTGGAGAGTATGATGGTTGGTGCAGTGCTAATAGTGTTTTAATCTTTCACAAAGACCTAATAAAACATAATTACAGCACAGACAAGAGGCATAAAGCATCCGATCAACTGGAGCGCAAGTGGAAAATGTTTGATTAGGCAAATAGAACTGAAGAGTCTGTCTATTCCCAACATGAAGATATAGTTTCTGCAGAGACATGTACAGAAAAACATTTTTCATTCACCAAACACAGACCCTATGCTAAATTGTTATCTTTAATGCATAGAACAGCTATTAAAATCTGGCTTTGGAATGGTGGTTATTATATGGCGTGTAATGCTTTACTACAGACACCCACTAATTTAAAAATTAAATAAATAAAGCAAACAACAGATGGAGCCAAATATGATGCGACTTTTATTTTGTTACTCCGTGTGTGTGACATTAATATTTTATGCTTGCCAAGGTTACAATAACAATCCATGGCCCAGCAGTTGTGTGGGTGGGTGGAGGGGGTCAGCTTATGCTTCACCGCCTGCTATATGTGTGTGTGTGTGTGTGTTTCTGTGTGTGTCAGTCACAGCCTATGGCTCAGCCTGTCCTATGCGTTCAAATGCACCCTCTGCCTATCCAGATGTTTCCACTTAACTGTAGCATGTACCAAAAACAGCAGCAGAATGAGCCTCAGCTACTGCTGCTGCACAAAAGATCAAGAAGGCTATAAATACAGGGCAAGTGACCTAATCACAACTGTGACAACCTAACCATTAGAATGGCAGTTTCTTTGAAGCAGTGATTCGTCATCTTAAATCTTGTGTGTAGGTGGTGTGATCAAGTAATGCATCAATACTGGCAATGTCCTTAAGACTGACAAATAGGCACTTCTGATGTTACTTGGCAGTGCTTTCAGGATGTGGTAAACAACAACCCTATGACTAAGCCAGTGTCTCCCCTAGAGTGGATTTCGGCAGATCTACCTTCTTTCGAAAATGCTTTCAAATAATGTGAGGATAGTCCCAAGGTACACACTACACATCAGTAGAAACAGAGGTACCAACAAGTGGACTGTACAAAAACCCAATAGAATTTGACACAATGCCTGCATGTCTGATTCAGCAATGAATCAGGGTTCAAGCCTCCTTTTCCCTGAGGGACAGGTGGCTTGTGGTGAGGTCGTTTGCCTGCTACATAAAAACCTTGTATTCATCCAGAGACTTCTACTCATTGTTCATTACAGTCACCTGCAGGTTTACCTCTGACTCTACACCTGGAAGAAGCCTTGCACATTCAGCACAGAGTTGAGATGAAAATCCAATATTAATGCAGTGGTGTGCCATGTAAAATCACTCTGAGCAATAAATAAATATAGCAGGTTATCCTCAAAAGTAATTGTCTACACGGGACATATGCACCTAGGGCCACACAAACAACACTCCTCTGTGTGCACCTGGCTGAAGGCAAAAGTGTGCATCCCCTTATAATTTTTTAAGTGATATAATACAAGTTGTACTTGTATTTTACAATGTACAATCAAATTTAAAAATTAAATGTTGGTGGATTCTATGACAAAACAGCAATCAAAAGCAAAACACTGAGATGTTTTGCCATGTCCTTTTGGTCTCCAGAAATGTTTTGAAGAACATATGATGAGGCATGAAGAAGAAGAAGCCTTTACTTGTCACATATACATTACAGCACGATCCAATTCATTTTTCATATATCCCAGCTTGTTAGGAAGCTGAGGTCAGAGTACAGGGTCAGCCATAATACAGTGCCCCACTCAACAAGGTTAAGGGCCATGATACGGTGCACCAGGAGCGCACAGGGTTAAAGGCCTTGCTCAAGGGGCCAACACTGGCAGCATGGCAGTGCTGAAGCTTGAACCCTAACCTTAGAGCCTTAACACACCACTGCCCTCCACCACTACATATACATCAAGAAGAACGGGCAAAGATGTAAGTGACAGATTTCACGAAGAACTATTTAAAATGACAAAGTGCCATTGAAGTTATTTATAAAGACAAAGTATTATTACAGAAGTTTTATATTACATTAAGATGTACATCCTTAAACTGATATTATTTTGCTTATATTTCACAATTAATATGGCATATAACCTACACTACTTGACTTTTTGTTATTTAACACACTACGGGCCATGTGCTGTACTGTATGTACACGAGGGGGTGCAGAGCAAAACATGTCATTATGCGGTCATAAAAAATAAAAATAAAAATCTTGTGACATTAATATTCTATTAATAAGGTTGTAGCTCATTACTTAAAGTGTGCCTGGGAACACCAAAAGTAAATGCACTCTGTGTGAGGTTTAAAAGCTGCTGTGAAAATAGTCCTGAACTCAACAGTAGTACTCAAGACTAAAGGAAATTCAAGCTCAGTACGGAAGTGGTAAATGTGTTATTAATAAAGACCCCTGTGTTGCAACATACAAACAGTGTGGAGAGACTTAATGCAGCTGAGATGCCATTAGATTCCCAATTGGTTTTGCACTATTGAAAAGACAAGTACTTTGTCTAAAATATATGCAATGCAACTGTATTTCAGCTGCAAAAATTTATTTAAATGTTTGTGCAATATTTGCTGTGGCTAGTGTTGCCAGATCTGTTTGACAAAAGCAGTCTAACAGACAAGCAGTATTAAAACACAGTTTGCCTAGATTGTTCTTTTACCAAGGTCCTAAAGTAAGCTTATATGATTACACATTTTTCATGAATAAACAGTTAAAAAATAGCCTAATTCTGTGTGAACTGCCTGAAGTTTAGTTCCTCGAACAGAATATGTAATCAGCCAACTTCCCTTATCTCCACCCTTTTCACACTGACTTCGTACTTTGTGCGTGATCCTTTCTTCAATGCTTATGTATTAAGGGAAGAGCACAACTTTTATAAACTGCATGTTTATGCTTCTAGACTGCTCTCCAAAAAGAACAATCTGCCCTTCCGCAGGTTGCTAAAGATTACATGGACAAGGCAGAAGTCTAAAGGAAAAAGGTTTTGTGGACGGATGAGACCAAAGTAGAACTTTCTGGTTTTAAAAGGAGAAGGTTTGAAGAAAGGAAAACACTGATTTGTTAAAACACGGCCAGCAGATGGCACTGTGGCACGGTTCCTGACTGGTCACGTGCTTTTGTTTTGGTTCGCTCGCTTCCTGCTTGAGCATTTAGTCTTTAATTTGCCCCAGGTGTCCATGTTTTGGTTTGACTATGTTTTCTATTTAAACCCCTCGGTTACTTACTTAGCACTTGGCTCAGTATTATAGTTTGTATAGGTGAGATAGGTGATGTAGTTTGTATCCATGCCTTGAATCATGCTCTCATTTTATGCCACGATTCCAGTTTCTCGTTTTCCGGTGAAGACCGAGTTCTCTTTGGTTTTGAGTTACGTGTTTAATAAAGACTTTGATCTGCACCTGCATCCGCTCCAGTCCCGATCCGTAACAGAATACTGAGCCTCACAAGCGGAAGCAGAGAATGAAGCACCGAGTTGGGCCAAGTGTTCTGGGAGAGGAGTAGGCATATCGACGAAGCACTGGCGCAGATTGCTCGACAGATAACGCAACAGGAGCTGCTGCAGCAAGCTGGTCCATGCGCCACGCCACCATCCATGCGTTCCAGTGCTGCCGGGGGTTAGATAGGTGATTTGTAGTTTGTATCGTTTGTTTCCATGCCTTGATTCATGGTCTCATTTTATGCTACGATTCCAGTTTCTCGTTTTCCGGTAAAGTCCGAGTTCTCTTTGGTTTTGAGTTACGTGTTTAATAAAGACTTTTATCTGCATCTGCATCCACCTCCAGTCCCGATCCGTAACATAACCTTATCCCATCTGTGAAACATGGTGGTGGTAATATCATGATTTGGGCCTGTTTTGCTGCATCTGTGCCAGGATGACTTGCCATCATTGTTAGGATAATGAATTCTGAATTATTCCAGGGAATTCTAAAGGAAAATGTCAGGACATCTGTCCATGAACTGAATCTCAAGATTGAGCGAACTAGTTAGCTAATGTTGTTAGTTTGTAAAGTTTAATATCTGACAGAGGTTTTATATTTGTAACTATTGAATCACTTTACACTGTGAACCATGTCTGTTTTTCAAATGGTCTAAAGCTGGAATTTTGTTAAGGGCCTGGTCAGGTGCCTGTAATACACCCGCAAAAATGTGATGATATAAAAAGCCAAATTGCATTGCTTTCTAAGTAAAAAAATTTAAAACCTGCATTCATTACCATTGTAATTGAGCTTAGTCCTTATATATATTTGGTACACACAAAGTACTTAAGGAACCTACAATATAATCCAGTACCACGGATGTTCAAATTACATGGTAAAAGCATATGCTTCAAGATGACACTTTCAAAGAACGATGATTATTGTTATTATGCCATATTTTCCACCTGTCTGGGCTCTTAAAGTGGCGGATTGGATGGTGAGTACTCATTATGGTGAGCAAGATACAAAGATAATCAGAATTAATGATGTACCTGTGTATTATTTAAAGAAATACAGTGCATGTAGAAAGGTATCCTTTGATCCTAAAAAAATAAAATAAAAATCCACCAAATAACTACTTCTTTTTAAAAAAAGGGGGTGAGACACAACAACAACTACAGTGGTGTGAAAAAGTGTTTGCCCCCTTCCTCATTTCCTGTTCCTTTGCATGTTTGTCACACTTAAGTGTTTCGGAACATCAAACCAATTTAAACAATAGTCAAGGACAACACAAGTAAACACAAAATGCAATTTGTAAATGAAGGTGTTTATTATTAAAGGTGAAAAAAATCCAAACCATCATGGCCCGTTGTGTAAAAAAGTGATTGCCCCCTAAACCTAATAACTGGTTGGGCCACCCTTAGCAGCAACAACTGCAACCAAGCGTTTGCGATAACGTGCAATGAGGCTTTTACAGCGTCCTGGAGGAATTTTGGCCCACTCATCTTTGCAGAATTGTCCTAATTCAGTTACATTAGAGGGTTTTCGAGCATGAAAGGCCGTTTTTTAAAAGTCATACCACAACATCTCAATAGGATTCAGGTCAGGACTTTGGCTAGGCCACTCAAAGTCTTCATTTTGTTTTTCTTCAGCCATTCAGTGGTGGACTTGCTGGTGTGTTTAGGATCATTGTCCTGCTGCAGAACCCAAGTTCGTTTCAGCTTGAGTACACGAACAGATGGTCGGACATTCTCCTTCAGGATCTCTTGGTAGACAGCAGAATTCATAGTTCCTTTTATCACGGCAAGTCTTCCAGGTCCTGAAGCAGCAAAACAGCCCCAGACCATCACACTACTACCACCATATTTTACTGTTGGTATAATGTTCTTTTTATGAAATGCAGTGTTCCTTCTACGCCAGATATACTTGGACATACACCTTCCAAAGAGTTCCACTTTTGTCTCATCGGTCCACAGAATGTTGTCCCAAAAGTCTTGGGGATCATCAAGATGTGTTGTGGAGAAATTGAGACGAGCTTTGATGTTCTTTTTGCTCAGCAGTGGTTTTCTCCTTGGAACTCTGCCATGCAGGCCATTTTTGCCCAGTCTTTTCCTGATGGTGGAGGCATGAACGCTGACCTTAACTGAGGCAAGTGAGGCCTGCAGTTCTTTGGACGTTGTTGTGGGGTCTTTTGTGACCTCTTGGATGAGTCGTCGCTGCGCTCTTGGGGTAATTTTGGGCGGCCGGCCACTCCTGGGAAGGTTCACCACTGTTCCATGTCTTCGCCATTTGTGGATAATGGCTCTCACTGTGGTTCGCTGGATTCCCAAAGCTTTGGAAATGGCTTTATAACCATTTCCAGACTGATAGATCTCAATTACTTTCTTTCTCAATTGTTCCTGAATTTCTTTGGGTCTCGGCATGATGTGTAGCTTTTAAGGATCTTCTGGTGGACCTTACTGTGTCAAGCAGCTCCTATTTAAGTGATGCCTTGATTTTGAACAGGTGTGGCAATAATCAGGCCTGGGTGTGGCTAGAGAAATTGAACTCAGGTGTGGACAACCACAGTTATAGTATGTTTTAACAAAGGGGGCAATCACTTTTTCACACAGGGCCATGATGGTTTGGATTTTTTTTCACCTTTAATAATAAACACCTTTATTTACAAATTGCATTTTGTGTTTACTTGTGTTGTCCTTGACTATTGTTTAAATTGGTTTGATGTTCCGAAACACTTAAGTGTGACAAACATGCAAGGGAACAGGAAATGAGGAAGGGGGCAAACACTTTTTCACACCACTGTATGTGCGATCTTTGGAGGCCAGGAGTGCACTTTAGAAAGTGGCATCATGTAATTAGGCAATGATGTAAAACATTTGAGATAATCAGTTGACATGGTTAAAGTGATTTCCAGTAATTGAAGCATTATGCTCTGTATCATTTCTTGTGTGACAGCCTCTTTGTTGACTGAAAATAGAAGCAAGTGAAGAACCCCTATGTCTTAAAGGGGATAATTAGTTTTTATGCAGGTGACTAGGGATATTAGTTCATCTAAATAAGAAAAGCTCTTTTTTATATGCCATTAAGGGTTCTTTAACTTTTATCAGTATTTGAAGCCTAAATCAGTACGTAAAGGATTTTGCTGAGGTTTTTTTATGATTGCAATTTGCAGAGTGTTTTGGGCTACTTTTGAGGAAAACTACTTGAAATGGCGATATTGCAATTGCATGAAATTGTTTTGAGCAGTTGTTCGCAGTGATGTTTGTTGATAAATGAGCCCTTTTAGCTGTACTCATGTTTGACACACATGAATCGCAGCGGGCTCTGGATCTATGCGCATTGTGATTGTGATTCCAAATTTATGGAAAATCTGCAGTAATTTTAAAAAATTGCAAGCTCCTCCGAATATTTCGGAATTCGTTGATTTTGCATTAATTTCCATGATTGCAAAATCCGGAAGGACTGCTAAATATAACATGAACTGCTATATATCATAATATGTGGGTTTGATAGAAAATAACTCTTTACCATACCTTATTTCAAGTACACAGACAGCACAGTGTACATAGTGTACAGTGTGATAATTTTGCTAATGATAACTAAAATACTGTACCTATAATTTAAAAAAGTGAGTTTATTATACAGAGTTTAGGTATAATGAAGGGGTTTGTTAACTGGCAGATCACAAAGTATCAAAGTTGAACTGAACACTCAAAAAACACTGTAGCATAACTGATGATAGCATGATAGGAAGAAAAAAAAAACACTGGCTGAAGGTCAGTGCCTTTAGTTGTTGAAACATGATCCATCAAGTTTCACCCAAGCACATGTATGTAAATTAGTCAAAGGAGGGCAGCTTATGACTTGTTTAAAAAAAAAAAAGAAAACAGAATGATTAAAGATGACTGGACATAATAGCATGTGTTACTCCACTTGAGTTCAAAATAAGTCCTAATAAATCTGTTCAGAATCACTGGCATTAGCCACCAGCAGTAGGATGAAGCACCAGTGCATAAAAAAAAAAATCATAACCACTTCATTTTAATGTGTTTTATGGCCATGAACAAATTAAAAAGAGCATTAAAAGTGATCTGTTGTCACCATTCACCATGTTAGTTGCTTTCCTGGTCTTTTATAAGCAAGAAATTGTACATAAGACAATCATTAAATTTTACTTGAATGCCTTTGATATAGTGAATCCGTTCACATCCACTGTAATAGCACAGGATTTCCATTTATGGGTCTTTGCTAAGAATAAGTTGAGAATTATAATGATCCATCACATCACAGAACCATCATGTGACATTGTCATGTTTTCTATTTAAGCAAAAATACTTTAGAACCATGAATTGGATTTCAGTAAGCACAGGTAATTTTTACATTACTGTGAAATGTAATTTTACATGATTAATCTCGCAGAATGCTCTTAATACATCATAGCTATTAGCATGCTGCATTTGCCATTTTCATTAATGTCGGTTGTTCAAACCTCACTTTCCATGTGGCTTCCCTCATGTATAATTTATCCACAGTTTGGAGTGAGTCATAAGTACAGCCATCACATCACTGTACATGAATTCACTAGCACAGTGTCACCACATGACGATCACACAGACAGTTCAGACAAGGGCAGGGGTAAGGTTTCTGACATGTACAGACACATGCACATTGTCTGGCTTGTCTCTCTCTCTCACACACACACACACACACACACACACACACACACACACACACACACACACAACACACATCTCTCTTCTGCAATCTCTTGTAATACCAGCTGGAAACCAGAAGCTTGCAGGTTCATGATCTAATAGGTATGCTCATGCCCGGAAGGCAAGCATTTAACCGTAAGTTGTTGCAAGTGAAATTATTAACATGGTGTCATACATTATATATGACAGCACAGTATTCTAAATACAGATACAGTACTGTGAAAAAGTCACATGGAAAAATAAGATTTAATTTGTTGTTCTTTCTGCTGCTGTTTGTTGTTCTTTACAGTGAAGTGTATAGTGAAGTAGAAAATAAACAGTTCATTAACTTTAATTAATTAATCAAGATTAATCAATAATCATCACTTTACTAAATTACTTTTAGTAATTTTACACATTACAGTACGTCATGGCCATTGCCGTCAGTAATGCCGGTATTGCCTTGGAAACACTACTTCTTATTTAAGTACTGCCTAGCAATACTAATGTTAACAGCTGGTAAAAAGGCAACATTCCATTTAGTTGGTGAATAACATGCCATTCATTCTAGCACTAATGCTAGTTTTCATGTAGAATCCATGTAAGAAGACCATTCCAGATTTTATCTTAAAAAGTCCCAATGAAGTGCCTTGAAACATGTAGCATTAATTGATGCAATTTCCACTGAAACACCTGTTTCTCTTGTCCCTTTCCATAAAATTCCTGTTCCCTTTCAAAGGGAACTTCGACGTTGCATTTAGCATAACAGTATGGGAACGCCTTGTGCGTTTGACCGGTATCTGAAGCTTGTGTAAAATCATGCCTCTACTTATAGGCCTGCCATGATCAGGGGACGTGGCAATTAAGCGCGTCGCATGATATATATATGGCACCTGTGAACCACACCGCCAGCCTAATTATCTTCAGCGAGACTGCATGTCTGTTGTTTGTGTGACAAAAACACTTCATTTCTACTCGATATTTTCTCAAAATCTCTTAACTTTTCTATCCCTTTTTAAAGAAAAGGAGAGGTAAGTAATGAGCGAGAAAGAGTTCAAGATGTGTGTAACGTGCTCCCGTTTCATCACGGGGGAAAAGTGCACACTTTCTGGGTGAAGTGTTAGTGGTGTAGTATGAGATGGCAACCTCGAGAGGCTGCGCATGGTAACGCTACATTAAGCAGCTCAACTCGCGCTCTTCTCGAGATAAAACGGAAGCCGAGCGAGTTGGGTTTCAAAGCCTCGCGGATCTGGGCCGGCCGCTGCCGAGGCAGCCAACCGTCTCAGGTTCGGGGGATCTCTTAAATCCGGAAGAGGAGCCGGAGACGAGCGCTGCTCTATCTCTCTCTCTGTCTTCCGGGTTCAGCTCTCCGCTGGATTTTGGAGTTCGCGTCGCGACTCCTCCTCCCGCTATGGAAAGCAAAAGAGGAAATAATCCCTCTCTGGCTCCGAAGAGTTAGAAGGATGTGTTAAAAACTGAGAGCAGTATAAAGAGCTGCTTGAAGTGATTACCCAGTGAAAGTAAATACTTCACACTGTAGAAAGTCCCCTGTTTTCCAGAGGTTATGACAAAATCTCAAACTTCAGGGGGAAAATCATGCTTAAGCCATAGTCATAACCCCACGATGTTGGATTATTCGGCCATTGTGGGAATGAATGGCATGGCTATTTAGCTATGCCTGAGGTGGAGGAGGCGCTTGCTAGCTACGTCTCTCCACCGACGGCAGGTAATTACGGGGGCCGGCTTGCATCCAAGGTGGCATTGGTGGGCAAGCCTATGCAGTAGTAGTCTTGCTTGTGGGTCACTGCAGACAATGAAAGGGTTGCAGACCTACCAAGCAGACCTGCTGAGTGAGCTCGACATATGGCAAAAAAAAAAAAAAAGTTGTCTCAAGCTCATCCGGGTGTCCACGAGTGGAGCCTGGGCCAGCACTAGTGTGAGGGAAACCCAGAAGGCGAGTATGGCAGCCCGCGAACCCCCGCAGACAGCCAGGGGAACCAGGCGGCCACAGTCGCGGTCTGCTGTTAGGCCTGATCTGAGAATGGTCATAAATATCTCTAATATCTATTAGAGATAATATCTCTGTGAGATGGCACTCCTTGGTAGATTCTCGTCTGCAGGGATCCACTGTAGACCCAGTAACTGCGCAATAGCTACAGTCCTGGAGCTCCTACAATAACATTTCTCAGCGGGGTGAGCTCCTTCTACAATCAGGGTTATGTGGCCGCCATTTCGGCCAGCCACGCCCTGTTGAGGGAGCCTCTGTGGGGCAACATCGTCTAACTTCGAGGTTCATCCGTGGTGTCAGATGGCTGAAGCCCATCTGCAGGCCGTGCATACCTTCCTGGGACCTTCTGTGGTCCTGGAAGGTCTGTCAGCTGCCCCTTCGAGCCCCTAGAGTGGATCCCATCCACAAGGACATTGTATGCACTCAAGTGGCAGTTTTTGTCTTGTGGTGTGAGGAACGTCAGCTAGACCCAGTGAACTGCGCAATAACTACAGTCTTGGAGCTCTTACAAGAACGTTTCTCAGCGGGCTGGGCTCCTTCTACAATCAGGGTACTTGGCCGCCATTTCGGCCAGCCTTGCCCCTATTGATGGAGCCTCTGTGGGGCAACATCCTCTAACTTTGAGTTCATGCATGGTGTCAGACGGCTGAGGCCCATCTGCAGGCCGCGCATACCTTCCTGGGACCTTCTATGGTCCTGGAAGGTCTGTTGGCTGCCCCATTCGAGCCCCTGGAGTGGGTCCCTTCCACAATGAAATCATATGCACTCAAGTGTCAGCTTTTTGTCTTGTGGCATGAGGAACGTCACCTAGACCCAGTGAACTGCGCAATAGCTACAGTCCTGGAGTTCTTACAAAAACGTTTCTCAGCGGGTTGGCTCCTTCTACTATCGGGGTTACGTGGCCGCCGTTTCGGCTAGCCCTGCCCCTGTTGATGGAGCCTCTGTGGGGCAATGTCCTCTAACTTCGAGGTTCATACGTGGTGTCAGACGGCTGAGGCCCATCTACAGGCCATGCATACCTTCCTGGGACCTTGCTGCGGTCTTGGAAGGTCTGTCAGGGACCCCATTTGAGCCCTTAGAGTCAACCTCTGAGAAGCTTCTGGCTCTGAAGGTAGCTCTTTTACTGGACCTGACATTTCATGAAGCGAGTGGAAGGTCTACAAGCTCTCCCTGTTGCCCCTCCTGCCTTGACTTTACCCCTAGATAAGATAAATCCTTCCTGTATCCTAGGCCGGATTATAATCCTAAAGTGCCTACATTGGTGTTGCAGGCTTTCTGCCTTCCTCTGTCCTTCACACCAGAACAAGAGAGGATGCAGCCACTGTGTCCAGTAAGGGCTCTCTGTACTTACGTCCACCGCTCCGGCCAGTGGCGTAAGTCGGAGCAGCTACTAGTCTGCTTTGGCAGCAACAGGAAAAGTGATGCTGTGTCAAAGCAGTGCATCTCTACTTGGATTGTTGAAGGCTTTGTCCAAAGGGGTATCCTTGCAGGATGTGTGTGCGGCTGCAGGGTGGTCTATGCCTCACACAGCCATTTGTTATTACAGCCTGGATATTCATTCCTCCCCGGGCTCGAGTGTCCTGCAGTGACCCTCGGGTTTGGGTATTTTTGAACAGACCGTACCAGTATGACTGAGTGGGTATTCCCGTTCCCATACTGCTAAATGCAACGTCGAAGTTAACTCTGAAAGGGAACGTCGCGGTTACGCATGTAACCCTGTTCCCTGAGAAGGGAACGAGACGTTGCATAGCGCTGTCATACCGGGACAGGCCTGTGAATTGCATCTTCGCTTCAGAAAATAGAGGCTGGCGGCGTGGTTCACAGGTGCCATATATATATCATGCAATGCGCTTAATTGCCACGTCACCTGATCATGGCAGTCCTATAAGTAGAGGCATGATTTTACACAAGCTTCAGATACCGGTCACGCGCACAAGGCGTTCCCATACTGCTAAATGCAACATCTTGTTCCCTTCTCAGGGAACAGGGTTACATGCGTATCCCTGACGTTTTCTATGCCTCTTCACGTTTGCTAATGTAAGATAGAAATAGGTTGGCATATACTGTCATTTCCCATGTCAATCATAATTAATATAGCTTTTACAGGTGTGAAGTGAATTTAAAACCCGAGGAAGCATAAGACGTAGTCAGCATTCCAATTCATTCCAAAGATACTTAGTGGGGTTGAAGTCAGAGATTTGTCCAGGCCATTCGAGTTCTTCCACTCCATCCTTGGCAAACCATGTTTGCATGGACCCCGCATTGTGCACAGGGCATTGTCATACTCAAACAGTGAAAGGAAATCTTAATGCTACAGCATGCAAAGACATCCTGTACATTCATGTCCTTCCAACTTTGTGGCAACAATCTGGGGAAGATCCACATATGAGTGTGATGGTCAGGTGTCCATTTAGGCTATATAGTGCACACAAAGTGAGAGCATAGTAAAAGCATAGAGCCTGCTAGGCCTATTCACTGAAATATATTTACAGTTTCAATGAGACTGAAAATCTGTTCTCTGTATTAAATCTGCTGCAGTGTCACCCAAGGTTACACCACTGCCCTTGAATGCCAAGTAAAATTGGTCACTGTAACCTGGCATACATATAGTGTATGTACTGTATTCTGTACCCCACGACCATTTCACTAGCTACTAATGATATATTTGGCTAGCATGTAACAATCTGAGCAACTTTGTAATATCAAAAGAGATGTCATACAAATAGGGCTTTGCAACATCATGAAATATCATCCAAATAATATTAGGCCAGTAGTGTATACATATATATATACAGCTTTTGTATTCATAATTTTGTTACAAAGGGTGCAACAAACAAAAGCCAGAGTATGCATCAAATCAGTCTTTTGCAAGGCAAATTAAAGTGACACTATTTCCCATGTTTATCTCCCTAACTGTAGTGCCTTACATAAAATAATTACAGTCTGCTTATAATAAGCTACCCAGTGGGCACTCTCACTGCCAGTCCGGGAACTTCAACGGACAACATGGAAGTAATTTTCCTCACACAGTTGAACTGCATCAGGCAATGTGTGAAGTGAAATTAAATCATAAATTGCATTTCATATGTGGTGCAGCTAACTGTGCCTCAGCCAAAGCTTACTGGCATTTTTTTTTAATAATAAGGAACAATTTACTGATAAAGCTAGATGGCATGAAAGAGCTACACATAAAATGAATGCCACAAACAAGAGATGCATCCAGGTGAAACCAGGGTTAGAGGTTTGTCGGCTAATTTCCCTCATGCTCAATTCCCTCTTGAAACATTTGTTCCTGAGGCTTCTAATGTTGCTCATGTTAATGACTGAGGTTATGCACTAGTGAATTATGAAATCAACTTTTGCTCGTGTTTGGAAGTTCCCTTCTGCCATGCAAGCTGCCTGGGGTAGACCACTGCTCTCATGAAAATAAAGTCCTTCGTTTTATACAGATTTAACAACATAAAGTGAAAGCTGACTGTCTCCTTCACACCCTCCAGGCATTTTATAGCTATTAATGATTAAATGAACTACCAGCCATTTGAAGTTTGACCATAATTAAGGTGATAATGAAAATCAGACATTTTCTTAGCCTGAAAAGTTAGTCTTTAGGAGATATAATACTCCCAATTAATGTTAATCATTATTTTGCAGTTTTATTCAACATTTTGGGTTTGCAATGATGCATGCAGGTTATGGTTCGGATTTTGGGGAATTTTTTAAGATTTTGCCCTTCAAACACTAATGGATTTTGGTAGTAGTTTACTACTTTTGTGGGAAGAGTATTTGGACTGATCACCAACAGAAAAATCAAATGCAATTGATTAAGGAGGGGGTGGTTAAGGAGGTTAAGGGGGGGAAAAGGCAGCAAACAAGAGTTGAACACATTCTTAGGAAAATAAATAACTATCACTGAGTTTTTACACTCATGGGTAGATCTTCTGTACTTTTAGTATGAAAATTCTACCTGGAAAATGAATGTGGTGAACATCAAACATTCATTTATGGTGCATAATTAGATGGTAAAGGAAACCTATTTGGAACATTTTTAGATGTCCTTTTAGATGGTACATTTACTCAGTTTGAACATTTGATATGTTTTCTATGTTCTATTGTGAACAACATATGGGTTTATGAGATTTGCAAAACATTGCATTCTGTTTTTATTTACATTTTAAGCAGCATCCCAACTTTTTTGGAATTGGGGTTGTACTCCAACACTGTATAGCCAAGGTAATGGAGCACTACCTCATGAAACTACCTCATGAATTAAAAGCACCAACAAACACCAACAAGCAACTCTCTCCCACAGTCAATCATTTCAGTTGGAGCCAAACATATACGCAATTGTACAGTTGTACCACCAAATCCACTGATGCATAATCTCTGCTGAAATGCTTCATTTGTCTATGCAATACTAATACAGTGTCTAGTGTTCAGTGAGTGGAAAAGCTGCTTCATTATCAGTCAAACCATTGTTTCCTCTTTTTGTATTCTTCAGCACAAACCTGTTGCATACAACAGTCTATTTTTCAGTCCCTCCAGGATTTAGCAATTTTGCGATTGCAGAAATTAATGCAAAATTCAAACTCCTCAATATTCAGAGGAGCTTGGAATTTCTCAAAATTAGTACAGATTTTTGCCAAGACATGTCATGTGACATCGATACAACACACATTCAGCGTGTCCTCTTCGATGCAAATGCTTCAAACATGAGTACAGCTAAAAGGTCTTATTTATGGTGCAAAAAAATTGTACTATTGCAAGTTCACTAATTTAAGCAAAAATTGTTGCATTACAAGTTTTGAAAAAAAAAAAAAAACCCCAAAACATCAAAATCAAGTATTGTTGGCCATAATAATCACAAAAAAAACAACCTCATTTGATATTTGTATTGAGAAATGGCAGCACCCAACCACCACCCCAGACAAGCACGTTCTCATAGAATAATGGGAGGAAACTGGAGACAACTGTTTCAAACTAGGCATCAAGTAGCCAGTTAACATCAAGCTTTGAAACATAGGTAAATTAAACAAATAAAAAAGCCTGACAAAAAAATGTGTTAATTGTATTTACATTCCTTCTGTTGTTCATGTTTTACAGAACTCCATCTTTACTGCTCAAAAACAAAGACATGGCAGAATTTTGTGTTAAATTGCCTACTTTACCAGTTACGTTAAGTGGGAAAAACCTACTGACTACACAAGGATGCCTAAACAGTGCTACACATTTTGAAATGACCTGGAAAATCTTTATAGACAACTCAAAACTTTCTTGTCACTAGTACAGAACTTTAATCACTGAACTTTCACTATATACTCAGTTAGGTTCCAGATTCTTGATGTTGGTGAGTCAGGTACAGGGGCTGTAGACTGTGCTAAAGTGAGTTGCTCTGTGTATATGTAATATTGTAGGATGTGAAATATTGTGGGTTGACAGATTAGAAGCGTAATCCGCCCACAGGCTTATCAGCACATGCCATGGCTGTGTCATCATTCATCAAGCTTTCTCTGCGGGAGAGTTCCAGTTTGAGAATGAATGAATAAACACACATAGATGCAGATGCACATACCCAGAGTGAATGGCACAAAATCCAAAAAGTAAATTCAGTTTGACTTGCACATTTTCTAGGCAGCAAAAACTGCTGACATAGTTGTGTTCTGGGAAAAGTACAAAGTAAACCTTAAAAATAAATCAGCACAATAAAAACACACTTAATGGGTAATGATTTATTATAAGTGGAAAGCAAATATGTGTTTAACACAGAACAGCGTCCCCCCCATGCCCCCCCCCTACACACACACACACAAAAAAAAATATTACAGCTATTTATAGAATGCTCCCAGATTATGAATAGCAATTAAATAAAGTGGGGCAAAAAGGAATTAACTTAGCAAGTATTCAAATTTTGCGTTCAATACATGAAACTCTAACAAGAGTCTTTTATCATGAAGCATACAGGATCGTATCATAGTTACTCTAAGGACAATTCCAGGACAATTCCAACCCATCTGAGTTGCCTTATATGAGTACTGATTGAGACATGCAATAACTCCCCATAAGCCCCTGACACAAGAGCCCTCAAGACTCTACTCACAGTCCCAGTCATAATCAATGTATGAGCCTTCTGAACCGCCAAGCAATAAGATGGGACTCGCACAACTGAGATGCAAGTAAACTAGAAATTAATGCATTTGAAATGAAGAGAGCACTTCACATTTTTGCCTCCAAACTACAAATGATTCCAATTTGAAGGAAAAGCCTTTGTTGAGAGCATCTCAGAATATCTAGCAACCGAACTTCTCATTAGAACCACGCATTGTGTGCTGTGGTCAGTTGACCATATGCATGGTAGGCTGATTGGCATGTCCAAAGTGTCTGTAGTGTGTGAATTTGTGTGTGAATGTGCTCTGTGATGGATTGGCACCCCCATCCAGGGTGTATCCGGCTCATGCCCATTGCCTCCTGGGATAGGCTCCAGGTTCCCTGCAGCCCTGAAGGATAAGCGGTATACAAAATGGATGGATGGATGGATGGATATTTCTGGTGGGTACAAGAGAGATTAAAATCAGCCATACATATATTTAGCTGAGCCCAATTATGAACTGCCAGAGCCAGAATTCAGACCATGCTGACAGTGCAGGCATTTCTATCACTATTTTTTTCCTCAGTGTATTCCACTGTTTTGGGGGACATAATGGGTTAAAATCCAAATACAGAATGTAGGTACAAATACAGTAAACAGATACATACATATACTCTAATACATAAATCCAGTGCTGATGGCACACAGCTTTATGTCCACCCACCAGGACATCTGCTGAGACTCCCAGGGTGATGTATCATCTCCAGAGAGTCATATAAAATAGTCATGCTCTTTAAAGAACTAAATGAAACACATTGTAAGGGTAATTTGATTGAGATATGAAAAAATGGCTTGCGGAATGTAATTGTCAAAGTAATAAATACTTGGGACTGGCTTTTGAGGAAGTGCTAACGCGCTCACACTACATTCTTCAGATCAGTCGTTTTGCACTTCATGCACACCCCCTCATCAGGGAAAACACACGAAGAAATGCAGATTGGTTGACGTCATGTCTCCGCCCCGTCTTGTCAAGTGTTGTCATGTCACGTGTGTATTGGTATTGCCCGCAGCTGTTAGCAGTTTGGCTGGTGTGTATATATACCGGGAGCCATGACACACACAACGCGGGTAATTAGATATAGAGTTAGAATTAGATAGCGAATATAGTTAGAGTCTTTGTTCATGCCATGTGTCTTAGTTCTTGTTCATGTCTGATTTTATGTCAAGGCTAGTTAGCTTATAGCATAGCTTATAGCTTAGCCTGTAGCCTAGTAGCTTATAGCATAGCTTTTAGCCTAGTAGCTTGTAGCATAGCTTATAGCCTAGTAGCGGATAGTATAGCTTAGAGTTGTATAGACTTAGTTTAGAATATAGATGTAGAAATGGTTTCTAGAGTATAGATATAGAGTCTTTTTTTCATGTCATAGTTAATATTTAGGTTAGTTAGTTTAGTTAGCTTAGTTCATTGAGTTGGTCATGGTTCTTGTTTCTCTTGAGTCTGCTCTCCTCTGTTTCAATAAAAGCTCTTGTCCTAACTGCATTTGCATCTGTCCTGCTTCGTTTACGTCACGAATCGTGACCGTTACAACATGGACACCTGCGGCTTATAGACAAGTGCGGCCTATATATGTACAAAATTGTTTTTCTTTTTAAAATTAGCGAGTGCGGCTTATATTCAGGTGCGCTCAATAGTCAATTTTCAAGTACCTGTGCTCTGAATACTTGGCTTTGCTGCTGTTCAGGTGTATTAACCCAACACAGCTGTCAGTCCTTAACAATTAACACACCCACTCTGCTTTTATATTTGGAACCATATGTTCTTGATTTTAAACATTTAAGTGAGAAATTAATTGACTCTTTCTTATTGTTTGGAACAAAGTAATGCTTTGTAAATGTTTAATAAAGATGAAACAATCTAAAACTTTTTCCAACATAAAACTTTTCATACTTCCTTAAATATGTATAATGAACATGACAGGGAAAAAATCAAAAAACTTTGATGCGATTATATTATGACATGAATATACAATGTACTTCAGCATTACTTCATTGACATAAAATAATAAACAAAAGAAGCCAAAATATCAGTGCCTCCATTAAGCAATGTTTACTGCATCTGTAACATGACAAATATGAACCAGCACCTTAATCGACATGTTGCCAGCAGAGGTTGCAATGCAAAGAGTTCTGATTCAAACTTTTCATAGTTTCCATCTTCACTTCTTGACTTATAAAAGTATATAAACACAATTTATTCAACCGATTGTCAGTGCTTTGATTGACTCCCTGCCTGATCTCCTGTTTACTCTTTTGGATTGTCCTTTGGCCTGACTGTACTCTGACTACCGTTGCCTTGAATGCTGCCTGCTTAATAACACTGTTTCTAGATTGTGATTACACTTTGAATGTTTGGATTTTGCATTACAGCACATATCTCTCTCTCTCTCTCTCTCTCTCCTCACACACACACACACACACACACACACACACACACACCCACACACACACTCAATCAGTCTATCTTTGAGCATTCACTGAGCATTTGTTTGTTTCTTTTCCTACTGGATTACATGGTGAAAATATAAAAGTATTAGGTAAAGTACACAAGCTGTAAACAGCTGAAAATGGGAGAGAGTGATTGTGATGTCAGCGTCTCCCCATGGCTCTGAGGCCCGTGGGGAGACGCTGTTTCTCCGACATGGTGTCAGGTGTGTGCCGGAGAGTGGAGCACATGTGGAGGAGATTCTGTTAGCGGTGGGAGAGCAGGTAGGGTGTGAGAACATCTGCTCTGCCTCCCAAATGAAGAAAGTAGTGGTGGTGTTCCTAAGACAACAAAACCTCCTCAATAAACTGATCCTCAAACTGATCCTGACTGTGTTAAACTGAACTGGAATTTGGGTGAAAGGAACCCTGGTACAAGTTTCTCCTCTGTCTGCCCCTGCAACATGAGTCATCTCTAATGTGCTCCAATTAATTCAAGACGAAGTGATAATGAAAGAGCTGGCCTGCTTCGGGAAGTTCGCCAGCCCAATGAGATTGATTACACTCGGCTGCAAAAACTCAGCAGTGAAGCATGTCTTGTCTTTTCGTAGACAAGTCTTTATGTCTTTGAACAGTCAAGACAATACACTTAATGTGAATTTTAAATGCAAACATGGGGTAGCAGGTACAACCCCAATTCAGAAAAAGTTGGGACAGTATGGAAAACAAACAAAAAGCGTCATTTGAAAATTCTATTCAACCTGTATTGAAACCACATAATTAACACATTATTTATGTTTTACTTTGTGAATTTAATTTATTTTTGAAAATATACACTCATTCCAAATTTGTTGACTGCAACACAATCCAAAAAAGTTTGGACAGTCAGTTGTTTATCACTGTGTAACACCTCCTTTTCTTTTAATAACACTTATTTAACGAAGACACCAGTTGTTTAAGTTTAGCAATATTCCCCCATTCATCCATTATGCATTTCTTCAGCTGAGCAACTATACAGGGCCGTTGTTGCCTAATTTTGCGCTTCATAATGTGCCACATATTCTTAATCGGAGACAGGTCAGGACTGCAAGCAGGCCATGCTAGCACCCGCACACTCTGCTTACGCAATGATGCACTTGTAATCCAGGCAGATTGTGGATTGGCGTTGTCCTACTCTGGGTGGCAGCATATGTTGCGCCAAAATATGTACATATCTTTCTGCATTAATGGTGCCCTCACAGATGTTCAAGCTACCAACTTTTTTGAATCGTGGTGCATGCATCAATTTCAAAATAAATGTTTATCTTTAAAAAACTATGCAGTTGATTAGGTAAAACATCAAATCCCTTGTCTTTGTACGTGTTTTTTTTTTGGTAAAATACAAGTCAAATACATTTACAAATCACTCCTCTTTATTTTTATTAGCATTTTCCATACTGTCCCAACTTTTTTTGGAATTGTGGCTGTACATTGTGTTTGCTACCAAGGAACGTCTGAGATGTTTTGTGTGTGGACATCAGACACAAGACGTTTCTGTTTGTCCACACAGAGCTGCGCATCAGGGGAACTCTGAGAGCCACTCAGCCATGTTACAGCAGCAGCAGAGTGGGGACAGTCAGCAGGTGAGCACTGGGGAGCAGGAGCCTGGAGTAAATGACACACAGAGTGGTGACACACTGGAGCCAAAAAGTCAGTGACAAACACAAGTCTCCCCAACACCAACTCTATCTCTTCAACCAACACTAACAATTGGATTATGCAGATGTTAATGTAAACAACATCAAAGACATCAGATATGTTGTTAGCACTAAACCTGCAGCAGATGTTAGTGTTAGTAACAACCCTGGCCTCAATGACTGCCTGACCCTGTAAAGCAGCAGCAAAAATGAAACCACAGAGCCCACACAAGAACACAATGAGACAAAAATACCCTGCCGAGTTTAAGAACAGTAAAGCTGAGCTGGAAACAGGGGGAGATAAGATGGAATTGTCCAAACAGACATAGTGCAGTGAAACAGCAAATATTGCGATGCAGGAGAATGAGTGCCCAGAGTGCAGTGCAGATGCTACAGGAGGGGAAATGCTCACAGACATGGAGGAGGCAGAGGTCAACCCATATCTTTGACTTTTCAGAACAGCCTGAGCAACTGTACACTACAGAACATATTAACCGTTTTCTTTTTAGAACTGACCAAAGGAAAACTGTACAACATGCAACAAAAAATCAAAACCTGAATGTGCTCTCACCACACAGGGGGTTCAGATTAAGAAAATGGACAACAGCTGCACAAAAGGTCTTTACTATAAACAGGACTGTAGACTTTCATACAGATCTATGGACTATAATTCTTTTAAAAAATGTAAATGCAATGCTGTGAAAAATATTTCCTCTGTTTTTTGTGTATGCCTCATATTAAATTGTTTCAGAAATTTAACTGAACTAGTCGCAACCAGGCCTGATTAATGCAAACCCTGTTCAATCACAAGACTTAAATAATTTTTAAAAAACTTTTTCAACAGCATGAAGTTGGTTAAAATGTCTTACCCAGTAACACACTCTGCCAACGTTGAAAGAAATTCCAGAAATGATGAGGAAGAAGGTGATTGGAAAACATCAGTCTGGAAAGGGTTACAAAACTATTTCAAAGGCTTTTGGACTCCAAAGAACCACTGTAAGAGCCATTATCCCCAAATAGAAAAACCAGACACAGTAGTGAACCTTCTCAGAAGTGGCCGACCTTCCAAAATTCCTCCTAGAGCACAGCAACTGCTCACCCAGGAAGTTACAAAAACCAAGGACAACATGAAAGGAACTACAGGCCTCTCTTGCATCAATAAAGGTCACTGTTCATGACTCCACTATCAGAAAGACACTGGGCAATAATGGCAGCCATGGAAGATTGGTGAGGTGAAAGCCACTGCTAACCCAGAAGCTCATCTGAATTTTGCCAAAACACACCTTGATGATCCTTGAACCTTTTGAGAGAAAGTTCTGTGGATTGATGAGTCGGAAGTGGAACTGTCTGGAAGACTGGGGTCCAGTTACATCTGGCATAAACCAAACACAGAATCAAGCATGGTGGTGGAAGTGTTATGGTGTGGGGATGCTTAGATGCTTCAGGGCCTGGGCAACTTACAGTAATTTAGGGAAGCATAAATTCTACTCTCTACAAGAAAATCCTAAAGAAGAATGTCCAGCCTTCACTCCTTAAGTTGAAACTCAAGTGCAAATGGATTATGCAGCAAGACAGTAGCTGCGTTTACATGGACAACAGTAGCTGCGTTTACATGGACAACAATAATCCACTCTTAATCCGATTAAGACCATACTCTAATTAAGAAACTACCATGTAAACAGACATTTTTACTTACTTAATGTAATAATCAAAGTAAGCAATAATCTAATTAAGACAGGTGGAGTACTCCTGTTTTAGTCACATTATGGACGTGTATTACAGACATGTAAACACCTTAATCACATTCTGAACGTCGTGTGAGAGTTTTCACCGCATTTTGCGACAGGACATGATCACACATGGCAGTTTTACGTTTTATGGCGAAGAAGAGAGCCGGCTGTGTCCCAAATTGCATACTTTCCTACTATAGACCTGTAGTGGGGAATAATACATGTATCTCGGCTACTATATAGATGGTAACTACGCGATTTGGGACATACCCACAGCTTCAAGTAGTTGTCTATTAGCACGTATAGCATGACAAATAATTAACTGCACTTAAAGTGTTCGTAAAAAACGTCGGACTGCATTGGGTGGTGACATAATTATGCGGGCTGTTAATCTAATTATGTTCTATAACATGTAAAACGGGTACATGACAGTAGTATTCTAAAAGCGACTCATGTAAACACATGTAATCACATTATTATCTTACTCAGATTAAGGTCAATAATTAGATTACTGCTGTCCATGTAAGCGTAGTCACTGATCCAAAGCATAGGAGTGAGTCCTAGTCCTAGAAGTAAGTGAAAGACTAATTTCCAGTTGTCTGAAGCGTTTAGTTGCAGTTATTGCTGCTAAAGGTTGCACATCCAGATTTTAAGGGGCAATTCATTTTTCACATTAGTAATAGGTGTTGGATAACTTTTTTTATTTTTGCTCTAATAAAAAAATAAAAAATAAATAAAATCTATTGTTTACTCAGGTTGCCTTTTTTATGTTGTATTTTGTTTAAATATCTAGAAATATTTAATATGAGAATCTATACACAAACGGAAAAAATCAGTATGGGGCAACTACATACTGCAATGTATGTAAATGTACTACATTGATGCATTAAAGGTGTCTTAAAAAGTCGAAAGTGTTTCTCTCTCTGGCAAAACTCAAAGCTGAACCTAAATAGCAATTTTTAACATTTGCACCTGGATACCAGAGTTCAGTAAGGTATTTATATTTAGGAACATGCTTTTAATTTAATTGAACAGTTTATGACATTTTGAATCATGGATTAAATAGTCAATACAAGTGTGCTTCATTAACATTTTTAAATAAATGTCAGCTGATACGTGTACAGTGGGAGAAATAAGTATTGAACGTGTCAAATTTTTTTCAGTAAATATATTTATATAAAGTTACACCTGTGTTCCCAGAACTCCAGTGTAGGCAACTCACCTACTTGTCTAGACTATGTCATGGCTAAGAGGAAATCTGTTTTCATAGACATAGGCTCCATTTTCAAATGCCTCTAATACGAGAGGCAAGTCCCAAGAGGATACTGGGTTTCGTCAAGGAGGTCTCAGTCATTGAGCAACTTTAAGGAAGCAGGTCACAAGGGTGTGGGATCCAATTGTCACGCCATCTACTCTACTATGCATGGCTGAGATGGCAACTATGTATACCTTGATGGTCGAGGCTGCAAGGCCTCCATCAAGATGGGACTGAAGAAAGCTGAGGATCACCATTATGGGACAGTGTGTTAGTTCCTGATTTTGTGCTTGGCACCAGTCAGAAAAGAGCTTCCATCTATTAGTGTACAACGCATTGGTGGAAGGTGCATGGGAGTTGTGGATGGTCTGAACAACTGCTAGATCACGCAGCCTTAGTAATGGCTCTGGCCCTTCAGAGGCCAAACCGAAGTTGCAGCCAGGATGGGTTCGGGTGCCAGATTCGACCCTCCAGCTGTGAGAGGAGATCCTTCCTCACAGGGAGGCACCAGGGCTCCCTGTACAGTAATCTGTGTAATATTGGAAACCACACCCTCCATGGCCATTTGGGGGCTACTAGTAGCACCTTGTGATTGGCCCTGAGGATCCTGTCTAGAGAGGGCAGTATCGACGGTAGTGGAGGGAAAGCATACAGCTGTCAATTTGGCCACAAATGGGCCAGCACATCTTGGCCTAAGGGGCTTGTTTGTTCCCCCAATGAAAAGCAAAGGGGACAGTGTGTCGTTGACAGTGAGGTGAAAAGGTCCACCTCTGACCTGCCATGTCTGTGCCAGATTGCTTGCACTACTTCAGGGTAAAGCTTCCGTTCGCAAGAGACGGGGCTGTGAAAGCCTACGGGAACCCCCTGAGTAAACTATGTTCTTCTCCTCGATGGGCATAGGCACCTTAGGCCACTGGCAGTGACTCTGACCAGCTTGTGCCTGTGTTGAGTGGGATACAAGTCAAGGTCATTCAACCAGATCTGGAGAGGCCATATTGACAGAAGGCCCAAAGGGACCACCGATGAGGCTGCTGTGAGCATAACTAGCCTCAGAAATGCTTTGAGGACCAGAGCCCCGCCTCTTCTGAAGTGACTGATGAGTTGGAGGATGTTGTTGACTTGTCGTTGAAAGCGGGTAGACCTCATAAACCATGAGTCCAACTGAATGCCAATAAAGAGGCATTGCTGACTGGGCATCAGAGAGCTCTTTCCCTAATTCACTGTAAGCCCTAGCTTGTTAACATGGGAGACAACCAATGCTGATTCTCTGAGGGCATCTATCCTTGACTGGGAACAGATCAACTAGTCGTTCAGGTACGGGAAAATTCGAATCCCCCTTGCCTGTAATGGAGACAGTGCTGCTGCTACACACCTGTTGAAGACCCTTGGCGCCAGTGAAATCTCAAACGGGAGCACACAAATCTGGTTAACCCTTCCTTTGAAGGTGAAACAGAGGAATGTGATTGGAACATGTGATTGGAGCATGAAAATATGAGTCCTTCAGGTCGATGGTTGTAAACTAATCGTTCTGCCTGATACCTTGCAGCATGTCCACTGTACAAACCTTGAAACTTGAAAACCAGAGGTTTTCAAGGTGTTCAGAGGTTTTTAATCCAGTATGGGGCAAAACCCGCAGTCTTTCTTTACGATAATAAAATAAGTGGAATAGAATTCACTGTTCTGTAAAGTGCGTTCTAATTGCCCAAGCACCTTTCTTCAGGAGAGCCAGAGCCTTGTTTGGGTCCTCGACTAAGGTCATTTTGACTCCCTGGAACCTCGGCGATCGGCATCTAAATTGAATGTTGTAGCCCTGTGACAGGGTTGATACAAGCTGAGCTACTGGCTGGTGAAGCACCTGACCACGGGAGTGGTACAGTCATTGTCTACTGCTCCGCCCTTTATAATTTCTGGAGGGTTGACGGCCGAAGTCTGGCCTTGCTGTGTCAAGCAAGGGGGTGGGTGGGGGTTGGCTGACGAAACCTTTCTGGGCATTGTGCTCTCAAATGTGTAATCGGCTGTGGTATGTACTGAGCCGTATTTGTTGCCCTAGAGAGTCTCTGTCTAACGGTGTTCACAACGGAGACTAGCAAACTGTTGTCTGGCCTGTGCAACCTGTAGGCTGCACTCCAGGGCTTGCTCTGCAGTTCACCCAGAATAACTGGACTGGAGAGAATAACTGGGAGACAGCAGAGGGCTCTCTACAGGGTTCCAAAAGTGGAGACTGGGCTAGCCATATTTGGTGTCGGGTGAGGATTAACGAAGACATTATCCTCCCCAACTCCCTGGTCATGTAGGTGAATGCCTGCAAAGAGGCGTCACTCAGGCTCTGGGCAGAAGGGTCAACCTCCAAAGCCTGCAATGTCTGGGACAGGGCCAGTATAAGGTGTGACATGGAATTCCAAATACATATTTGGCACAATACTGTCATAGCTTCTCATAATGAAGTTATCTGTCAACTGGCACTGTGGTCAGGGGATGCGTGCATCAGGCCGAAGTGCTTCATCAGGTAATAGCACCAGGGCAGCAACAGCCGGCTCTATATTGGGCATACGATCAAGGCCATGGCCGGATGCATCCTGCATATTAGCTAATGCTCTACAGTCTGTTGGTAGCTAAGATAAACATCTGGGGTCTGCCCAGCACCTCTGCAGCTCCTTGATATATGGAGCTGAGGGTGGGACACAGAGAGCTGCAGACTGAGAGGTCTTCCGGAAAAAGGCGCTCTGAGGAGTCACCTGGACAGGTGCTTCATCTAATCCTAGATGTGCCAAGGCCATTTTTACCACAAGCCTAACTGATGTCTGACTGGTCTCTGAGCCTTTTAGTGTACTGTGGCTCGTCTCCTGAGAATTGGAATGAGATGAATGAGAGCTCGCACCTGCCCCCTCCTCGTCATAACCTCCCCCAATAACTAGGCTCTCTGATACCCTAGTGGAGTGCGCATCCTCCTCCTGAGTCTCAAATGCTGGTGACAGTTTTGGAGACAGCACCCTGGGAGGAGACTGTGGTGCAGCTGCAATGGGACCACTAGCAGGCGGTGCACTGGGTGGTTGCAGATTAAGGAGGAGAGACTTAATCTCTGCAAACTCAGAAGCCAAGGTATACCTTCTGGGCTAAGGGATCTACCCTTCTGTGCTTCCCCTTACGAGGGCCCCCCCGTGTATCGTTGTACAGCGCTTATGAGAACTGGGAGATATGGCCTGTGTAGGATGCGGTTGAGTGCCCAACCTGTCCTCTAGCTGGGCCAGCCTGTCTGTCCGTGCTGCTAAGTTCATGGAGCTGCAGTTCATGCTTGTTATCTCCATCAATCCCTCTCTTAAGTTGTCAACCCCCAGGCAAGAGGGACATCTCTCATGGCCATCCTCTAGTTCCAGAGGGGCCAAGCAATAAATACATGTCAAAAACATCAGTACTAGGAATAATTATTATCCACGTGGTTTTCTGTGTGTGACCACTTTCCCAGATGGTAATTGAGCACGAAAAGAGAAATATATACACTTGCCGTATCTCTGCAAATAATTAAAGAAGCTAAATCACGGGGACAAAAAACAGTCACACGTTTTGATCACCCCCCTTCAGGGTGCGTTGTGTAGCCACAACGAGTCAATTATAACAATAACAATATTGGGGAATGATCCCACTATGATAACTATGCACTATGGCTCAGTATGGAGCAGTTAAGAGTTCACATGCTCACACTATAGCCAATAATTAAGTCAATTTACGAACTAAACTATCAGGGGAATGAAAAACAATTCAATGAAGCCCAATCGGGGTGCATTGCTTACCGACAGCGCGCATTCAAAAGATTAAACAACCAAAATCATGGGGAATAACTCCACATATGACAATAACTCCACTGACAATTATATAGCGCTGCATCGACGTTAAAGCGAGAAACACCAGACTGAAAATGAACTGTAAAGTTCTGATTGCCGAATTAGAGCGTGCCCACTCCTAAACGGTGTTGATAGCAGAGTCACTTACCTCTTGCTGGATTCTATCTGAAATTAAATAATCACAAAAAAGGCTAACCACAGTCTTTGGAGGACGACAGGTTAAAAGACTACCAGCGGTGCCTGCACTCCTGAAACCTGCTTACCAACGCGAGAAGATAACAAGAGGTCATTTCCGGGGTGAAGGTGCCTTCAGTAAAAGGCTCTGAGCTATAGGTACAATGCTCCCAGTGAAGCAAAGTAGCTATCACCTCCTACTCTCCACTTTAAATAATGCATTTAAAAATTCTGATCTGCTTCTTGCTGGTTTGAAGATAATTGGGTGAAACAGCAAAAAAAAGTTTTTCCACATCAGTCAGAGGAGCAAGATAGCATGAAGCTGACAACCTTACTGTCACTTTGAGTTAGCATTCTAAGTACAAACTGTATTGCAACTCATGAGGAGTTCTGTGAAACAATGAGCGTGCAAGTGCATATTATCTGCACTTTATTAGAAATGCATTTTCACTTGACATCATCAGATTATTCACCCTTGCCTTTGGAACAATCTCTCATAGCCTTGGTTTCACCTGGACAATTTTGACTATTTCAGCTGTGCTGTTTGGGTTAAAACACATTTGTTTTTACTATTTCCAGACTAGCTTTTTGCTCATTGGGCCAAACGGAGGAGGCAGTTGGGGTAACAAAGGTTTCACTGTTTGTCAGCTCCTTACAGTCCAAGATTGAACGGTAGTAAATGATGTCTGCCTTAATGAAGCAGACCCTCCCTACCACCCTCCCTCCCTCTCTCTCTCTCTCTCTCTCTCTCTCTCTCTCTGTAGTGCATCCATACGTGTACAGACAGGTTTATCTTTCATACTGGTAACCTTGGGCTGAAGTGACTATGCCCAGTGTCAAGTGGTGTGAGAGCTGAATCAGACACAGACCACCACCACCAACAACAACAACAACAAAAGCATTTTTTCCCAAGTGAAGTAGCTGAGAGAATGGGGAAGGGAATTTCACACAAAACAGTCTCTAGAGTGTACACAGAATGGTGCAAAAAACAAAGGGTTAGTGACAGTTCTGTGGGTAGAAACACCTTGTTGATAAGAGATATTGGCTAAATCGGTTCGAGCTGCCAGGAAGGATACTCATAAAATCACTTCTTACAACTTTGGTGAGCAGAAAAGCATCTCCGCATGCACATAACTTTGAACCTTGAGACAGATGATCTACAACAGCAGAAGATCACATTGGGTTCCATCCTGTCAGCCAAGAACAAAAATCAGAGACTATCATGAGTGCAGACTTACCCAAACTGAACAGTTGAAGATTAAGAAAAACATCAGCTCGTTTTTTCCCTGAGTCTGGACAGTTTCAGGGAGGTGTGATGTTTTGTGTATTCTGAGATGCTTTTCTGCTCACCGCAGTTGTAGTGTTTAATAAACTACTATAGACTTCCTGTCAGATCAGACCAGTCTTGGTATTCCCCTCTGACATCTGTCATCAACAATGTGTTTCAGCTTGTCAACCCTTTGCTCAAAGAATGCCGCCCCACCACCATTCTGTCTAAACTCTAGAGACTGTTGTGTTTGAAAATCCCAGTAGATCAGCAGTTTCTGAAATAGTCAAACCAGCCCATCTGGTACCAACACCCATGTTATGGTCAAAGGCACAGAGATCACATTCCCCATTCTTATGTGAACATTAACTGAAGCACTTGGCCTGTATTATTATTTTTATTTATTTATTTATTTATTTATTTATTTATTTTTTTTTGGGGGGGGGATTGCACTATGTATATCCCACCCCTTGACAGGTGACATTGTAATAAGATAATCAATATTAGTCACATCATCTCTCAGTGGTTTTAATGTTATGGCTACATATACAGTGGTGTGAAAAAGTGTTTGCCCCCTTCCTCATTTCCTGTTCCTTTGCATGTTTGTCACACTTAAGTGTTTCGGAACATCAAACCAATTTAAACAATAGTCAAGGACAACACAAGTAAACACAAAATGCAATTTGTAAATGAAGGTGTTTATTATTAAAGGTGAAAAAAAATCCAAACCATCATGGCCCTGTGTGAAAAAGTGATTGCCCCCTAAACCTAATAACTGGTTGGGCCACCCTTAGCAGCAACAACTGCAACCAAGCGTTTGCGATAACGTGCAATGAGGCTTTTACAGCGTCCTGGAGGAATTTTGGCCCACTCATCTTTGCAGAATTGTCCTAATTCAGTTACATTAGAGGGTTTTCGAGCATGAACGGCCTTTTTAAGGTCATACCACAACATCTCAATAGGATTCAGGTCAGGACTTTGGCTAGGCCACTCCAAAGTCTTCATTTTGTTTTTCTTTAGCCATTCGGTGGTGGACTTGCTGGTGTGTTTAGGATCATTGTCCTGCTGCAGAACCCAAGTTCGTTTCAGCTTGAGTACACGAACAGATGGTCGGACATTCTCCTTCAGGATCTCTTGGTAGACAGCAGAATTCATAGTTCCTTTTATCACGGCAAGTCTTCCAGGTCCTGAAGCAGCAAAACAGGCCCAGACCATCACACTACCACCACCATATTTTACTGTTGGTATAATGTTCTTTTTGTAATATACAGTGTTCCTTCTACGCCAGATATACTTGGACACACACCTTCCAAAGAGTTCCACTTTTTGTCTCATCGGTCCACAGAATGTTGTCCCAAAAGTCTTGGGGATCATCAAGATGTGTTGTGGAGAAATTGAGACGAGCTTTGATGTTCTTTTGCTCAGCAGTGGTTTTCTCCTTGGAACTCTGCCATGCAGGCCATTTTTGCCCAGTCTTTTCCTGATGGTGGAGGCATGAACGCTGACCTTAACTGAGGCAAGTGAGGCCTGCAGTTCTTTGGACGTCGTTGTGGGGGTCTTTTGTGACCTCTTGGATGAGTCGTCGCTGCGCTCTTTCGGGGTAATTTTTGGTGGCCGGCCACTCCTGGGAAAGGTTCACCACTGTTCCATGTCTTCGCCATTTGTGGATAATGGCTCTCACTGTGGTTCGCTGGATTCCCAAAGCTTTGGAAATGGCTTTATAACCCTTTCCAGACTGATAGATCTCAATTACTTTCTTTCTCAATTGTTCCTGAATTTCTTTGGGTCTCGACATGATGTGTAGCTTTTAAGATCTTCTGGTGGACCTTACTGTGTCAAGCAGCTCCTATTTAAGTGATGCCTTGATTGTGAACAGGTGTGGCAATAATCAGGCCTGGGTGTGGCTAGAGAAATTGAACTCAGGTGTGGACAACCACAGTTATAGTATGTTTTAACAAAGGGGCAATCCACTTTTTCACACAGGGCCATGATGGTTTAGATTTTTTTTCACCTTTAATAATAAACACCTTCATTTACAAATTGCATTTTGTGTTTACTTGTGTTGTCCTTGACTATTGTTTAAATTGGTTTGATGTTCCGAAACACTTAAGTGTGACAAACATGCAAAGGAACAGGAAATGAGGAAGGGGGCAAACACTTTTTCACACCACTGTACAGTATATATATTATATATGAGAGGCATTATACTGAGAGGTATCATAAATACTCCACTGGTTAGATATACATGTGCACGTGGATACATGCATCCCAGAGTGATGCATCTTCTTTTCAGTTCTATATAAAATAATCATGCTCTTTAGGGACTAAAATTAATTACAGTGTAAGAATAATATGATTGAAAATGTCGGGCCAAGTATTACATACTTGGGACTGGCTTTTGAGTAAGTGATGGCAGTGACAAAATTTTAAATACTCTCTGAACACTCTGCTTCTGTTCAGTAGCCATCTTTGTTTCAATTTAATACATCTTTCTGTGTTTGACCACTGCTATCATTACAACATTGTGGTTTGGATTCTGCTTTGGCTATGGTAATACACCTCCTGCAAATGCCTCATCCACCTCCTATGTTTTGGTCCATCTGTTTTGGTCAGAGTGAGATGTGAAATTATTTTTGACAATATTCTGGGGAAAAAAACAAAACAAAACAAAAAACAAAACAAAGAAAAGTGTCAAAATTAAATTAAATTGCTATAAACAATTAAATAAAAAAAGCATTCTGCAATTATAACTATATTATACTTGAGAGAATGGATGGTTTTCACCATTAACCACCAGATTTAGATGATAAAAGTGCAAATGCTGCCTGAAATAACTTACATACTGCACAAACTAGACCCTAGTATAACTGTCAGTAAAAAGCTGTCCACAACATGGGTTTTTAAAGCATAACCCTATTCTGGCATTAAATAACAGTATGTCAAATCACAGTATGGACAAACATTGCTCACAAACCTTTGCCACAGTGTACTTTATATTCTCAGCTTATTCTTGTCCAGATTTGGAAAGGCTCCAACACCTCCTGATAGGAGCTTTAACGAGAATGTCACTCATTACCCATAAAATAATTATCTCTAAGCAGACAGACTCTTTAAATAAGCCAAAACTGGCACAAAGACCAGATTTTATGTGACTATTCCATCTTAGACCGAAATGGCCTAAATTTGAATGCACAGACTGAGGAACGAATGCATGCTAACGCACTTAGCTAACAGATGTTTAATAGCTTTCCCTGCTGTGGCAAAGGAGCCCTGACTATATCCACTGTGTGCAGTCAAGGGGCAACAACAAGGCTGCAAATGTCACTCTCCCATCCATCAAGCTTTGTGCATAATGGATTGTTTGTAAACAGAACAACTTGCATTCCTCATAAATCCTCAGAGTACAGGGACAGAAAGCTTTGGGCAATAAGAGGTTCGCAAAAGGCACAGCACATTGTCAAGGAGCAGTCTATCTGTAAATATACACTAAAGCAATTAACAAAAACAATAGTCTTGTTTTAACCTTTTCTCAGCACAAGGAAGAAAGCAGGTCTGACACACAAGATTCTTCAAGCCAACACTCATTCATTTTAGAGACACCTGAGGTCACAGTCATTACTGCAAACAGTGGGAGTCCTATCCATCATTGGGTGTTTCCTTATATGTTCTGGGGCAGCCTGAATGGATTTTAATTGTTTCTAATACGTGATGAGTGTACAGGGCGATGACAGTAGCATGGTAGCAATTTCGGTCCCTAGCAAAAAGGGTGAAAGCATTTATTTACTTCACTTCCAAAAAACAGTTTGTCTTAGTAAAATGCTGGGCCACAACAAACCACCAGAACAGCTTCAATATGTCTTTGGCACAGATTCTACAAGTCTCTGTAACTGAACTGGTGGATTAATGTTCTTCTAAAAGACATTCCATCAGTTGGTGTTTTGAAGATGGTGGCGCAGACTGCTGTCTAACATGACACTCCAAAATCTCCTACTGGGTGGCGATCTGGTGGCTGTGAAGGCCACAGCATATGATGTTAACACTCATTAAACCTTTCATCGATGTCTCCTTGTGCACTGGATATGGGTTCCTTGTCATACAGGAAGAGAACACTCGTATCCAGATAGAAATGTTTTATCACAGGACATGGGTGATCAATCAGAAGAACTTTGTATTACTTTGCAGTGACCCTTGTGTAACCGAACCATGCCAAAGAATTTGTCACCCATTAGCGAATGAGTTGTAGCTAAATCGTTCATTCACTGATTCTTCTTCAGTATCTCCATCATCTTGGTCAGGGTCAAAGTGGATCCAGAACCTATTCCAGCAACACTGGTTAGGGCACCAGTCCATCACAAGACACCACACACGCACACATGCACAGATTCACTCCAGTTTAGAGTATTCAATTCACCTATCTGCAGGAAACCCTGCAGGAAAGCCACATACACACGGAGAAATTCTGCACAACCAGTGTCTGGAGCTCAAAATCAAGCCGTGAACTCCAGGAGGCATCAATACTACCTGCTGGGCTATCATGCCAACCTAACTAGCTAAGTCTTCTCTCAAAATGTATTTTCTACCTGTTCTTACAGTTTGAACTAGAGGAAACCTCAGCTCCTTGTAATCAAAGCTGTTAGATGAGAACAAAAAAAAGGAAAAAAAAATGTTGCCCCTTTAGTTAATATAATTATTATCCATGTCCCAATTTTTATTTCTTATTCACTAATTTCTTTTTTTTCGCCTCCTTTTCTCACACAGTGACAAATGCCTCAGGGTTTCATTGTGGATGAGTGGCAAAAAGAATAATGACAATTAAAATGTCGATATACTGTAGTATGTGCCTCTTTGCATCCACAGTATCTTCACTGAGTTGGTAGTATGGAGAGGAATAAGTGTAAGAAGATGTTAGGCTACATTGGGCAAAGACCCAATGAAACTGAACAGTGAAATATTGGAAAAACACTGCCTAGTCTTTTTTCTCCAGTCTTTGGTGAGTCTGTATCCATTGTCTCAAATGAATGTTCTCGCCTGACAGGTGAAACCAGTAAGGTCTTCAAGCAGCTCATGGCGCTTTTCTACTCATCACAGTTACAACAAGGTGTTTCCTCCTGCAGAGCTGCTGCTCGCTGGAGGTTTTTGTTTTCCCACACCATTCTGTACAAATTGTGCAAAATCCCAGGACATATCAGATTCTGAGATAATCTGAAATAATCCAGCAACCAGCGTTCTCCTATTTTGATGCTTCATGTGAACATTAGCTGAAGCTAATGTGATGTGATGTGGTGTGTGTGGGGCGGGTTGTACCTCTGTGATGAAGGCCTTGGCACTTGCAGGACTCATGAAAAGAATGGCTCGTCGCAGTGTGTCCCTGTAGCGGTGCAACTCTTCCATTCTCATTGTGCGGAACATCCCCGTGATCATCATGTTGATGTTCGACTCCACCTTCTGTAGGGACACGTCCATCCCCTGCTGGGATGACTTGTCCAGAAAGTCCTGGATCCCCCGGATATCTAGACATGCAGATATGTCACCACAGTTACATTTCTTACCCAATGTGAGCCTTTCAAGCATTTTATTGAAATGGAATATGTGCAGTAAAGTGAATATACGTTCCACACAAATAAATGCATCACAAACATTCAGGACCCCATTTATGAGATTGGAGAAACCACAGGCAGGGGAAATAACATCTCATTTTAACCATCATCTTCAGTCAGCAGGCACAGACATTAGTGCGTTCTCAACCATATCTCTTCTGCCAGGAACTTCAGCTTGAAAGCTGTAGCATGTAAGAGAACATTAGCATTTGCGTTAATGATGCACGGGTGAGAGAGTCAGAGCAAGAAAGAAAGAAATGGCAGAACTGGAGCACTGTCTTAGACCTGGGGTAAATAAAATATGAATGTCTTCTTGTTAAAGCAATCCTGGATGCATGCTCATCCTTCTGTGCAGTCAGCTCTGTCCTACATCAAACCAATTCAAGTATGGAGAGAGGAAGGGAAGCCGAGCGCACAATTAAAGCAGACAGAATTATGGGACTGGGGCATGAAATGGTGAAACAGAAAAATAGTGTTTCTGGACGTCCCTTTGAGACACTGGCACTCAGAATAACAACTTCATGTACATGTTTTGAAAGCATAAAAGTACTGTACATACACAAATAAAGTAGACAAGGAAAGTATAAACTACCTTGTTGTAATGCTTGTCTGATTATTAGGCTTTTTTTGAGGTGGACATTAGATAAAGGTGGAATAAGCAATTGCCCAAGGCATCATCCAGGGCCTCCATGTTACTGCTCTCCACTGATAGAATGAGTGAATGAGTATTAATATTCCTAGGCTGCCTAGCGATAATGAATGGCGAAATTGCTTTGCACCAGGGATGCCACAGTTTTCCTTTTCCAGTTTCCATTTGAAGTTCAATGAAATTCAAATAGTCTTTTAGTGCCATGTCCTGAAAATCAAAAGGCATGGCGAGATTGATTGCTGGAAGCAGTAGTGTAGAAAATGTATGACTTTGATGCATTGAATTCACGATGCATAATAGTTGACTATATTACACCAGATTTTCCTCACTACAGTGCATTTGTGTGTTTTTGTTAACATTGCTTATAATTCTGTGTAATCAGGTCAACCTTACTGTAATGTTTTGGCAGAATTCACTATCATATATCATGTTTACAGTTTCTACTGAATCCCTGTCCTTGCATCTTCTTGAGTAAGATTAAAACATAATCCCTATTAATACCTGTTTTCCACTCTCACATGTACTATTAAAGTGTTTATTAATTTATTTGGTGCTGGTTGATACTTTTTAAACAGAAATTAGGACTGAGATGGATCAGTTACAACTGTTAATTGTTGGTCTCAGTTTCAATTGTTTTCCTCACTGAATTCTGACACGCTGTCTAATACTGCTCATCTTTTTCAGTCTATAGTAGCAGCTAATGATAGCAGTTTTAGCTGCACAAATGAGTGTACTTTTTGCTCTGCAGTTATAGTCTAATGCTGTAATATCTCACATAATTCAATAGTTTTTAACATGACACCATGCACATACATCTTATGCAATCCACCTACTGGCATGTTTATTTGAGGTGGGAGGACACCCGCACGGACATAGGGAGAACATAACAAGACACGGAAACTCCACAGTAGTTTAAGCTCAGGATTGAACTAGAGACCCTAGAGCTGTGAGACAGCAACTCTACCTGTTGCACCAGCATGCTGCCCTGAGCAGTCATCTAAAATAAATCTTACACCGGCAGCCTTAATAAATCTTGCTACAAGAAAACAAAAAAAACAACAACAAAAAAAATAACTCTCTAACTGTTTTTGTAGTTTGTCTTGTATTCTTGTTGTATGTCTGAAATAATCTTAAAATATGCTTCAAACAGGAAGAAAGTGATTGAAGAAAAATATTTTAGATAAATCAGATAACTATTTTAGATATTTATTTTAGATAATTCATTAAATTAAACTAATTTAGATATGACCCTGACTGTATTTGGATCCAAATAAAGTATGTTCATTCTCTGGTTAGGACAATAATACAAGTTTTTCTATACAACAACAATCAATCACTCCATTTGCTCTATGGACAATCTGGATATGTGTATGTTCCTTTAAGCATACACTAGTTATTTGAGCACTCAATGACATACAGTACACACCATGGGAACTTTTTGCCATTTTTGACATATTTGGACAAACAAACCTTTGATCATATTTGAAACAGTGTCTATTAATAAATTTAATATACTTAAACAAAACCACAAGGAAAATTGGCTTTTTCTGTGGAAAAAGTAAGTACACCCTTGGCTTCAGAAGCTAGTATTGCCCCCTTAAGCAGAAATAACTTCTTGTAGGCGTTTTGCATAATTGTCCACCAGTCTCTGACATTGGCTTCCTGGAAATGTTGAACACTCTTCCATGCAATATTCTTTCAGTCGCAAGATATTTGAGGGTTTTCTTGCATGTACTGCCCTTTTCTACAACATTTCAATAGGACTCAAATCCGGGCTTTGACTAGGACATTCCATAACTGTCCATTTCTTCTTTTTGATCCGTTCCTTGGTGGATTTGCCCGTGTGCTGAGTATCATTATCTAGTTGAAAGGTCCACATTCAGTTCAACTTAAACTTCGGACAGATGGCCTCACATTATCTTCAAGCACTCTTTGATATGATGCAGAATTCATAGTTGAATCAATGGATGCAAGCTGTCCAGTCCCTGAGGCAGCAAAGCAACCCCAAACCGTAACATTTCCACCACAGTGCTTCACAATTGGTATGAGGTGGTTCTCCTGAAAAGCTGTCTTTGGTCTACGCCAAACATTTCTGCTGGTACTACGGCCAAACTGTCCAGAGCACATTATTCCAAATGGTCTGGTCTTTGCCTATATGCCCACTGGCAAACTGTAGTCTTGTAATGGCTATTTCCTGGCACGCCTCCCATGCAGGTCAAATTTGTGCAATCTATTTCTGATTGTAGAAACATCAACAGTTGCAAAACTTATTAGCAGCTCCTGTGATTAATTTTGGGGTTCTTGGAGACTTCTCTGACACTTGTAGATCTTGCTAGAATTCCTTGCCAGACTCATAGGCATCCACAACCTTTTTTCTGAAGGCCTTCTAATTTTATAGATTTGAAGGTGTGATAAATGTAGGGTTGGACTTCATTTTTCACTTTTTTTTTATTTAATTTAAATTGTGCAAATTACAGCAACATAAAAAGTCAATTTTATGTGCCATTTGATGGAGTGTATCAACTTTATTAATAGGCACTGTTTTAAAGAGGATCAAATGTTTGCTTGTCGAAACATGTCAAAAAAGCCAACAATTTCCATGTGGTGTAGTTATTTTATCCACATAACTGTATATGCATGAGAAGTGTATTCATGCTAACATTTTATTATACAGTATACTAACGGAACAAAAGATTTTTATCACATTTTTGGTCACAGTTTGTGTATAATGACAGGCAGAGGGTTGCATGGTCTCCTAAAGTTGAGAGCATCACAAACATGCTCGACTGGGTTGGGAGAGAGCATCCAGATTGTGTAAGGTCATCTGACCTGTCAAGGATGGCAGGACAGGACATGGCAGCCTGTAGCGTGCCAATGGGCCCTTAGTTCTCATGCCATTTGGGCCATTGTGGAATACAGCCTTTCTTCTTGCAGTGACCTAGGGTTAGGTTGAACTTTTAATTAAGTGCTTTTTGGGTGAGGCATTCATCTACATGAAAATGCAGCATTTTGTGTGAATAACTAGTTGCAATATTTCACTGTCATAGTGCTTAAACATATCATTTGCATGTAAAATTATACTGCATACACACTAGAGATTTCTCATATCAGGTTTCTTTATCCATTTGTACAAGTAGTATAATGCTTATACAACTTCTGACAAAAGGAAGCAAAGTTTGATTAAAGTTTTTGTTTTAAAAATATACCAAACTAAGATAAAAAAAAAAAAAGTTTCAAACTGCATGGAGAGATTTTTACGCATTTGCCAAAAATCAATCTGCCAACTCCCAGGGCACAGGAACATCATAAAGCGTAGACAGATCCATCTGTTTCCTCCACTTCCATAGGCTAATAGGTACACTAGAGAAAACTATATTGCTCTAAGGACACTTAGGTAGCTGTAATGGCAATTTGTAATCCAATAAATCAAATTCTGCTGATGAAAACACCATACTGTAGTATCACTGAACTATTGGCCTAGACAATATCACAATTGGGTTCTTGGAGGTACACCAAACTGCATGTTTTATTACATAACTGATCTAAGAACAACGTGATCTCACAGCTCAGAGGTGGTACCACTCCAGTATACAATGTTGTGGAAAAGTATTTTCCCTGATTTCTTCTGTTTTTGTGTATTTCTCATACTAGATAGTTTTAGTTCTTCAAATGAAATACAACATAAAACAAAGGCAGCCAGAGTAAGCACTCAATAAAGTTTTTATTTATTTATGTTTTTATAGAAGCAAAAAAAGTTATCCAACATGTATCACCAGTGTGAAAAACTAATTGCCCCCTTAAACTTAAAATCTGGTTGTGCCACCTTTAGCAGCAATATCTGCAACCAAATTATCTTCCGATAATTGGAGATCAGTCTTTCACATCACTGTGGTAGAATTTTGGCCCACTCTTCTTTGCAAAACATTGGTTCGGCAACATTGGATGGTTTTCGAGTATGAACACTGCCTGTTTAAGGTTCTGCCACAGCATCTTCAAGTAAGGACTTTGACTATGCTGCTATAAACTTTCATTTTGCTTTTTTGTGCCATTCCAAGGTGGACTTATGCCTATGCTTGTATCATTGTCTTGCTGCATAATCCTTTTGTGCTTGAGTTTTATCTTATGGACTGAAGACCGGACATTCTCCTTTTCTGGTACAGAACAGAATGTTTGATTTATGCCAGATGTAATGGGAACTCTGTCTTCCAAACAGTTCCACTTCTGACTCACTCTACAGAACATTCTCCCAAAAAATTTGAGGATCATCATGGTGTGTATTGGCAAAATTCAGATGAGTGTTAATGGTCTTCTGGGTTAGCAGTGGTTTTCACCTCACCACTCTTCCATGGATGCCATTTTTATTTTGCATTTTCTTTCTAATAGTGGAGTCATGATCAGTGCCCTTTATTGATGCAAGAGAGGCATGTAGATCCTTTGATGTTGACCTTGGGTCTTTTGTGACTTCCTAGATGAGTAGATACTGTGCTCTTGGAGGAATTTTTGGTCGGTCACTTCTGAGAAGGTTCACTACTGAGATAATGGCTCTCACTGTGGTTCTTTGGAATCCAAAATCCATTGTAACCATTCCCAGACTAATGTATTTCAATCACCATCTTCCTCATTATTTCTGGAATTTCTTTCAACTTTAGCATAGTGTGTTACTGCGTAAGTCCTTCTAAACATGAAGTTGAAAAAGTTATATTTAAGTGTTGATTTGACTGAACAGGGTTTGTAGTAATCAGGTCTGGCTGTGTTTAGTCCAGCTGAACCCCATTATGAATGCAGTTTCATAGATTTGGGGAATTAGTAACTATGAGGGCTATTACATTTTCACACAAGCCCAGTTGGTATTAGATAACTTTTTTTTTTGCTTCAGTTAATAACATTGTCATTTAAAAACTGTATATTGTGTTTACTCATGTTGCTTTTGCTTTATCTTAGATTTAGTTTTAATTACTGAAACAATTTAGTAAGAGATATACATAAAAACAGAAGAAATCAGGATGGGGCAAGAACATTTTCGGAGCACTGTATGCAAAATATAAAATTTAGTTTCCAACAATAATATGGTCTTTGTAACGTTGCAAATATTTTTTCAAACTGTATGCTTTGTGTGCATAGTAAGTTCCCCCAGCTGGGTTAATTAGCAGGGTCACTGCCCCCTGTGTTGCCACTAGAAAACACATCTAAATATGGAGGACAAGGCACAAATTTTGCAGATTGCTGGAGGAGGGTCCAAGCCTCCATCTGTGTGCTGGATTGGGTTGAAAGCAAAATGAAATCTGTAGCTGTGTTTCTCCCAATGGGCTGCAAGCAGACGGTAGCACATGCCTTTAAACGCATGTACACATGCAGAGATCACATCCCAGTCTCTTTCTATTGGTTCCTACAGAGCGATGTTCCTGTGTCACTTCTTTCTGCTCTTTCATATCTTTATAAAGTACTCGACATACCTTGACATTACACTCCAGATTTATAACTACTGGAATTCTGGCAGGTTGAGCAATTAATAAAACCAGACACGAAACACTGCACTAACTTACAGACTGCAGGGGCCTTAATTTATTGAGAGCTGTTGTACATTGGTTTGGGTTGTGTCCCAGTTGATACATAAAACTAATAATACATGTATCTACTTTATGTAAATATATGTGCATCAACCAGTTTCTTCAGTTAATAACAAATGTTGTTCACTCTCAAAATTCTCAAGGTTCATTATTTAGCACAACAACAACAACTTGATGCATACAACCAAGACAATGCTGGAATGGCTTCAGGACAAATCCAGGTGTTCAAAGCTTGTACAGACTTACCCAAGAAGATGTAATTGCTGCCAAAGGTGCTTCTACTGTACAAAGTACTAAATAAAGTGTCTGAACACTTCTGATTGAGAGATTTTAGTTTTTAATACATTCTTAATGCATTTATGGCAAAAACAATTTAACTGAATCCATTTCAGATTAATACATATTACATAGGGTTCTATCTGCCATTCATTTCTCATCCACATAGAAACTTTGTAAGGTATAACAGCATTCTTTCTCTCATCTAACTGCATAAGGTTATAGTAATTACATTTGTATAAACTTCTGGTTCACCAACAGGAGCTTTCTTTCTAATTGTGTGGAATAATTTATATTGCTACTAGTCTACTACATAGACAGACAGACAGACAGACAGACAGACAGACAGACAAACATAGATAGAGGAACAAATGATAGATATAGTTACACTATATGGCCAAGCATACGGTTGTTTAGGATGTCTTTGTATGCTGTAACAGTAAGCATTTACTAGGCAAAATTCAATGGGGTAAGGGGCCCAAACCTAAAAAGGAAGATCCATAAAGACATGGTTTGTCAAAATTAGTGTGGAAGAATTTAAGTGACCTATACAGAACCCTGACATCAACCACCACTGAACACCTTTTGGATGAACTTGACATCACTAATGCACTGAATGAGCACACATGCCCACAGCCATGCTCCAAAACGTAGTGCTATTGTTATAACAGCAAAGAGGAACTTAATCTATAATGGGATGTTCAGCATGCAAATATGGGTGTGATTGGTCACACCCATTGGCAATGTAGTGTATAGATAGATAGATAGATAGATAGATAGATGGATAGATGGATAGATGGATAGATAGATAGATAGATAGATAGATAGATAGATAGATAGATAGATAGATAGTAGATAGATAGATAGATAGATAGATAGATAGATAGATAGATCGATGGATGGATGGATGGATGGATGGATAGATAGATAGACAGACAGACAGACAGACAGACAGACAGACAGACAGACAGACAGACAGACAGACAGACAGACAGATAGATAGATAGATAGATAGATACACTGCAGCCACTGTAAACCAAATTCTTCTGTACATCAAATTCCAGCACTAGTCGAAGTTTTGGATAGACATCCAGAGATAAGCTTTATAGGCCATGACCTGAATGCAAAGACCTAGATCTGAGGCTGAAGTGAACTCGAACTCTAACAGCTGTCTCTTTGCTGTGTCTAATGCTTTCACCATGCCTCCTGAAACCAACAAGCAATAACAGTACTGTAAACAAACCAGTCTGCCACAGCACACAAGCAACAAGTGAGACAACAGGTAAGTGAACTAGATAAGTGTAAAATCTGGGAAGGGAAAATCAATACAGCAGGAAAACTACAATATCCAAGAAATTCTTTTTTTTCTTGGGTCCAGCTCAGGGCAAAGTGGGCAGCTGGCTCTGTTGCGAGGATAATAGGGTCATTCGCCTGAATCATTGCTAATTATATCCATGAAGGAGGACAAAATTTGATTTACTCTATCTGCTTCATCTACTCATTTGTTGAGCATGGAGTCCTGAAATTTAGAGTGTGCATGCTAATTCAACCACATCTTGCAGTTGGCTACATGTAATTAATAACTGACTATATCATTCTTTGCTTTCTGGGTAGATAAGTGTAGATGTGAAACTATTGGTGGCATAGTGAATATAGTGTAACTGTAATGAACAAGATACAATGCCTTGCGAAAGTATTCGGCCCCCTTGAACTCCTTGGGATGTTTAAAGCTTGGGAAATCTTTTTGTATCCAAATCCGGCTTTAAACTTCTCCACAACAGTATTACGGACCTGCCTGGTGTGTTCCTTGGTCTTCATGATGCTCTCTGCGCTTTCAACAGAACCCTGAGTCTATCACAGAGCAGGTGCATTTATACAGAGACTTGATTACACACAGGTGGATTCTATTTATCACCATCAGTCATTTAGGACAACATTGGATCATTCAGAGATCCTCGCTGAACTTCTGGAGTGAGTTTGCTGCACTGAAAGTAAAGGAGCCGAATAATTTTGCACGCACCACTTTTCAGTTTTTTATTTGCTATAAAAGTTTAAAATATCCAATAGATTTCGTTCCACTTCACAATTGTGTCCCACTTGTTGGTGATTCTTCACAAAAAATTTAAATTTTATATCTTTATGTTTGAAGCCTGAAATGTGGCAAAAGGTTGAAAAGTTCAAGGGGGCCGAATACTTTCGCAAGGCACTGTAAATATATAACAGTGGGAGCAGATCTAATGTTTAGCAGCAAGCTGTTCCACAGCCTCAGGATAGTGATTACAAAGGCATGGTCACCCTTGAGTTTTAGCTGGGACTGTGGCCAGCTGAATGCAGCAGACCTGAAGATCTCTAAGACCTAGAGGCAGAAAACGGTCTGAGTACATCAATGATGTAGGGAGGCGCAAGTCCATGAAAGGGTTTAAAACAAAATACATAATCTTAAACTGGATGCTGTAATGGACAATGAATGGAGGCTGGAACATGGGTGACGGGGACCTTTGTCTTGTTACCAGTAAGCAGTCCTGTAGACACAGATTGGCTTGCTGAATAAAAAAAAAAAAACATGTATCAGGCATATCCTAGATCACTAATTACAAAGCAATAATTGCAACAGAACTGAATAAATTGCCTTGCAAGAGTTCTGCTTGCACTACTAAACCGGAAAGTAGGGGACAGCGATAAAAGAGAAATCAATTTACCAAGACATTCAATTGTCCACAAAGCTATTTTAAAAAATAGTCAAGGCAATGTTAGGGTAAATTGTTCTCTCTAAAAGAATGCTGATTCGAAGAAGACCTCAAATAATGCCCAGTAGATCTATCTTCCGAATCATTGGACAAGCTTTCAGCAAGCTTAAGGCAGGAAGAAGGAGGGAATCTTATAGGCTTCATTATGGAGGACTGTGTGAGAAGCTTGGCTTCCTGAAGTAGCTGAAAACCGATTCCGTTTCTCTTCAGAGACAGCCACTTATTTATCGTGGCCTTATCCTGCTGCAGTCGAGTATGGCCTCCACGGGGACTGACAGGAAGATGGAGTTCGCTCACATGCAGCTGTGCAGATTCACTATCTCTCTCTTCCCCAATACCAGATACACACACTTAAGTACACACACACCTAAAGGCTACAGTGATGCTGTCTCTGCCCTCACTCACTTTTTTTTTTTTACCACAGAAATACACAGACATTTTTCTAGTGTCTTCTGTGACACACACACACACACACACACACTTTTTCTTCCCCTGTTTTTCTCTTTACCTCACCCACATGCTCCCACTAGACTCACATTGTGAAAATGTAATGAGTTATGATAGAAACAACTGCAAATAATTTTTCTGAAAATGATGAGAAGGTGTTGACATGGAGTGACCAAAGACATGTTATGAATAATGTCTGCGATTAATTGGAGCCTGCATGGTTAACAATGAGCAAAACCACTCATTCCCAATTATGTCTGGTAAGTCGCACTTGAGTATAAGACATACTGTAGCTCTTAAAATCTGTTGCTATATTGCATTCTGCATATTCAAAAGAAAACAAATATGTTTCTAAATGAGATATCATGAGCGGCATCTTTGGTCACTACTGTTCTCTCAGCTAATTAGAATTTATGAGCCTATGTATTGTGATCAATTGCCATGTGCACATGAATTTTATGAGAAAGATTTAGACAACAACTGTGTTTTTGTTTACAAGCATCATAGAATCATGTGATTTCACATCATACACTCCTGAGCAAAAAAATATGCCAAGCCCAAAATGGCAAAAATATTAAGCTTTTGTTATTATGGTCTTAATAACAAATCATTGGTCAGGAAAGTAGCAATAATTAAAGTAACTTAGTAAGGGATAGCTTTTTCCTTTGATTTCTTTAAATCATTAAGCCTTGTGGGTGCACTTGCGGACAACTTTTTATTTTATTTTAATTTTATTCATTTTGACTTTATTGTTAATTTTGTAGAAGTGTTAGTTTGAATTTTACATCAAACATTTTAATCATTGTTATGATTTTACCTGTGCATACAAGAAAACTATACAAGTGAATTTCCCTGTTTCTAGCTTTTCCGCAAACAGTTCACTGCAGCAAAACTAAATGAGCAAATGGTGGCACAGGAGATCTCAGGAGTGCATATGTTTTTTGCATATGTTCAAATTCTGGCAAATTTTCTGATCAATTATTTGTTGTTAAGACCATCAAAAGCTTAATAATTTTTGCTATTTTTGGGCCTGGCCCATGAAAAAATTATTATTTTTTTTACTAAGAAATTTTAATAAGAATTTTTTTTTTCCCCCAGTAGTGTACACTATATTGCCATGTGGACACCCGACCATTCATACCAAAATCTGCTTGTTGAACATCCCATTCTAGATTTAGTCCCCCTTTGCTGTTTTAATAACCTCCACTCGTCTGGGAAGGCTTTCCACTTGATTTTGGAACATGTCTGTGGGGATTTGCTCATTCAACCACAGAAGCATTAATGAGGTCAGGAACTGATAGAAGTTGAGGAGGCCTGGGGCACATCTGTGTTCCAATTCAGCTCAAAGGTGTTGAGTGGGATTGACTTCAGGGATCTGTGCAGGTCAGTCAAGTTGTTCCAAACCAGCCTTGGCACACCATATATTCATGGAGCTTGCTTTCTGCACAGGGGCATTATCATGCTGGAGCAGGTTTGGGCCCCTTAGTTCCAGTAAAGGCAAATTTTAATGCTCCAGAATATAAAGACATTCTAGACAATTGTGTGTTTTAAATGGGTATGACAGTCAGGTGTACATACACACTTGTTGCCATACAGTGTATATTGATTGGTACTAATGATTGTATCAGTGCTTTACAAAACGTCTGGTTTACGCATATAAGCCTGTTCCCTGAGAAGGTGAGTGCCTCTTACACGTGACCGGCATCTGAAGCGAAAAATCATGCCTATTTATAGGACCGCCATGATCAGGTGATGTGGCAATTAAGCACGTCGCGTGATATAAATATGGCACCTGTGAACAGGCCTGCCCGGGTATGACAAAGCTATGCAACGTCTTGTTCCCTTCTTAGGGAACAGGGTTACATGCATAACCCAGATGTTCCCTTTCAAAGGGAACTTCGACGTTGCGTTTAGCATAACGCTATGGGAATGAGAATACCCAATCCGTCATACCGAGGGTACGGCCTGTTCAAAAAGACGCTAGCCCAAGAGTCACTGCAAGACAATCGAGCCTGAAGTGGAATGAATATCCAGGCTGTAATAATGATTGAATGTGTGTGGCGTAGACCACCCTGCAGCAGCATACACATCTTGTAAGGATACCCCTTCGGAAAAAGCCTTCGCGGAGGCGACTGCCCTAGTGGAATGAGCCATTTTGCCCAGAGGCGTAGCGAGACCGCACCTCATAAGCAATAGAGATTGCTTCCACTATCCAATTAGAGATGCGCTGCTTCGACCAGCAGTTGCTCCAACTCCAACGTAAGTACAGATAACCCTTACTGGACACAGGAGGTGCATTCGCTCTTGTTCCAGTGTGGGGAATGGAGGAGGGCAGAAAGCCTGCAACACCACAGGGTGGGCAGCCGATCTAGGCCCCTTAGGAATATAATCCGCGAGGCTCTGAAACCCAACTCGCTTCAGCTTCCGAGAAGAGCGCAAGTCGCGAGACGAGCTGCTTAATGTAGGCATTACCGTGCGCAGCCTCTCGAGGCTGCCATTGCATGCTACATCAATGGACACTTCACCCAGAAAGTGTGCACGCCATAACACACTTCCTTAATTCTCTCACCCATATTTTTCTCTCTCGCTCATTCCTTTTTTTTTCTTCTCTCTTTTTTTTAAAGGTATAGAAAAGTTCTGAGATTTTGAGAAAAGATAGCGAGGAAATGAAGCGTCTTTTTGTTTCTTTACATAAACAACTGACATGCAGATTTTTGCTGAAGATAATCTAGGCTGTGCGGTTCACAGGTGCTATATTTATATCACGCGATGTGATTAATTGCCACGTCAGCTGATCATAGGCATGATTTCACAAGCTTCAGATGCCGGTCACGCGCTCTGAGAGGCGCTCCCATAGTGTTATGCTAAACGCAACATCAAAGTTCCCTTTGAAAGGGAACAAGACACAATTAGGTTAATGTGAAGCAAATTGCTTGCTTTGTTGATAAAATAAAAAACTGTTGAAGGGAGGGAAATGTACCTTTTAATCAAGAAAAATATGAATGTTTACAATGTTTATATCCAAGTACATTAGAATTTCTAATAAGTAAGTGATAAATTTAGTAAATGAAAAAGATGTCACAGAAAATCTGAAAATGCAACAGCAAAAGCAAAAACACAACAGCAAAATTGGAAAAACATCAACATTAACTCAAAAGGGAAAATTTAGATCCTTAATATTTTCCTGTGGAAAATAGAGAGCTGGAGATATTTAGAATAAGAGGGAGTATGAGCCTAATTGAATCCTAATTCATGCTTATGAACAGCATTCATATAACATAATTTTAAATATGCGGTCAACTTTGTGCAGCATTAGTATTATGCAAACACATCAGTCTGAAAATGTGCAATTCTTTTTTTCCTTTCTTGTGATTATTCTAATCTCTGTTCAATCAGCAGTGTGCATGTGATGTTCAATAAGGATCTACCATTTCGGTTGAGATTGGATTTGATTATGTATTTATTGTTGGCTTTTTGGTTTTGCTGTTGCAATTTCTGATTTGTTTTGGGTTTGTTCACGTTTTTCACTCTTACTGGCCCCTTTACATTTGCACTAACAATACTGTTAATGAACTAACCAAGCCTTTTGTGTGAGTATCAACATGTCGTCAAGATTAATACACATGCCAAATACTTGATACTGGACAGTTGCTCCAAAACAGGATTTTGCTTTTACCGTAATCTGTGTCATAAAAGATGATAAACTTCTGCCACGTGTACTCCATCACCACTTGGAAGATGACATCATTCAGGTAGACAGGGGGCCGAACGAAGAGTGTGTAGTCATCAGGTTGTCCGTGGCTGGTTGGAGGACAGCTGGAGCGAGGGGTTCCTGCTGGTGCCCGCTGTATAAACAGATGGGGGATGTGCATGGCATCGGCCAGAGTCTGAAGCGAGCCTGCAGACATGCATCCGATTGAGCTCACCAGAGCAAGGATGCCTCTATTCATCAGCTCACAGGCTGCAGAGAGAAAGAGAGAGACAGAGACATGTTTATTTAATATGACATGGATTCTGTACTGTTTGGGGTTAGGGAGCACTTTATATATACAGTATATGCTGTCAATAGAAATTAAATAAAGACATAGGTATACAGAAATTCAGAAAGCAGAAAGTAACTGAGGAACACTGAACGCAAATAGAGCTTCCATTATGGAAGTCGGCTTATTATTCGCTTTAGGACATGGGGATTATGTGACTTAAATATAATTGCAAACTGGAAGCCAAGGACTAAGTAACAATTGTGCCTTTTCAGTGTGCTTAATAACTAATTAAATATAGTTCAAGTAGATTCAGCACCATCGTAAGGTTGTTATTGCTGCCACAGAAACCATAGAAACATTAGAGCAATATACAAGGCTGCTATTGGATCTCAATAGGAAAAAGCATAAACTCACTAGTATCAGCTTACATTACATACTGCACGGTACAAACCACTTTACACGAACCAATTAATTGCTCAAGTGCATAGTTTGCAAAAAAACAGCCCAGCAATCTATCATTAGAGGGCACTGGTGCTGCTTCTGAGCACTTTATATGCTCTCTTCACCTTTTGCTACTATTGCAATCCACGGTAATGACTTTGATAGATGTGTGTGCAGCCATGTAAGCCATCCCAACCCTGTGTATCACTGCCCTTAAATAGAGTCTGTTATTAATGCTAATAATATTTTAATGTAGAATATAACTTTCACATCTAACTCCACTTCAAAAAAGCATTTGTCTCTTAAGTCCCAACTGAATTCCACACCACTCACTGTGCTCCGGGACACACAGCAACATCAATCCCAGGCACATACATTCATCTCACTTGGCTTGTTTCATTGCTTGTCACCAGATTCGGGGAAGGTGAAACATGGAGCATGTCACCTGAGCTGAGGTGTGATGTAATTTGCCAATTGGCAGAAAAGTCCTGTGTCTAGGGCAAAGCATGATAGTGGCTGCTGAGCCTTTTATATACCAGGAAAAATTGGTCACTAAGAAAAAAATAATAAATACAAAAAGCATAGTGGATGTGCTCAGTTCAAAACGCAATGTAATGCAATGAATGTAAATGCAAAGAAATTTAGATAAGTTATATTTGAATGTTCCTAAAGACAAATTCCTGCCTTCAATAGACTAGATCCAAAGCACAACTGTACCCATTGAGTTTTATTCTAAGAGCACATTGTATAGACAGTGTTAGTGTTTCTCCATAAAAAAAAGTACTACTACATTTTTTTTTGTCAGAAACAATACATAATAAAAAGATAAATATTCTTGAAGTGATCCTACAGGAAAGACTATAATTGATATGACAGTTTTAAAGCACGTGTTTTAATTGATTGACCTAAATGTCACCATTTCCTTATTTTCTAATGGAAACTGTATGTCCATTTTGCTAAAATATGTCTATCCACACAGTGACAAGTTTAGTGGAGCTCAACTTTATGCAAATAAGGGCAGCCACCATTCTGTATTTATACTTTAAGAATCTGCTGCTTCACAAAGGGGAAGCATTTCAATTGCCTGTAACCAAATCCATAGAAATGTCAAACTACCCACCAGTAAGCATGTGCATGTGGTGACAAAACTTCCTTCAAGCATATTAATACAAATTCACTTTTTTAAATAAGCATACTTATATTCAACCAGATTTACTTTAAAAAAAACTAAACTAAACAAAACAAACAAACAAAAAAAAAACCCTCCACACATTTGCATGTGATACATGTGATAGGGGAATGCTAGCTAGTGATAAAAAAAAAAAACTGGCAAATGTTTAGATTTGGAGAAAATGGTATAACAAAAAAGTTATGGCCTAAAACAACAAGAATTTTAAGTGTGAAAACAATTTAAGTGAATGCACAGTTAGGCTAATATACCAGCTATAATATGAAAACCATTGACAGGTGACATGAATAACATATTTATTATCTTGTTACAATGGCACATGTGAAGGGGTAGGATATATTAGGCAGCAAGTGAACAGTAAGTTCTTAAAGTTGATGTGTTGGAAGCAGGAAAAATGGGTAAGCATAAGGATCTGAGTGACTCTGACAAAGGCCAAATTGTGAAGGCCAGTTGACTTGTTCAGAGCATCTCCAAAACGGCAGGTCTTGTGGGGTGTTTCCAGAATGCAGTGGCTAGTATCAACCAAAAGTGGTCCAAGGAAGGACAACCGGTAAACCAGAGATAGGGTCAAGGGCACCCAAGGCTCACTAATGCAGATGGGGAATGAAGCCTAGCCCGTCCAGTCCGATTCCACAGAAAAGCTACTGTAGCACAAATTGCTGTAAAAGGTAATACTGGCTATGGTAGAAAGGTTTCAGAACACACTTCATAGCTTCATAGCCACAAACCCGTCAGAATGCCCATGCTGACCTCTGTCCACTGCCAAAAGCACCTACAATGGGCACATGAGCATCAGAACTGGAACTGGAAAAACATGGCTTGGGCTGATGAATCATGTTTTCTTTTATATCATTTGGACAGCTGGGTGCATGTACATCGCTTGCCTGGGGAAAACATGGCACCAGGGTGAAGTATGGGCAGAAGGCAAGATGGCAGAGACAGAAGTGATGCTCTGGGCAATGTTATGCTGGGAAATCGTGGATCCTGGCACTCATGTTGATGTTACATTGACACGTACCACCTACCTAAACATTGTAGCACACCAAGTACACCCCTTCATGGCAACAGTATTCCATAATGGCAGTGGCCCCTTTCAACAAGATAATGCGCCCTGCCACACTGCAAAAATTGTTCAGGAGTGGTTTAAGGAACATGACAAAGATATCAAGGTGTTGATTTGGCCTCCAAATTCCGCAGATCTCAATCTGATCGAGCATCTGTGGGATGTGCTGGACAACCAAGTCCGATCCATGAAGCACTCACCTCTCCACTTTCAGAACTGAAATGATCTGCTGCTAACGTCCTTGTGCCAGATACCACAGCACTCATTCAGAGGTCTTGTGGAGTCCATAGCTTGATGGGTCAGAGCTGTTTTGGTGGCTCAAGAGGGACCTACACAATATTAGGCAGGTGGCTTAAACTTTAGGTCTGATATGTGTAAATTCAAATACAAAGAAAAACAGATTATTACCACTGGGCCAAAATGATTGTAGTCTGTATATGCAGGATGATAGTAAAATACAAAAAGTATGCTCTTGATCAATCTCTTCAGAAATAAGCAAATAAATATACAGGAAATAAATAAATAAAGTGGGATTCTCTTTCAGGAAATCCAAGAGTTCCTAGGAGACAACCTTGCAGTAGACAGCAATCCTATGCAGGTTTGAAGCATTAAGTGTTGTCCCATGTCTTGGCAGCCCCACCTGATATAGCCGCAGCGGCAGTCATAGCTGAGCGCCTTTGTAGTGACTGTGGAGTGTTTCGGCAGAAAGGCCCCATTTACTCCTGACAGGTGAACACGACAGAAAGCTCAATATCATGCTCTACTGCCTTCACAGTGCTTGAACATTCTGTCTAGGCATAACTGCCCTACCTCATACACCTGCACAAGCTGTGTATCCTAATGAAAACTAGCTACTGTTTATTCATAAAAAGAGGGACATTTGTTTTTGTTTTTATGTCACTTGTTAGGTGAATAATATTTAGTTCATTCATTCTTACATTCACTCAGCTTCAATTCATCCATCCATCATCCATCTTCAAGCGCTTTATAATGGTTAGGGCCTCAGTGGAGCAGAAACCTATCCACGGAACACTGAGTGCGAGACTGGAACACACCCTGGATGTCCATCATAGGAGTAAAACCCAAGAACCCGTAGGAAACTCATGCAGGCACGGAACAGAGAACATGCAAAAATCTGTACAGGCAGAAACCTGAGCTCAGAATCAAACCATGAACCCTCGTGCTGTGAGGTGGCAATGCTACCTTCCACAGTACACCACAGTACCTCTATCAATGTCCACCCCCCCAACACAACCCAACCCAACCCAACCCAATCCTCCCAACACCACCCCCCAATCTGTAGCTCATCATCTCTCTTTCTTTCTCTCTGTTTTGTTATAGCCTATGCTGGCCTCGTCACTGCAAAATTTCTCCCTCTCTCTCTCTCTCTCTCTCTCTCTCTCTCTCTCTCTCTCATCGGCAGAAAGGAAGGAAGCTGGACTCACAGTGGCTTCTGGCCACACAGATATTATATACAATTCTCCACTCCTAAATGGAACATATTCTGTTAGTCATACTTGAAAAACACAGCACTTGCTCAAAAACACTGCACCTTTTATCTGCCTGATAGGATTCGTTCGAGACGTTTGACTCTAACAGATATTACATATATATGTATATATATATATGTATATATATATATATATATATATATATATATATATATATATATATATATATATATATATATATATAGTTATATTAGTGTTTTTATATATATATATAGATATAAATATATATAGACTTTATACGACAATGCTGTTGAAGTCTCAATTCTGACTTGTTGGAACTAACTTTCTATATTAAAATCAGGGGCACAGTGGCTTAATGGTTAGCATGGTTGCCTCACACTTCCGCCCTGTGTGTGTGTAGTTTGCATGTTCTCCCTGTACTTCAGGGATTTCCTGAAGGCACTCCAGTTTCCACCCCCAGTCCAAAGACATGCGTTGTAAGCTGATTAGTGTCTCTAAATTTTCCATAGTATGTGTGCGATTGTGCCCTGTGCAGGGTGTGCCCAAAGTTTCCTGGGATAGGCTCCAGGCTTCCTGTGAGAATGTGTAGGATAAGAAAATAGAGGAATATACATTAAACAAAACAAAGCAAATCATAGGATTACATTAACAAACTAGTTCTACTAGGTTGTCATTTCTATAGTAACAACATGCACAAGCAATTGTGTGGGTGAAATCCGTGATTGTTGAGAAGATGTTTAGTTAGCATTTTTAAAGGAGTCCTCAGTGTCAGCATTTTGTGAAAGTCAGAGGCTGTTGCCTTTAGGTTTTTAGATATGGGAAAGTCTTCGGGACAGAGGACTTCAGGACCATTGCTTTCTGCTTTCTCTCTAATGTGACAAGCTGTATTTTTTTTTGTCATATTAAGTTAAAGAGAGCTCAAATAGAGGATGGGGGAATGACTGGCTATAGTAATTATAGCATAAATTGAATGTGTGTGTGTGTATGTGTGTGTGTGTGTGAGAGAGAGAGAGAGAGAGAGAGAGAGAGAGAGAGAGAATCTGTTTGTGCTATGGGTGGGGATAGTATTACGTAGTAACTTTTCTTAGCAAAGTCAACGTCATTCATTTGAAATAATGCAGGCCTTGTGTAAAGATGGTTGGTTGTGGAATATATGCCAATTTGTATGCTATGGGTTTGACTGTTTTTTAATGAACACTTGTGTATAATAAGTCCCAAATCCCATACTATGCTATTTAAGTGCAGCAATGAAATATAACTGCTCTATGCTGCTTACTGCCATACTTTGTCTTAATTAAACAATTGTACTAAAGGTCATATTTCTGTATTCAGCCAATGCAGAGACATGACAGTTTTCTTTTCCCCTCTTTAATGGCACTTCTCCTCCCACTTTGCAGATGTTTGTCACACTGTAAACTGCAATCAGGGTCCAGAAATACACATAGCAACGGGCGAGAATGATTCAAGCATTTCCTTATAAGTAACTCTCCAAATTCACAATTTAAGCATTTGATGGAGAGACGATCTTGCAGTATTGAGGAGCCCTGTCTTACTGTCTCTGTGCTTAATGAAGACACATGAGCACGTTAACATGCCAGCTGGCTGCAGACAAGAGGAGCACAATCAATGCACGGCAGGCCCACCTACTTCTGTGTGTTTGAAGTGTTTTTAAGAGGATAATGTTGCTCTTCAGAGAGATAAAAAGAAGAGGCTGAGCCAGCCTCATATATCTTTCTTCAGCTGAGAAGAAGGCAGAGCTTCCATCACATTTTTGGGGGGTGAGTGTGTGAACACTCGCATGTTTTCTTGCTTCTTCACCCAAATCAGTATGCAGAAGTTTTCTCTCTAATTGAAGCGATTCAAATTGAGCCATTTATCACAGGGCCAATCTCCTCCGAGTAAAGCACATGCATTGAACCTGTGACTCATTAAAAAAGTCCCCAGTATCAATCCTCCCTCTTCTCTGCTTTCATCTCTCACTGGCATTCATCTTCCTCGTCTCGCTTGACTTTTTCCTCCATCCTTCCTTGCACCTCCTTAAAGTTGAATCTGAGTTGGAGGGTGTTTTACAAGCATCCAATATGTCACTATTGTGAGCCCAATGTCTGTTTATTATGTCAGTCCGCAACCCATTCTGCCTTCTCTGGTATTTTTTATTTTTTTTTATTTAGTTTTTTTGGGCTTTGATTAATATTCTTTGTTTTAACATTGTTTCTTCTATAATTAGCATTACATGTTAAACTCTTTCGACCCTCCTATTTGTTCTGGTGTGTAACACAAGTAAAATCATGAGAAAACAACCTGTTGTTTACTCACTGTGTCATCTGTATGATAATTGAGGCATAAAATAGATGATGCATATTTCATTGCTTTCTGAAAGCAGCTGTAATTGAGAAATTATGAGTTCACTTTAATTTTTATCCTGAACCCTGCAATAATTTAGCCTAACTTCCTTTGTGCCTACACACAGGCTGTGCCTCAATCTGCTAACTAAATTGCATGTTCAAAATAATAATGACACCATTGGTGGTGTTCTAATATGACACTTTTTTAGTATACAATATGCCTCCTATATATGCAGTTTGAGACAAACAAAATTACTGTGTGAATATTCGAGGGAGAGAGAGAGAGAGAGAGACTCTGACAAAAGTCTCTCTCTCACACATACCATGTAGAAGCACCACCATTATGAAACTACCACTCAGAAACTTTAAACAGAAATTTCCTCTGTTTGTGGATGCATGTAGACTAGTGAACAATGAAGGGAAAGGGGAAGGCAGTGCAAAGAAAGTGCAGAAGAAGAACAGTGAAGTTTTAAAAAATAAACAAACATTTTTCAATTCCAAATTAGCTGTTCTAGGATGCGATGATGGGGAGCAGCCTTGAGATATTGAGTGCCATAGCCTACAGTAGCTAGCTAAATCAAGCAAAAGAATGTCATCCTTCAGGCATATCATCCTGGTTTGTGCTGTGCTAGAATCCACAGGTATCCTTGTTTTGTTTTGTTTGTTTGTTTTTTAATCTCAGAAAAAGGATTGTTGGCAATAAATGACTAGCCAGTTAAATCAGTCATAGCCTGCATGTTTAACACTTCAACTATATGGCTTAAGCACAAAGCACAGAGGCAGGAATCGAGGCCCCAACCACGGAAATGTGAGGCAAACGTGTAACCACTAAGCCATGGTGCCAACCACTAAGCCACGATGCCCAATAATAATAATAACAATAATAGTTGTTGTTTTTCTTGCTGCTGTTATTATTATTAGTAGTAGTAGGAGGAGGAGAAGGAGTATCAAAGCATTTTATTTATAAGGCTATGAGCCTGTAAGTAGATGTCATGGAGTCACGTAATTTGTTTACCTCATTGAAGCTTTTTTTTTAATAAGACACTTTAGTAACAGTGTACTTTATTGATTTTTTTTGCACTCTCTCATACCCCTCTATTTATTGGTGTATAAATAAGAGTATTGTTTTGTTTTATATGTAAGGAGGCAGTGAATTTAACAAAACTGTTCAAAATAAAATGGTTTGTTCTTATCATTGTGTCAAAAACAGAAGTAAAACAATGAATTAATATCAGTTCTGCATATCAGTTATTGGCAAATAACATGCAAATAATCATATCAGTAATAAATAATCAATATCGGTCAATCCCTAGTTATAAGCCTTAGACTGAAGGACACTTTATAAATACATTTCTGAATATAAAAGAATGTGATGATAGTAATGCAAATTTAATTAAAGGAGAAGGAATTAAATAATGACAATAATAGTGAACAACAATAATAAAGAAAAATTATAAAAGAAATGCTGCCTATTTTCAAGTTAAAGCTATTATAAAGCTGAGAGATTGCAAACTAAGATGCAGCATGCACAATGAGAGCTGCATATACAGTAGTACGGTAGGTTTTAAAGCAAGGTGGAAACAAGCAAGTTATATATATATATATAATTTATTTATTTATTTATTTTTTTAGAAAGGGGTACATTCACTTACATGCACATATTTATGCATGTATGTAATTCCAGATGCCATGTAGATATTGTATAACACTTTTGTGAGTGCTTCTGAATTTTTGTTCCCCTAAATACTCCTAATTTTCTGAAATTAGAGGACAAGTGCTAACTGATGCAAACTATGCAGTAAAATATTTTTGCAGAAACAATATCACCAATCAATAAAGTCAGTGCTTTATTGTGAAATGAACTGAAGTATACAAAAATGAGCTGAATAGATTTGCTTCACTTTTGGCATAGTATTTATTTGAGTACTTTTGTTATGTGAAAATAGGCAATACTTAAATTAGGTTGTTTTGTTCAGCTTGGAATACTGCTGAGTTCCTGGGTGCTTTGCAGTAATTACAAAGAATACAAAATATGCTATTTATGTGCCATTATGTTTGGAACTTAAGGCAGCCTGATGATTTAATACTAGTTGATGCACTTTCATATATGTTAGTTTGAGCAAATGAAATGGACCACTTTAAAGCAAATTCAAGGCAGATTTATCTTCACAGATGGTATTGGAAAATTTTTGGTATTTTGTAATTTTATTGGTATTAAACATTGATACAAAAACGTCTGGGCTAACATGTAACCCTGTTCCCTGAGAAGGGAACGAGACATTGCATGGGCTTACTGCTGTGGGAACGCCACCACACATGACCAATATCTGAAGTGTGGGTAAAATCATGCCAATTTATTGGCTTGTAGTGGTCACGAGACGTGGCATTTTGCGTGTCATGTGACCATAAAACAGCGCCTGTAAACAACATCAGCTTCTCTTTGTCTGAAGCGAAGACGCAATTACAATCATACCCCAGTATGACAAAGCTACACAACGTCTTGCTCCCTTCTCATGGAACAGAGTTTCATACATAACCCAGCCATTCCCTTTCGCAGGGAGCTCAACATTATGTGAGCTTAATGCTGTGGGAATGAGTATACCCTGTGTCTGAGGTCTGAGTTTGAGGGTCACTGCAAGACCCTTGACTAAACTGTAATACTGAATGAATGTCCTGTAAGGGTACCCCTTTAGATAAAGCCTTTGAGGGGGCGACCCCCCCCCAAGTGGAAATCTCGCTGCTTTGACACAGCATCTCCTCTACTGTCACTGGCAAGCAGACCAGCAACTGCTCTGACTTACGCCCCTGGCCAGAGCGGTGGACGTAAGCACAAGGAGCCCTTACTGGACACGGTAAGTGAAATTTGTCTTGTTCCAGTGAAAGGAATGGAGGAGGGTAGAAAGCCTGCCACACTACCCACTGCGCAACAGAAATAGGCACTTAGGAAAATAATCCGGCCTAGGATATAGGAAAGTCTTGGCTAATCCACTGGCAAAGTCAAGGCAGGATGACATAACAGAGAGAGCTTACAGATCTTATACTCACTTGAGAGATGTCAGGGCAAAAATAGCTACCTTTCGAGTCAGTAGCTTCTTTGAAGCTGACCCTAATGGCCCAAATAGGGCGCCTGACAGACCTTCCGGGACCACAGAAAGGTTCCAGGAACCTATGCATGGTCAGCTGTCTGACATCACACATAAACCTCGATGTCAGAGGATGTTTCCCCACAGAAGCTCCATCAATAGGGGCGTGTATGGCTGAAATGGTGGCCATGTAGACCCTGATTGTAGAAGGAGCCAACCCTGCTGATAAACGTTCCTGTAAGAACTCCAGGACTATAGCTATCATGCAGTTTACTGGGTCTAACTAACGGTACTCATACCACAATACAAAAAGTTGTCACTTGAACGCATATAATTTTCTCGTGGATGGTGCTCTAGTGTTTAACATGGTCTCTACCAGCTCAGTTGAGAGACCAGAATCTATGAACTGATGCCCTTCAGGGGCCAGACCCACAGTTTCCATAGTTCCAGCCAAGGATGATAAATCAACCCTCTGGCTCGATACAGTAGATCTCTGCGAACAGTAATCTCCCAGAGAGTGCCATCTAGCAGAGATATTATCTCCAAGAACCATATTTAAGCTGGCCAATACGGTGCTATTTGCAGCAAACATAGACGATCTTGGCAAACTCTTACTAGAGCTTGTGGGAGCAGAGTGATCAGGGGAAAGGTGTACGGACATGACCTCGGCCACGTGTGTACCATGGTGTCCAGTCCTAATGGTGCGGGAGGAGTGAGGGAGAGCCACAGCGGGCAGTGTGTTGTCTCCTCGGAGGTGAACACATCTGCTTCCGCTTGGCAGAAAATCTGCCATATGGACTCCAACACTTGGAGTCTCTAATCCCCAGACCCCTGCACCTGCATCGACAGGATGTCTGCCTCCACGTTTAAGTTACCCTCACATTGCATTGCACTCACTGACAAAAACTTTCCCTCTGCCCCGAGAAGAATTAGTTGATCCTGCCTGAACAGGGAGAGCAAACTTAACCCTCCCTGGTGTTTGATACATGAGACCACCGCTGACTGTTGTCTGTCATAACTATTCAGACAACAGTCAGGCAAGGAGTTGTTCCCACAGAATTAAGCTCACCCAACGTTGAGTTCCCTTTGAATGGGAACAATACTGTTAATGCCTTTGTTGATGATTATGATGCATAAGAGCTTACCCACAGATATACATTATCTAAGTTTAAAATTAGACTGCAACTGTTTCTAATTGTTACTAAGTGCTAATATAACACAATCAGCCTATATTATTACATATTAAAGAAAGTGGTTTTTATACATTCAATCCCAAAGTTTCTCAGGCTCATAGCTGCTACTGGCAGTCACAGACAAGGGAATATAACATGCTGAAAATAAATTCTAATACATTTTGAAACTTATTGCATTTTCATACAGGACAACAGGATGCCTACCATTATGTGTTTTGCACCCATTTTTTATCCTGTCAAAATATGAACGCTAACTAGTGAAGTGATGCTGATGTATCCTCTCTGGAACCAGTTACTGCCATGCTATGTGGCCATACAATGTTTTACATGATGACGAACGGAAGGCATTACTAGAGTTAGCGAAGCAGTGAAGGAGTGTCATTTTCCGTGCAGTGAAAAAACTGTAGTTTATTTTGACAGGGATTGATTTATGTGATATCATATGTTTCATTAGGTTTGATGTATATCCGACTCGCAAGATTTGATTACAGCCAAACTCTGGACCTCTTAATCTACAACAGGATTCAAACCCCAGACCCTGGAGTTGTGAGGCGAAAGTGCTAACCACTAAGCCACTGTGCACCCAATGTGCATAGTTTAACATTAAAATCGCTAAAATTGAGTTTTACACCAAGCAGTTTTGACAGTTTTAGTTAACCCCTAGTTAAGACCTGTGAGAAGGTCCAGATTTATATTCCTCAATGCAATTTTAAGTTTCGCAATTCATGCTGAATAAAAGATAATTAATAAAATGTTTTAGGATAAATGAATATTGAATATTACAACTAAACAGAAGTTGTGCATTTTTTCCATTGTACTGAACACAGGCATCAAATCATATGGGGAAATATTGGGACAGTAGTTTTACAAAAAAATTGCATAAATTTCATTATGTTTATATTTTTTAATGCTCTAATTTCAGAGGGAATTTTTGTTGAAACACTTTGTTGAGATTGTTGCTCAAATATTTCATAATTGCAGTTTTGGTTCATCTCTATTTTAGAATTTTTAATGGGTAGGGCATTTCCCAACTACTAGAATAATGACAATGTCTTACATGCATTCATATTGCTCAAACTGCAATATGTTATATTCTAAATAAGGCAACAAAAATTTTATTGAATTAACACATGTAATCATGTTTTTTTTTTAAAGTCATATTCATTTATTTAACAAACTCATTAAAAAGTACTAATAAACCATTTTGTTTTACCATACTATGTGCAACAGTATCTATATGTAATTATCAGTGAAATTCTTCTTCTTAGATTTTTCGACATACTCCATGTCATCCACAGCAAGCAGTACCACAAGCAGGCTGCTGGAATTTTTAAAGTGAAGTTGTTAACAGTGTATGGAATTTGGGGGTGTTTCTTTATGTAAATGAGATTGACCATGCATGAGCACATCAATTTAGAATGTGTGGGATTTATGTTCACCAAGTGCACACGTGATAAATACCACTATTCTTGTGCATACTAGCGGTTCTTATGCACAAATTTAGAATTTGTTCTATGCACACCTTGACAGATAACACCTCTGGTCTTTATCATGTCTAAATCAGCACATGAAAATGTGTGCTTTGGCAATTTGTTGTTGTCCCATAAAAGGTTCCTCAGGGATACTTTGAGCAATTAAGGGCTGACTTAAGCTTTCTAAAGGGCTTCTCATGTAATAGGGCAACTGTTGTAGAGAATCTTTAAGGGTTCCACCAGACAAACAAACAAACAAACAAACAGCAAATAAACACCAAGAACCTGATTTAGTGAGGAATTTGTTCAAATTTGTCCAGGTGAGGGTATTGTATTTGATTTCATACAAATAAAGTTATAAGAAAGAGTACGAGCACTAACCCCACCCTAGCCCTTCCCCAAGTTTTCACACTCATTGAGCTGTTACGAATTTATAAGGGACCATGTTGACACATAATTAAACTTCAGTCTGTTTTAGACTTTGAGACTACAGTGGTTTTATAAGATCATTACTTGTCACACTGTGTGAAATAATCACAATAAAATCTTGCTCAAATTCAATAAGAGACCTATGTTCTGCTTTATGTCATCGATAGAGCTCCTGCAGAAAATGGAGTCGCATAAAGTGAAACATGTTTTGTTAATGTTTTGCCAGTGCCACTACCATATTTGTAGCTCTCCTGTGAGTTTTGCATAATCATACACCATCCTCGTATTGATGGCTTTTAGATGAGCGCCATAGCAATGGTCACACTATGAGATTTTAATGTTTAATTTCTACCACTGCCAGAACGTTGTAGTCAGCTGTTTTTGGTCACAATGGCACTAAATTGGCCTTCAGTGAGCATGTCACATTATGCATTCTGACCGCCATTCTCAACTCATGAACAAAGAATTCTCTAATGATGTGCAATTTGGTCTGCAGCAGCAAAAGCAGACCAAAAATCATACAGCTGGCTGTAATCATATTTCTCCCAAAGGCTTTCACCTACTGTAGTGTTGTAAGAATCTTTGAAAATCTATATCTTACATTAAAAACGACACATTTTTGTAACAATTTCCACTTTTCTGTTGCTCTTTCTTTCATCATAATCCTTTAACAATGACCTTCTCTCCCTCTAGGAATATATTGTAAGCATGAGTTAATTTTTCTTGTTCTGTCTCCCATTAAAAAATTTCTTCAACCTCCTAGCCACATGTACCTTTTCGTTCAGAGGTATTGAGGAGAGAAAATAGAAATAGTAAAAATAATCATTTTTTGGACTGTAACTTTACTACATATTGAGGAAATATGGCCTTTGGTTAAGGAATCTTCAAACACCAATGGTTTCAATAAACGTGTTTGCATTATGATTTTTTTTAAGGCTTGGCCAGCACTGAAGGCCACTGCTGACTCTGCTCCACAGTCCTTTCAAGCATGAAACAAGAGGTGACAGCGCCAATCTCCCCTACTAGAACAGCAATCAGAACACAATCAGGTCAATATCCATCCATCCATTATTTCTAAAAGGGCCTGTAACCTCCAAGGTGAGATCTGACTCATGCTAACAGAATAGAACATATTAAATGTTGGAATTCCTTAGAAAAAAAAAAAAGAAAGAAAGAAAAAACATTGTCAGGGGAACATAGTAAATGTGCACCAGGGACAGAAAAGAAGGTGCATGAAAGGAGCAATGGTATTACAGGAAGAGAGAAATGATACCATGAGAAGGAGAAAAAATAGGTTAAGAACTAAAAAACTTGTGAGAGATAGTGAGCTGGGACATCTCTAGCAAATATGTGTGCTCAGCAATTTGAGACAAAGACAACTTGAACAGACTATTCACTTGAAACAGATGGTGGATATGACATGAGATCATGTCTATGAGCTGTAGCTTAAAGTGTATCTCAGTGGAGCTCAGAGTCTTGTCTGCATTTTCTACTCTAAAAGTGTCCCATGGCATCTGTGAATGTTTTCCTGAAACTTCATTTGTAAGCATTTGCTACATCAGATGTTGAGAGTTACAGGAAACATCAGTGCCCATCATTCAAATCCATCTAGAGATGTTCAACTATGTGAGAAACACGACAAAGTCATCCAATAAACTTCCCAAACTTCCCAAGAAGAGATTTAACCAAGGCTGCTGTCAGAATACCTTACTCAAAATAACTTTAAGCAAGAGTTTCCTCACATCCCAGGTACTTTTTTTTGACAATGACAATACAGGCAAGATGTAAGTATGGATGAATTGTCATGAACACACTGATCCTATTACATTTATGGTATTTGGCAGATGCCCTTATCCAGGGTGACTTACATTTATTTAATTTAGATATCTGAGCAGTTGAGGGGTAAGGGCTTTGCTCAAGGGCCCAACAGTGGTGACTTGGCAGTGCTGGGGTTTGAACTCACAACCTTCTGATCAGTAGCCCAACATCTTAACCAGTGTCCTTTTTTTCTCAATTTGTCATGGTCATGTGATATAGGACACCCCAGGCAACAGTAAAGTGTAAGGCAATGTGATAGTACTTTCTAGAAGCCCATATAAATTAATATAACTGTGGTTATAACTCTTTTTAAACTGGTGATGATTATTGCATAGTGCTTTCAGTCCCTCCAGGATTTTGCGATCACAGAAATGAAAGCAAAATCAAACAAATTCTGCAATATTTGGATGAGCTTGCAATTTTTCAAAAAACGATTTTCAGAGAAACATCATGTGATCACAACCTCTCATTCAGCCAAAGCCCTCTTCAATCCATGTGCCTTGAACAGGAGTACACCTTAAAGGTTGCATTTATTTGTAATTTTGTCAATTCAAGTAGTTATCCACAAAAAAAAAGCACAAAAATGTAGCATTTTTGTCCACAACAATCACAGAAAACTCCATGAAATCCTGTATGGACTGGCCTTTTATAACTAATAATGACCAGTTAAGAATTATAAACAAACTGTAATGTTTATTGATAAAGTGTTGTGTACTAGGTGCACAACACCTGTGTGTACTAGGTGCTCACTGAACACGTGTCCCCTCCACCTACCACAAAACAATTGGCAAAATAGTCACAATTGCACACTAGTTATGGCTGGAATGGAAAACGAAACTGTAAACCTTTTGCTATAACCTTTATCGTGGTGCCTCTTCACTAACTGAAAGAACTGAAGATTTTCTAAGACAAAACTCAAACATCAAACCATATGTGCACAAACACTCATTCAAAAAAAAAAAAGCTTAGAATCCACAAATGTCCTCCATAAATAATAACTTCCAAAAAAAATAACTTCCAAAAACAGCCCGGAGTCCAATGCCACAATTGCCTAAAGTCTCCGAAGGCCTGAGAAAGCAATGTTGCCCCTCAAACAACTAGAGATGTGTATTTCTGCAAGTGAAGAAAGAAGAGAAGGATGCAAACAGAATAATTATGGTTGACATCGACCACCTGATGATGCAGCTTGGCCTCCGGATAACACTGAGTTCGACCGCACTGATTACTTTCTGTTGCCTTGAAAAATAACACCCTCTGAATCCAAATATGTTCATCATAAACTCTCTGTATTGTTCATAGGCACACTATGATTGGAAATTCTGCACACCGAACTTTTTTATTACTAAAGTTTGGGGACAGACACACCCACTCAAAATAAAACACTTATGTGGAACATGATTTCGATCTCATGTTCTTCACAAAAGTTTTTAAAATGAGTAGTTTAAAATTGGTTGAAATAATAAAGCCCAACATCATTTTGGCACTCCTAGGTAGAATTTTGCTCAAATTGCCTTCATAACTTGTTTTTTTTTTTTTTTAAAGTAAATATCATGGAGAATATAAAAGACAGGTCAGGACTGCAGGCAGTCCATGCTTGCACGCACACTCTCTGCTTACACAACCATGAGCTTGTAATCTGGGCAGAACGTGGTTTGGCATTGTCCTGCTGGAAAATGCAGGGACGTCCCTGGAAAAGACGACAGCTGGATGGCAGCATGTGTGCCCTCACAGATGTGCAATTACCTATACCATGGGCACTGACACACCCCCATACCATGACAGATGCTGGCTTTGATGCTGATGCTAATAACAGCTTGGCTGGTCCTTTTCCTCTTTGGCCCAAGCACGCTGGCCATTTTGTCCCAAAACTATTTGAAATGTCGACTTCTCATCCACAAAACATGATTCCACCATGCTACTGTCCATCTCAGATGAGTCCGGGCCCAGAGAAGTCAGCGGCATTTTTGGACAGTGTTGATGTATTGCGTCTGCTTTGCTTAATATCTGTGGATGCAGCGGCGAATGTTGTAAACTGACAAAGGTTTATCAAAGTATTCCCGAGCCCATGTCAGGAAATCCATTACAGACTCATAACGGTTTATAAGACAGTGACGTCTGAGGGATCAGAGATCATGCACATTCAGAAGTGGTTTTTGGCCTTGTCCTTTATGCACTGAGATTTGACCGGATTCACTGTAGAAGCTGAAATCCTACAATTTGTCTTTGGGGAATGTTGTTCTGAAAGTATTAGCTTATTCACTGATGTATCTGTTGGCAGATTAGCGAGCCTCAACCCATTCTTGCTTTTGAAGGACTAGGCCTTTTTTGTAGGTTACTTATATGCTATAATTAGACGTTTGTTTCACCTGTTTCACATCACCTTCTTATTTCAACTTGTCATATTGCTATTAGTCCTAAATTGCCCCTGTACCAACGTTTTTGGAAGGTGTTGCATGCATCAATTTCAAAATAAATATTTACCTTTAAAAAAAAACTAGGTAAAGCATAAAATACCTTGTCTTTATATGTTTTTTTTTGTTTGTTTAAATACAAGTCAACGTACATTTACAAATCACTCCTCTTTGTTTTTACTAGGATTTTCCATACTGTCCCAACTTTTTCAGAATTTGGGGTGGAATTTAATGGCTTATCTAATTGGGAAGCTGATCTAGCACAACATGTAGCATGCAGAACACTTCAGTTTTTCATTTGTACTACAGTATATTTGGCTAAACATATATAAAGGCATAGGAAGGCTGTTTGCAGGAGTCCTCTGACTTGTGAGAGGTCTTGGGAGAGCTGTTTGCTTTTACCCACCATGAGATGTTTCTTGTGTGACACCTTGGTAATGAAAAGCCTTTTTATAGACCATCAATTTACCGACTCAGCTGATATTAATTTGCACAAATAGGAGCTATATATATCTCATGTCAAAAATTTTATAAATTGATTTGCATTTTAATGAGGGAAATAAGTATTTGACCCCTCTGTAAAACATGACTTAGTACTTGGTGGCAAAACCCTTGTTGGCAATCACAGAGGTCAGACGTTTCTTGTAGTTGGCCACCAGGTTTGCACACATCTCAGGAGGGATTTTGTCCCACTCCTCTTTGCAGATCTTCTCCAAGTCATTAAGGTTTCGAGGCTGACGTTTGGCAACTCGAACCTTCAGCTCCCTCCACAGATTTTCTATGGGATTAAGGTCTGGAGACTGGCTAGGCCACTCCAGGACCTTAATGTACTTCTTCTTGAGCCGCTCCTTTGTTGCCTTGGCCGTGTGTTTTGGGTCATTGTCATGCTGGAAAATCCATCCACGACCCATTTTCAATGTCCTGGCTGAGGGAAGGAGGTTCTCACCCAAGATTTGACGGTACATGGCCTGTCCATCGTCCCTTTGATGCGGTGAAGTTGTCCTGTCCCCTTAGCAGAAAAACACCCCCAAAGCATAATGTTTCCACCTCCATGTTTGATGGTGGAGATGGTGTTCTTGGGGTCATAGGCAGCATTCCTCCTCCTCCAAACACGGCGAGTTGAGTTGATGCCAAAGAGCTCCATTTTGGTCTCATCTGACCACAACACTTTCACCCAGTTGTCCTCTGAATCATTCAGATGTTCTTTGGCAAACTTCAGACGTTCATGTATATGTGCTTTCTTGAGCAGAGGGACCTTGCGGGCGCTGCAGGATTTCAGTCCATCATGGCGTAGTGTGTTACCAATTGTTTTCTTGGTGACTATGAGATCAAGGCAGCTGGGATCAAGTGTAGTTCTGGGCTGATTCCTCACTGTTCTCATGATTATTGCAACTCCACAAGGTGAGATCTTGCATGGAGCCCCAGGCCGAGGGAGATTGATAGTTCTTTTGTGTTTCTTCCAACTGTTGTCACCTTCTCACCAAGCTGCTTGGCATGGTCTTGTAGCCCATTCCAGACTTGTGTAGGTCTACAATCTTCTCCCTGACATTCTTGGAGAGCTCTTTGGTCTTGGTCATGGTGGAGAGTTTGGAATCTGATTGATTGATTGCTTCTGTGGACAGGTGTCTTTTATACAGGTAACAAGGTGAGATTAGGAGTACTCCCTTTAAGAGTGTGCTCCTAATCTCAGCTCGTTACCTGTATAAAAGACACCTGAGAGTCAGAAATCTTTCTGATTGAGAGGGGTCAAATACTTATTTCCCTCATTAAAATGCAAATCAATTTATAACATTTTTGACATGCGTTTTTCTGGATTTTTTTGTTGTTATTCTGTCTCTCACTGTTCAAATAAATCTACCATTAAAATTATAGACTGATCATTTCTTTGTCAGTGGGCAAACGTGCAAAATCAGCAGGGGATCAAATACTTCTTTCCCTCACTGTAATGTTGCCATAATTGCACGGGATAAGTGATCTCTGTATAAATCACAGAGATGAGAGTATTTTCATGTTGTATGCATGACTGTTACACTTTGACCTTATATAAGCTTAATGATGGTGTATTTCCTTGATCATTAGTAAGTCATATGCCCATAATATGCCTGTAGTCTATAATTCTTCTTGGAAATCAATAACTAGGAAATCAATTACCCCAGAAGCATTACTTCTCTGTAAAGTTCTTTTAAACGTTGTGTATATTTTAAAGTTCTAAGCATTAAAATCATCCATTACTGGGCTTTGGTTTCAGCAGGAGATGAGGGAAAATTGTACTTACTGAAGATGGGACATATATATATATATATATAACGTGGGGTTATTTCTACTGGTCATTTTATATAAGATGAAATTTGATGTACATTTTAAAAGTTTGGGCTTCCTTCTCCAAACAAAATATTTTATATATTTACATAAACATTTTTCTGCAAATATTTATACGTATTTACTTTATATTTCATGAACTGAAATAGTAATTGTGGCTTGAGCAAATGTCTGGACATTCTACATCAGTACTTAATAACACCCTCTGTGCCAGATATCACAGCTTGCACACACTTTTTGTAGCCAGCTAGTGGTCTTTCTATTCTTGTTCAATGAAGTTTCATCCGCTATTCCTTGCAGAATGATTCTAGTTCTGTGATATTCTTGGGACATCTTGCATGCAGAGCATGTTTAAGATCTGCCCACATATTTTTTTAATGATGGCCTAGTCAGGGGAATGTGAGGGCCATTCCAAATGCTTCAGCTTGCATGAGGTATGTTTTGGATCATTGTCCTGAAGCCAATCTCTTTTCAACTTCAGTTTCTTGACTTCCGTATTTGTTTCCAGAATTTACTGAAAGCCGTCCTTGCCTCTGCTTATGAAATGTTTCCTATGGCACTAGTTTCCACATAACCCCAAAGCTTAGTAGATCCACCCACATGCAAGGTGTTATTTTTATTAAATGCTGCTCTTTTTTATCTCCAAGCATACTTTTGGTTATTGTGGCCAAAGATTTCCATTTTTGCTCATCATTCCAATGTACTTGTTTCCAAACTGCCTCTGGCTTATCTAGATATTATACTGCATACTTCAGACCTTGACTTTTGTGATGAGGTCATAGGCAAGGTTTCCTTGACTCTTCCATGCAGATCATGTTTGTATAAGCAATGCTGCACAGTAGAAGGGTGTACCACTATACCTGTGTTAGCCAAACCTCCCTGCAGGTCCTTGCTGAAATATTGGGGGTATGCTTTGAGTTTCTTGGCAGTATACCAGCAGTTCTCTCTGAGAGATTTTTTGGTCTCTCAGATCTTTCCTTGAAGTCCACAGCAATTTTTACTGATATTTAAGACAGTGGAAATTGTAAGCTGGAAGCATTTTTATATACAGTGCATCCGGAAAGTATTCACAGTGCTTCACTTTTTCCACACCTATTTTTGGCAGTTTCTCCCATTCTTCTTTGCAGGACTTCTCAAGCTCCATCAAGTTGGATGGGGAGCATCGGTGCACAGCCATTTTCAGATCTCTCCAGAGATGTTCAATCGGGTTCAAGTCTGGGCTCTGGCTGGGCCACTCAATGACATTCACAGTTTTGTAGCCATTCCTTTGTTATCTTGGCTGTGTGCTTAGGGTCGTTGTCCTGTTGGAAGTTGAACCTTCATCCCAGTCTGAGGTCCAGGGCGCTCTGAAGCAGGTTTTCATCAAGGATGAAAGAACATTGCTGCAGTCATCTTTCACAGTGCTCATTGGGACCTTCAATGCTGCAGAAATGTTTCTGTACCCTTCCCCAGATCTGTGCCTCGATACAATCCTGTCTCAGAGATCTCCAGACAATTCCTTGGATTTCATGGCTTGGTTTGTGCTCTGACATCCATTGTTAACTGTGGGACCTTATATAGACAGGTGTGTGCCTTTCCATATCATGTCCAATCAACTGAATTTACCACAGGTGGACTCCAATCAAGTTGTAGAAACTTCTCAAGGATGATCAGTGGAAAACAGGATGCACCTGAGCTCAATTTTGAGTGTCATGGAAAATGCTGTGAATACTTATGTACATGTGCTTTTTTGTTTTTTCTTTTCAATAAATTTGCATAGATCTCAAATAAAACTTCTTTCACGTTGTCATTATGGGGTATTGTTGGAGGAAAATAATGAATTGAATGAATTTTGGAATAAGGCTGTAACAACAAAATGTGGGAAAAGTGAAGCGATGTGAATACTTTCCGGATGCACTGTATTTTCATAACCTTCCCCTGCTTTCTATGCATCAATTAGTTTCTATTTCTGATCCTTAGTTGGCTGCTTAGAGGAGCCTATGGTTATTGAGTTGTAGCACAAGGTTTGGTAAACCCTGGATGACAATTCTTAACCTGAGTAATGAGTAATAATGATAATGAGTCTTTATTTAGCAACTATAAATATGCACAGTAAAATTATTTTCTTCTCATACTCTGCCATGATACAGCACCCCTGGAGCAGAGAGGGTTAAGGGCCTTGCTCAAGGGCACAACAGTGACAGCTTGGCAGTGCTGGGGCATAAACCCCTGACCTTCTGATCAGTAACCCAGAGCCTCAACCCAGAGCATCAAGGCACCAGTGCCCCATAAATAATGAGTCATTTAAGGCCTAAAGATTTCATTGCTTTCTGGGAATTTACTTGAAGGGCATCTAAACTTTTGCCCATGCCTCAATTACTATATTTTTCCACCTATTTTTTTCAGTTTATCTATGATAAAATAACTGTGCATTAACATTTGCAGATTTAAAAAAAATTAAAAAATTAATAGTGTGCTGCAGTGGCTGTGTTTGCATCTTTTCACATCAAAAATCAATAAAATGTTTATTTGGCCAGATCCATGTGTACCCTTACTTTTGAATATAACTGTAATTTATGCTTACACACATTCTGTGAATATTACTAGCATGACGAATTTGGACTGGATTAAAATCAGAGATACTCTGGGATATTAATAATGGCATTAACCTACCTGAATACAGCTATACAGTATGCTATATTCTGACATTTATTGTCAACATATAATGACAAATATATGATTTCAATATATTTTAATATACTGAGACTTAGGAAACTGAGCGGTTACCTGCATAGTCAGCTTATCTATTCAATAGTAAGTGCATTTTCTTTAAATAAGAGCACAAAAAGGACAGTTACAAAGCGTGTACATACTTGTAATGTGACAAAGGCTGTTTATAAATGAACCAATTTGTATTCATCAAAAACATAGAACTACAAAAATAAATAAATCTTCCCATAAAATTATGACTGCCTGGCAGCTGCAGTTTTCAGCAAATTACTGTTAAATGATGATATTCTACATTACATGCTACAGTTATATATATAAAATTTATGTAAATCTATAGCAATATTAAACTTTAAAATATAGATATTTTACAGCGTGCATCAACTCCACACACACACACACACACACACACACACACACACACACACACACACACACACACACACACACACCCACACAGACACACACAAACACACACACACACTCCAGTCCTTTCCCAGCTGACAGCCGAGCTCTGAAAGCAGTACTATGTCAGGCTGAGGGTCTCCTCCCTGTCCTCCTGTTTGAAGCATTGTTTTCCAGCCTCTCAGTGAGATAACAATCACAGTAAACAAACAGTGAAAAAAAGTCATGCAGTGATGGTAGTGCTTTCTTCTGCACCGCTGCCACAAACTCACACAAACATATAGCACTATGACTGGCTCCAAGCTGAACACATAAATGCATTGAAACCAGTTCCTCTCACATATAGCACAGTAAATGGTAAATGGCACACTTATATAGCGCTTTTATCCAAAGCGCTTTAAACTGTGTCTCATTCACCCATTCACACACACACCAATGGTAGCAGGGCTGCCATGCAAGGCGCTAACTTGCCATTGGGAGCAATTTGTGGTTCAGTGTCTTGCCCAAGGACACGTCGGCATGTGGAGCCATGCAGGCCAGGAATCGAACTGCCAACCCTACGATTAGTGGACAACCCGCTCTAACAACTGAGCCATAGCCACCTGTGACTCATTCCAAAGAGCATCCATCCAAATCATTTCACGATGTCAATTTCAAGACAAAATTTTAAATGTAAACTACACACCTAGCGCTGTTCTAAATATACTTAAACTGATAACACAAGTGTATATAGTTTGGTGGAAAACCCTTATTCTGACACCATTACCAAGAAATGTTCTCATTTATCAATTATGAACACTAGCAGAAATTCTATTTCAAGATTAGATCATTGAAAGAAGTCAAAGTAACGGGGTCAATATCTAAAGGGCGGAAGGTATTGATACATTTTCTATAAGTTCATTTTAAGGCATTTATTCTAATATGCATTTATAGCATAATATCATTCTATAATAACAACTGACACACAAACCTGTATGACGGATGCTCCACATGAATGGAATTTGGAAAAATGTTTAATTGTGTAATGTAATTTTTTATGAGGAGATAGTAATTTAGCATTATTGGGAGAGGTCTCCAGTGTCCTGTGTCTTTGTAACAGTCAGAAATAAGGCTATAACTTTGTTTTCTAGCATGGGAAAGTCTCTAACCTCAGAGAGAGGAGAAGGGAAAGTAAGAGAATAACTTTTTATAGCTGCTATAACACATCATCCCACCGTTAATGGTTTTCAATGGCCAATCATGTTTTATTCCTTTTATACCACAGCATTTTGACAATGCTTTTTTCCACAACTGTCAATAACTGCTGTAGTGCAGGAGCAATTACCATGTACAAGTGTTTTAAGAATTTTTTTTGCAGTGAGAAACAAAATAATCTAAATTCACTTGCACAATATATTCAAAATGTAAGGTCAGTCATTAGGACTGTACTGGAAAGTCACACTATATTAGAACAGCTTTGGTATCACTTTGTCTCATGTATGTCTCTTTCTAAAGCAGCAATCAGACCTAACACAGATCAAATTCAACTATAATGGGAAAGGATGCAAGATGCAAATGATACATTTTCTCTGGTCCAAGTGTATCTTGGTAAACTCTGACATATGGATTTGTGAATCTAAGCTGGGTAAGACAATAGAAAACAGGCTGTGGTCAAGCTGTGGTCTCTTCTGGGGATAAATGATCAAGTATAGGTCACACCAGACTTATGATTTACTATTTTCTTAATATTGCTTTGCATAAATAATATTACCACTACATTTATGAAAGCAAAAAAGTGACAAAGAAAAAATTGGATTGAATTTTAAAAGCCATTGACAATAATATGTATTAGGAAATTATATATGTTTATATGAAAACCACACATCTGTATTTATTTATTTTTAATTAACCTCCTTTATTTCACTGTTGAGGAATTCACATTTTAAAATTGATGTTTTCAAAAATCAAGTATCTATATTAAAATATTTATGTTTAAATTTTCACAAATTCAGATTCAATATTTCAGTTTTCTGATATTCCAAAACCTGTATTTAGGTTGTTGATTTCAGTGATTAGATTAAACTAGTCAAATATGGAAATAGAAATGTGTTCAATATCAAAAAATTCACGTCCGGACTACCCAGGGATAGGCAAAGGCGATCAAGCCTGTAGAGTGTTGTGCTGATTTGCACCATCAGTGGTTATTAAAAAGGGGGAACTGTACAGTGAAGAAGCATTTGATCCCCTGCCGATTTTGTACGTTTGCCCACTGACAAAGAAATGATCAGTCTATAATTTTAATGGTAGGTTTATTTGAACAGTGAGAGACAGAATAACAACAAAAAAATCCAGAAAAACGCATGTCAAAAATGTTATAAATTGATTTGCATTTTAATGAGGGAAATAAGTATTTGATCCCCTCTCAGTCAGAAAGATTTCTGGCTCTCGGTTATCTTTTATACAGGTAACGAGCTGAGATTAGGAGCACACTCTTAAAGGGTGTGCTCTAATCTCAGCTTACCTGTAATAAAACACAATACCTGTCCACAGAAGCAATCAATCAATCAGATTCCAAACTCTCCACCATGGACAAGACCAAAGAGCTCTCCAAGGATGTCAGGGACAAGATTGTAGACCTACACAAGTCTGGAATGGGCTACAAGACCATTGCCAAGCAGCTTGGTGAGAAGGTGACAACAGTTGGTGCAATTATTCAGAAATGGAAGAAACACAAAAGAACTGTCGATCTCCCTCGGTCTGGGGCTCCATGCAAGATCTCACCTCGTGGAGTTGCAATGATCATGAGAACAGTGAGGAATCAGCCCAGAACTACATGGGAGGATCTTGTCAATGATCTCAAGGCAGCTGGGACCATAGTCACCAAGAAAACAATTGGTAACACACTACGCCATGAAGGACTGAAATCCTGCAGCGCCCGCAAGGTCCCCCTGCTCAAGAAAGCACATATACATGCCTGTCTGAAGTTTGCCAATGAACATCTGAATGATTCAGAGGACAACTGGGTGAAAGTGTTGTGGTCAGATGAGACCAAAATGGAGCTCTTTGGTATCAACTCAACTCGCCGTGTTTGGAGGAGGAGGAATGCTGCCTATGACCCCAAGAACACCGTCTCCACCGTCAAACATGGAGGTGGGAACATTATGCTTTGGGGGTGTTTTTCTGCTAAGGGGACAGGACAACTTCACCGCATCAAAGGGACGATGGACGGGGCTATGTACCGTCAAATCTTGGGTGAGAACCTCCTTCCCTCAGTCAGGGCATTGAAAATGGGTCGTGGATGGGTATTCCAGCAAGACAATGACTCAAAACACACGGCCAAGGCAACAAAGGAGTGGCTCAAGAAGAAGCACATTAAGGTCCTGGAGTGGCCTAGCCAGTCTCCAGACCTTAATCCCATAGAAAATCTGTGGAGGGAGCTGAAGGTTCGAGTTGCCAAACATCAGCCGCGAATCCTTAATGACTTGGAGAAGATCTGCAAAGAGGAGTGGGACAAAATCCCTCCTGAGATGTGTGCAAACCTGGTGGCCAACTACAAGAAACGTCTGACCTCTGTGATTGCCAACAAGGGTTTTGCCACCAAGTACTAAGTCATGTTTTGCAGAGGGGTCAAATACTTATTTCCCTCATTAAAATGCAAATCAATTTATAACATTTTTGACATGAGATATATATAGCTCCTATTTGTGCAAATTAATATCAGCTGAGTCAGTAAATTGATGGTCTATAAAAAGGCTTTTCATTACCAAGGTGTCACACAAGAAACATCTCATGGTGGGTAAAAGCAAACAGCTCTCCCAAGACCTCTCACAAGTCGGAGGACTCCTGCAAACAGCCTTCCTATGCCTTTATATATGTTTAGCCAAATATACTGTAGTACAAATGAAAAACTGAAGTGTTCTGCATGCTACATGTTGTGCTAGATCAAGCTTCCCAATTAGATAAGCCATTAAATTCCACCCCAAATTCTGAAAAAGTTGGGACAGTATGGAAAATCCTAGTAAAAACAAAGAGGAGTGATTTGTAAATGTACGTTGACTTGTATTTAAACAAACAAACAAAAAACATATAAAGACAAGGTATTTTATGCTTTACCTAGTTTTTTTTTAAAGGTAAATATTTATTTTGAAATTGATGCATGCAACACCTTCCAAGAAAACGTTGGTACAGGGCAATTTAGGACTAATAGCAATATGACAAGTTGAAATAAGAAGGTGAAAGCAAACAGCTCTCCCAAGACCTCTCACAAGGCGGAGGACTCATTTATCAGGGTACCAACCCATCTCAGGGTACAATCGTACACACACCCACTCACACACTACAGACAATTTGGGAATGCCAGTCAGCCTACAGTGAATATCTCTGGACTTGGGAAGGAAACCAGAGTTCCCAGAGAAAACCCCTGAAGCACGAGGAGAACATGCACACAGGGTGGAGATGGGACTCCAGCCCCCAACCCTGGAGGTGCAAGGCAAACATTTAAACCACTAAACTGCTGTGCCACCCAGAGAAATCCATCCATGCATCTTGTATACTGCTTATCCTTCAGAGGGTAATCTAAGACTAATAAAACAAATTTTACTATACCAAGGCAGCTAAAAGGACCTGACTTTTGGATTAAAATCTTGGGCACTTGTTTAACCTCTTGTTTGATTTCCAGTCTCTTCTCAAAACCATCAAAAGTCTTTTTAAAAAAAATAAGGCCTATATTAGCATCATTAGTGTTTGCCATTTCATGGCAAAAAGCAGCTAAGCTGCTAGTTGAAGGAGGAGGTGACAGCTAGATGGCTAGACTTATTAACAACACATTTCAGAAATGAACGCAGATAAAATTATTAAAATTTACAATTTTAACAAATTACACCAGATACTGCAGGCTCCAAGCAATCTCCACTGGCGTTGATATGTTTAAGTTACAGATGCCAGTTATGTTTATTCCCTGCTCTGTCCTTGGCAGCTGGTTACAAGGGTCCGCCTCTTTGAGAGGATGACAAATCATCATAAGGAGAAGCTATATGTTCAGAGCGGGACAAATGAAGAATGCACTGTCCCATAAAACATTGAGATGTGTTTTTCTGTGAAAAACGCACCCGACCACACTCCATTCACTCCCAGTGAAGCCTGTGCATCCAGGCATGGCTCAAAAAAGACCTTTGGGAAACCCGTTGTCCAACATGCGTTAATCTTTCGTCCCACTGAAACACTGTGTACATGGATTTGTAATAAACAGTCAGAGATGCACAGGGTTCACCGGGTGTCTGTCATGGGCTTCAAAGGAGATTTTCATGCAGGCTGCACTGTCTGCTGAAAATAGTTGATTTGAATGAACAAACAGTGTGTTATTGCAGTGATTCAGTAAAATATTGAATTCCACCAAGATTGATGAAAAATGCAGTATAGACACTTTCGTA